>NC_069408.1:30530324-30552298 GCF_026875155.1 Cherax quadricarinatus | reverse complement strand
ACGTCTGTGGTTAGGGGTGGTGACAGGGGCCAATTGTTGTTGTTGGGTGTGGGGGGCCCCCACAGGGGCCATTCCTCTCTTGACTACATGTATAGAGACCCTAGGATAACCCAAAAAATTCAGAGTGACTTATAATTGCACACTCTTAATGTACATTTAATTGCTACACTCTTAACCCTTTCAGGGTCCTTGCCGTAGATCTACAGCTTTACGTTCAGGGTCCAAACTGTAGATCTAAGCCAAAATTCTAGCGGCATCAAATTTAGTACAAAAACACTGGTAGGCCTATATGTGAGAGAATGGGTCTGCGTGGTGTGTGTACACCGTGCCTCGTTGCAAGGCAGCTCTCACTCCAAGGAAAATTGGGACTCTCCTCTTCTTATCTGATAGTTCTGACTCTGATGGAAGTGGAAATGAAGACGAATTCTTTGGCTTTGATCAGATAGTGACCGAAAGGAATGACCAGGATATTGATAATAGTGCAGAAAACCCTGACGATCCTCAACCTTCTACCTCTGGTGGGAGCACTCCTCAGTCACGGTCAGTTGCACCTCATTGCAAGATAAAACTATTTTCACGTGGCCAGGCCTCTGACTTCAGTAATGATGATAGTGACGTGGATTGTGATTTTATTGCTCTTGACGATCATTCGAGTAGTGATAGTGAGGAAATATATTCATCAGTGAAGCGTCGGTATATACGCCGCTGCATGCAGTGCCCAGGGGACGGAGTACATCCTGTGGCCCTACACCAGGAATAGACAGTGAAAGTGAGGATGATGTGGCTACACTTGGCATAGATAGACCACAGGCATAAGTAGGTGGTGGTAGTGGTGATGGTAGTGCCACGGCCATGCGTGACTCACCAGCCCAGGCTGGGACCCACGCTGCTGACTCCTCAATTCAAGGACAAAGTGGAGCATCAGCCACCAACCCACCACAACCACAACTACCAGCACAACCAGCCTATGATGTCCAGTATCCACCAGCAAACCGTATCTGGGATTGGCAGCAAAATCCCAATTTTGTTCCCAAGCCCCACCACTTTGATGACTCTCAAAGTGGAATTCTACCTACTTGTCCCCTTGGAACCACAGCCAATGAACTGGAATTCTTTGAACAATTCTTTGACTAGTCCTTGATGGAAACTATTGTCAGGGAAAGTAACAAGTATTTTGAGTACACCATGGCAAATACGATCATATCACCACAGTTAAGACTACACCGGTGGAAAGAGACAACTGTTGCTGAAATGTATTTGCTTTTTGCAACAATAATGCTTATGCGTCATGTCTATAAGCATAATATAAAAGCATACTGGTCCACAGATCGGCTAATTTCTACCCCGGTCTTCAGTGAAATCATACCAGTGAACAGGTTTATCTTACTGTTACGTATGTTGCACTTCTCTGACAAAACCAGGCCTGACAGAAGTGACAGGTTATACAAGATTAGAAATGTTTTTATGTATCTGAAAGAAAAGTTCAACATGTACTTTTATCCATTCAAGAATCTTGTACTTGACAAGTCTTTGATTTTGTTCAAAGGTAGACTGTCATTCAAACAGTATATACTGAGCAAGAGGAAATGCTTTGGTATAAAACTGTTTGTACTCTGTGACTGTGACAGTGGCCTGGTATTGGATATTGTTGTATACACGGGAAGTAAAACATTGAAAGATACCAGGATGTTGTTGGGTATCTCAGGTGATGTAGTGAGAAGCATGATGGCACCTTTCTTGGTAAGGGGCATACATTATATACATACCGATAACTGGTACACAAGCCATTTACTCAGTGATTTCTTGTGAGTGAACAAGACAGATGCATGTGGCACAGTGCATTCTAATCATAAACATATGCCCAGGTTCAATGCAGGTGCTTGTGGTGATGAGGTGCAGGTGTTTACTGCCAGTGACATCATGGCATTAGGGTGGCATGACAAATGAGATGTCACAATGTTGACAACCATTCACCATAACGAAATGCAAGACAGTGGCAAAGTTGATAGAATGACTAATGAAGATATTCGAAAACCAGTGACAGTGATTGATTATACACAAAACATGCAAGTGGTTGACAAAGGTGATATGCAGATTGGCTTTGTTGATTGTGTTCGTAAGAGTTACAAGTGGTATATGAAACTTTTCTTCCATCTCATGGACATTTCAATGCTCAGTGCATATAATATGTACCAAGTGAAGACTGGCAACAGATCACTATATGGTGAATTTTGTTTGTCTGTTGTCAGACAACTCATAATGAAATACCAGGTAACAACACCTGCTATACAAAACCGTCCTCGAACTCCTCAGGATATACCCAAGCGTTTGAGGAGGGAAGGTGATCACTTCATAATACAGCTTCCTGCAACTAAGAAGAAATTTGCTCAGAAGAGATGTGTTGTCTGTGCACAAACAAAACGACGGCAACAAAGACTCGGTTTATGTGCGAGGAATGTAAGGTACCTCTGTGCATGGTGCCTTGTTTCGAGGAGTTCCACAAGCTCCAGCAGTTCTAAAAACATGTCCAGTGATTGTAAATATATAAATATATGATAGAACATTAGTATTATACAAGATTTGTGCATGTTTATTGTAATAAACAAAAGTGGTAAACAATATTATGATAATAACTTTAGTGCGGTTATTGTGTTCAATACAGTGAGTTTATATATATATACATTATATACAGTATCGGTGTCTCTGGCCCCAAATGTTAGTAGGAAAAGAAAAAAATTAGAAAAGAAAAGAAAAAACTATAAAAAACGTAAAATAAAGTAATGCGCGTATGTGGAAATCGTCGATGTTGCCGCCACCCGGTCATTTTGGGTCAACTTCTCAGCACTGTATCTCGGTAAGTTACTGATCAGAATTTCTTTTTGTTTTATTACCTTCACAAAAATAAACTCTTTAATTCTGTAAGAATTTTTTTTTTTTTTTTTTTTTTCAAAATTTCTTGGACACGAGAGCACCCTTTCCGATTTTGGCCTTGGACCCTGAAAGGGTTAATGCTACACTTGTCACTGGCTCTTTCTGCTTTAGTATTGTACATATAGTAGAAGTGGTATGCTGGTACTGCCTGGTCAAGTCCTTAACCCTCCACCTAGTTTGTTTATCTATGATTTCCTGCTTTAATTACATGGATATCATCTTCTTTTTCTTCTCGACACTGTCCTTTGCACTTGCTTTCTTAGGACCCAGGTTAGAACAAGAAAAAATAATAGTGAGGGTCACCCGATACATAAAGAAGGAGACCAAACAGACTTGAATAAACTATAGGCCAATATCCAACTTACACCCTCTCTCTAAAATCTTTGAAAAATTAATTCATAAGCAAATCTATTCCTACCTCATCTCCCACAACATACTCAGCCCCTGTCAGTTTGGGTTCAGGCCTAATAAAAATAGGAATGATGCTATTAAATGCATGCTAGAACAAATATACAGTGCACTAGAGGTAAAAGAAGTCCCACTGGGGATCTTCATTGATTTACGTAAAGCTTTTGATACAGTTGACCATGATTTGCTCACATAAAATTGTCGCACTATGGTATAAGAGGGCACTCCCTCAACTACCTAAAGTCATACCTCAGCAACAGAAGCCAATATGTGTACACAAATGGGGCAAACTCTTCCACACAGCAATTACAGTTGGTGCCCAGAGGGAAGTGTCCTTTGGGCCCTCTTCTCTTTCTCGTTTACGTAAACGACCTACCAAATGCACTGCAACTACTCAAACCCACACTATTTTCAAAAGACACTACATTCGTCTTCTCTCACCCAAGCCCAGTCATGCTAGCCAATGCTGTAAATACTGAATTACAGAAAAATTTACCTGGATATGACTAACAAACTTACTCTCAACATTGACAAAACCTACTTCATTCAGTTTGGAAACAGAACCACAGATGTCCCTCTTAACATAATGATAAATGGATCCCCCTATCACAAAGCTCACAGAGGGAAAATTCTTAGGAACCCACCTTGATAGTAACTCAATTTCAAACACCGTAAGCATACTATCGAAGATATGGTACTATGTTCCACAGTCACCCTCCTGGCCCTATATCACTCATTTATTTACCCCTATCTCACCTAGGGAATTTTGTGCATGGGGCTAAACAAAAATAAAATCATCTCAGACCATTAATTCCCCAACAAAAGGCTGCAGTCAGAATGATAACAAATTCCCACTACAGGCAGCACATTTCCACCAATTTTCAAAACTCTAAACCTACTCACCATACAAAACATCCATACTTATTATTGTACCTAAATACATACATAGAACACTTAACTCGGGTATAAACCCTTCCCCCCAAATGTTCCTTACCAACCTCAACAGAACACATGAAAAATAACACAAGGCACAGATCACTCTATTTATGTTCCCTTTGTGTCCATCTCACACTATACAAGAACTCAATGCACATAAAAGGGCCCCAAAAAACTGGAATTCATTACCTGTGAATATAAAGAAAAAACTGTCTGGTTTTTAAATTCAAGTCTCTTCTTAAAAATCACTCACCCACAACTAAATAAATACTGAAAACTGTATCTCATAAATGTTTTACCTGTGCCCTATCAAACTTTGTTTTTTTAATTACTTACCTAACAGAATACTCCATTCAATTGAATGCACAGCACTCTGAAAATGACCATTAACCTGTCTTTGAAATACTCATTTGTGCTTAATTATTATTTGTTCACTATAATTTTTATCATGAATATATCCATTGCTTAGTTAATCTTAAATTAATTTAAGCCTGCCCATAATGCTCTGCATACAAGGGGCTTTTGGCATGTTTTCACCTTAACCATTGTATTTCTTTGTACATCTATGTATCATGTCCCAAAAATTAATAATAAACAAATAAATTAATAACTACACAAAACGTTAAGGAAAGCAAAAAAAATATTCTTCCAACTGCCAGTGGAGTGGACTGAGCGTTGTTTTGATACATACTGCCGTCTCGTGATGGCGTTTGGAAAATCACTTATAGTATGGAAACATGTTCTGGTGTTTTCCAGCTGTACTGGGGGATCGATCCCAGACCACAGTGTGTGACTGAGTGCACTAGATATCAAGCTAGAAAGGAATGCATTTAAAACACTGAAAAACAAATGGTTGTAATTCTTTCCAAATAAATAAAATTTAAAAAAAAACAGAGGCCACTTGAAGCTTTCCTCAGTGTAACTATAGGTTTAGTCCCAACCAGAAAAACCTATTATAAATGGAGATAAATGGTATAAAATACCAACATGATGGAAAAATAAACACAAATACAATGGACCCCCGCCTTACGATGGCATCGCGTTATGTTAAATTCGCCATACGATACATTTTAACGCAAAAATTTTGCCTCGCCTCATGCTAAAAAACTCGCCTTACGTGATTCGTCCAGGACGTGTCCCACGTGTGGCCTCAGTGCCAGTGCTTACAAGCCAGTCAGTGCGGTCGCATCTACGCATACATTCGGTACATTTCACTTTATCCCAGTGTTTTTAGTGCTTGTAACTGCAAAATAATTCACCATGGACCCCAAGAAAGCTTCTTGTGCCATCCCTGTGGTAAAAAGGGTGAGAGTTAGTATGGAATTGAAAAAAGAGATTAAGGAAATGTGTGCAAAGTGGCTTGAAGTGTAAACCTTTATGGATGAAAATCACCCTCACACAGCTATTGCAAGCCATGCTGGTGACTATTATAATGACAATGTTGTGAACCACTTTAGACAAATCATAAAAGAACGAGAGGTACAGAGCTCTATGGACAGATATGTTGTGTGACAGAAGTCCAATGACTCTCAAGCTGGTCCTAGTGGCATTAAAAGAAGAAGAGAAGTAACCCCAGAAAAGGACTTGATACACTCTCCCCTCCTCCCATCCCATCAATCATCACCAGATCTTCAATAAAGGTAAGTGTCATGTATTGTATTCTTAGTAGAGTATTGACTGTGCATGTCTTCTTCAGTTTATGTGTATTAAAATTAACATTTCCTGTGGTAAAAAAAAATATTTTTCATGCTTTTGGGTGTCTTGCACGAATTAATTTGATTTCTATTATTTCTTATGGGGAAAATTAGTTCGCCTTACGATAATTTTGGCATACGATGAGCTCTCAGAAACAGATTAATATCGTAAGGCGGGGGTCCACTGTACTGGATAATGCGATCCTTTATTGACTACGTTTTGCCCACACAGTGGGTTTCATCAAGTCACAAACAGATCTGTTTGTGACTTGATAAAGCTCAGTGTGGGCATAATGTAGTCAATAAAGGATTGTTTATTTTTCCACCTATTAAAAATATTATGGCAAGTAGAAAAATCCTCCTGTAGGGCTTAAGCTTACAAAAACAATTATAATGAGTTTTGTAATTACAACTTCTGGTTATGTACCTTTATGTACCACATCCAAAGTTGTTGCCAGTCTAAAATAAAAAAAAATTACTTTAGAGTTGGGTGAGCAGCTGGAGGAAGTGTCAGGGATGGAGCACCTTCTACACCAGGTCTCTCTTAGGAGGAGCTTTGGAAACATTGCCAGGTTAGTCCCTCCCCCCCTTCTCTCTCTCTCTCTCTCTCTCTCTCCTTTTCCTTTGTTGTCTCTCTCTTATTTTTTTATTTATTTATTTTATGTCTTTGCAAACAGTACATTGAGATTTTATATTTATAGTAGTAGGTTGCAATGCAAAGAGAGCCTTTATTATGCCTAGGCATTATGGGCGAACTTAACATTATTGGCTTACAGACTACTTAACACTAAGGATTTTATCATAGTTGTACAGTAGGACAGTAATTATTTCATAGTTGAACATTGACCTTTACCCCTCCTGTTCTCTATCTGACTCTTCCTCCTCTTTCTCTGGCTCTCTCTCTTTTCTTAGCAAGATGCTATTCATCCATGCAAGGAAGTAAAGTTTCCTGCTCTGTAAGCCATATCAGTTTACATATTGTAATAAACTTCTGACAGTTTGAAATTATGTTGCATCATATTATATCTCTATTATAATAAGATCAAATTAAAAATACAGGTATAAACATTTTAAATGCTTAACTACTGTAACTAATTTGTATGGCTCATAAGAAATAAAAAACTAATTATATTTTAATTTAATTGTAATAAGTGTCAGAGAATATTACAGATGGTTATGCAATGCAAATGTAATAGATTCTGCTGGGGAGCAGTAAAAATTATGTCGGATTCTTCCAGGGAAAATGAAGGTGGCCGGAGACCTCACACTGTTAGTGAGACTGATGCAAGCCCAGGTAGCAATGGTATTCCCACTACAAACACTCACCACAGCCAAACTACACTCAGTACACGCAGCCGTAACCAGAGCAACCACAGCAATTACACTGCCACTGAAACCAACAGTTTTTCAACGTTTGTAAGCAATGAGGTGGCCCCTACTCAACTGTACGACAAAGTTTCCATTGCTGACAGCACAACTTCAACATTAAGCAGAGTGACAGCTATAGGTGAAGCTGATCTGGGTGCATACGATTCTCTCAATTTGAATTCTTCCATCGCTAAAGGTCAAATTCTGGTTGAAGAGGAAACTGCTGAGACAGGCAAAGTAAGACTTACTTCTTTACATCAATTACCTTAAGTCTTATGTTAATTTTAGGTGGCTGTGTGTATACAGTTTCTATATATATATATGTATATATTTTTTTTAACAGGTCGGCCGTCTCTGACCGAGGCAGGGTGACCCAAAAAGAAAGAAAATCCCCAAAAAGAAAATACTTTAAGCATCATTCAACACTTTCACCTCACTCACACATAATCACTGTTTTTGGAGAGGTGCTCAGAATGCAACAGTTTAGAAGTATATATGTATAAATATATATACATGTACACTTATATGTATATATATTTTTTTTAACAAGTTGGCCGTCTCCCACCGAGGAAGGGTGACCCAAAAAGAAAGAAAATCCCCAAAAAGAAAATACTCTCATCATCATTCAACACTTTCACCTCACTCACACATAATCACAGTTTTTGCAGAGGTGCTCAGAACACAACAGTTTAGAAGCATATACCTATAAAGATACACAACATATCCCTCCAAACTGCTAATATCCCGGAACCCCTCCTTTAGAGTGCAGGCATTGTACTTCCCATTTCCAGGGCTCAAGTCCAGCTATATAAAAATAACCGGTTTCCCTGAATCCCTTCACTAAATATTACCCTGCTCACACTCCAACAGATCGTCAAGTCCCAAATACCATTCATCTCCATTCACTCCTATCCAACACGCTCATGCACTCCTACTGGAAGTCCAAGCCCCTTGTCCACAAAACCTCCCTTACCCTTCCTTCCAACCTTTTTTGAGGATGACCCCTACCTCGCCTTCCCCCTCCTACAGATTTAAATGCTCTCCTTTTCATTCTACTTTGATCCATTCTCTCTAAATGACCAAACCACCTCAAACAACCCCCTTTAACCCTCTGACTAATACTTTTATTAACTCCACCCCTTCTCCTAATTTCCCACTTGAATTTTCTGAAATTTTTACCCCCCGAATTCCCCTTTAGACACACATCTCACTCCCTCCAACGCCTCCTGGGTGCTGCATTCACAACCCAAGCTTCACAACCCCTATAAGAGTGTTGGTATACTTAAATTTCATACATTCCCTTCTTTGCCTCCTAGATAACTCTTTTTACTTCATATAACCTCAACGCACCACTACCTTTTTTCCCTCATCAATTTCATATTAACCTACCTTCATAAATCCCCTCCGCCGACACATCAACTCCCAAGTATCTGAAAACATTTACTTCTTCCATATCCTCCCCCCCAATTTGATATCCAATTTTTTTATTAAAACATTGAACCTCATCACCTTACTCTTTTCTATGTTCACTTTCAACTTTCACCTTTACACCACTCCCAAAATCGTCCCTAACCTTTTCAAATTTTTTTTTTTAAAAACCCCCAAAGACAGTACTCAGCAAAAAGCAAATGTGTCAATTCCCATTTTGTTTTGATTCCCATAATTTAAACCCACCCCCTTTTCCCAACACCCCAGCATTTTCTTCTTTTTCAACCCCATCTATAAAAATATTAAACAAACCCTGGTGACATTACAATCCCTGTCAAAACCACTTTTACGGGAAAATTTGTCTCCCCTTTTTTACACATCCAAAACCCGGCCTCACTATCCTCAAAAAAACTCTTCACAGCATTTTGTAACTTACCACCTATTACCATATACTCGCAACATCTGCCACATTGCTCCCCTATCCACTCTATCATATGCCTTTTCTAAATCCATAAATACAATAAAAACTTCCCTACCTTTATCTGGAGTTTACCTGGAGTTTACCTGGAGAGAGTTCCGGGGGTCAACATCCCCGCGGCCCGGTCTGTGACCAGCCTCCTGGTGGATCAGAGCCTGATCAACCAGTCTGTTGCTGCTGGCTGCATGCAAACCAACGTATGAGCCACAGCCGGCTGGTCAGGAACCGACTTTAGGTGCTTGTCCAGTGCCAGCTTGAAGACTGCCAGGGGTCTGTTGGTAATCCCCCTTATATATGCTGGGAGGCAGTTGAACAGTTTTTTCGGGCCCTGAATTTATTGTATGGTTTTTAAGTGTAGTGAACCCCGCTTTTCTTTGGGGGGGGTGTTGCATCGTCTCCCAAATTTTTTGTTTCGTAGTGAGTGATTTTCGTGTGCAATTTCGGTACTGTCCCTTAGGATTTTCCAGGGTATATAATCATGATTTTCCCGCCTGCTTTCCAGGGAATAAGGTTTAGGAACCTAAAGGCTCCCATATTGAGGTGTTTTATCTCCGTTATGCGGCCGTGAAGGTTCTCTGTACATTTTTGGTCGCAATTCACCTGCCTTAAAAGGTGTGTTAGTGTGCAGCAATTTCCAGCCAGATAGAAAAAGTGACCTGAGAGTGTCATCGGGGCTTGGCCCCCTAGTTTTGAAGGTTTCATTACCTTTTGTATTTTTTTAGCAGATGCGATTGTAAAATTTTTGGCCCTTAAAGGGTGAGATCCCCCGAATGTTCACCCCCAGGTTTTGAGTTGGTGTTTCGCTCTATTTGTGGCCAGAATTTGTTTTGTACTCGATAAAGATTTTAATTTCCCGTTTTTCCCAATTCTAGTAATTGAAATTTCTCATCGTTGAACTTCATATTGTTTTTGCGCCCACTGAAAGATTTGGTTGTGTCCCCCTGGAGCCTTGCAGTGTCTGAAAAGGAAGACACTGTCATGCAGATTGGGTGTCATTGGACGTGGTGGGGAAAACCCCATGCACCAAATGTTAAGGGCACACCGAGTGAGAGGGGGGGTGAACCAGCAAGATTGGGCCTTGTGTTCACCCCGGGCAGCTCAGAAATTAAGGACACAAGTATGAGAGCCCCCAGGAGCTAGCGACCCCGTGGTTTTTGCCTTTTTAATACATAGTAGAGCTGAAGTGGAGAGAATAAAGGTTTGAATGGGAAAAGCCTGACTTGAAAGAGGGCTCATGGGTTGAAGAACTTCCTGCGGGAGGTCCAGTGGGACAGAGAACTGGAGGAAAGCCAGTTAATGAAAAGTGGAAAAGTAACAACAAAAAAGAAGGGGGAGTGGAAAGGTTTTTCCCAAGGGCAACAGTAACAAGGGAAGACCAGAACGAGCCCTGGTTTACCCGACGGTTTTTAAAGGGGGCAAAAACAAAGTGCAATGAGAAGGAAAAAGTACAGAAGGGAGAGAAAACACGAAAATAGGGAGATCAGTCGCCCGAGCCAGGAATGAGTATGCACAGGGTTTAGGAGGGGGCCTGCGACATTTTTAAAAAAGAAAAGCATCGAGAATAAAGACTGCCCCGAAACTGTTGTATACCCCAACATCAGGAGGAGACAAAAAAGTAAAAGGGACCGGGTTTAAATCAGTTTTAAGGGACAGAAGGTGGAGAAAACTCACAAGAAAAAATCAGGGGGGGTTTATGTAGGAGCTGAACAAGGAGTTTTAAAGGGAATTTTTTTCAGTAGAGAGGAAAGGGCTGGGGGGAAAGAAAAGCACAGAAGGGAACATCAAGGGGGAAATTTATCCCAAACGGGTTTTGGATGACATACGAAAAAATGAGGGGAGGTAAAAAGAAGTCCTAAGTGCCCTTGAACCTAAAAAGGCGAGGGAAAACCCGGAAAAACATCTCCCCTTTGGGCCCCTTAGAAAAGGGAGAAAGGATGCTTTTGGTCCCCTCTAACCAAATCTTCAACAAATCCTTGAAATGGGAAACTCCCTGAGAAATGGAAGAAAGCAAAATGTAGCCCCCTTTTTAAAAAAAGGAAACAAAAACGAGGCGCTAAAC
Source organism: Cherax quadricarinatus (assembly GCF_026875155.1). Classification (NCBI taxonomy): domain Eukaryota; kingdom Metazoa; phylum Arthropoda; class Malacostraca; order Decapoda; family Parastacidae; genus Cherax; species Cherax quadricarinatus. Next base: position 30,540,996 of record NC_069408.1, on the reverse strand, counting down.
TGCTGACCTGTGTCTCTGAATTATTGTGTGCAAATTTCATGGAGAAGATTATCAGGAGGGGGAAGTGGTCGAACACCTGGAAAGGAAAAAGATTAAAAATTAAAAAACCAGCAGGGTTCATGGAAGGCAAATTTTTGTACAAAAAACCCCCCGGGATTTTTATGACAAGGTAACAGAAGACATGAGGAGAGGGGTGGGGTAGATTGCTTTTTTCCTAGACTGCAGGAAGGCCTTTGACACAGTTCCCCACAAGAGATTAGTGCAGAAGCTGGGGGGATCAGGTTGCATGTAACAGGGAGGGCACTGCAATGGCCCGGGGAATCCCGGGGAAAGGGGAGGCAGCAACAAGTAGGGTTTCCCGTGAAGAGGTACCCACAGGGGGCGCCTTTTGATGGGGGGGCCCCACGGGGGTCAGTTTAGGCCCAGGCAAATTTTTGATATATGGTGAACGTAGAGGGAAAGGTTTGACCCCTAAAGGGTGCCCCATTCTTAGTTGATGTGAAGTTTGATGAAAAGAATTAAATCGGAATGAGGAGGGGCAGGACTCCCAAAGAGACCTGGACAGGCGGACATGGGCCAGTAATGGGTTCTCGAATTCAATCCACCCAAATGAAAAAAGCCCATAAAGATTGGGGGGGGGAAAAAAAGAAGAGGGCGGGCAGAGTATGGCTAGGTGGCAAAGCTACGGGACCTCCCCAGGGGGGAAAAGGGACCTTGGGGTGACCATAACACCGAGCAATAAACCGGGGCACACATAAAACCAAATAACTTCTCCCAAGCATACGGGGCCGGAAAAAACCTGAAAAATGGGTTTTCCGATACTTAATAAGGAATCGTTAAAAGACACTTTTACCTGTGTTTGTTAGGCCCATCCCTGGAGTTGCAGCACCATTTGGGAAACCCCCAAACCGGGTTCAAGCACGTCAAGAAGTTAGAGAAAGTCCCAAAGGTATGGGAAAGGGGGGGGGAAAGATGGACTGAGGGACACTGGAGGCCCAGAAGGGTCAGGGGAAAAACATGATAACGACATAACAAGATACTGGGGGGGGTTTTTAGACAAGGTGGACAGAGTTTGGATGTTCCAGAGAGGGTACACAGAAAAAAGGGGGTAAAAAACTGGAAGCGGGAAGACTCAGACGAGTCACAGGGGAGTTGGGAAAAGTATTTCTTCAGTCATAGGTTGTCGGGAAAGGGGGAATACCCTTCCCAATTGAAGTAGTGGAGGCGGAACCATACATAGTTTTAAAAAGGGAGGTTTGATACAGTCGGAAACCCGGGGAGAGAGAGAGGACCCTATTTGCGATCAGTGATGAGGCGGGGCCAGGGCTGATTTCCCCGGCCCCGCAACCAAAATTTTGGTGAGTACAGGAGCTTGGACTGCCCCCCTGTAATTAAAACTAGGTGAGTGCCCCTTTTACACACAAAAACACACACACCACACACACACACACAAAACCACCCCACACCCCACACACACACATGCCAATGTGGTAATCCCTTTATTTCCCAGCTAGCAAAGCAGGGTATTTCCCCAAAAGGGTTTGTAATTCCCACTGGGGGAAAAAATATTAGCCATTTTTTAAAACATTTTCTGAGTGATTTTTTAAATTCATTAATTTATCGTATCCATACAAAAAGACGGGGGGTTTGTGAAAATTTAGTAAATCTGGCAAATTTTACATTTCGTTTGGTCTAAATTGGTGGTGGTGTTTTAAAACCCTGAAAAGTTTACTTGAAACCCCACCCGGGGAGCCGGGGGGTTTAGTGAAACCCAAGATTTGCTTTTTTTTGGTTGGATGCCCCTTTAGACATGGGGCTCCTCCTGCATGATAAAATGATGTTGAGGGACTCATGGTGTCAGTCCCCCTGAGCCTTTAATTTCCAAAAATTAAGTTGAAGTTCTTTTCGTTTATTTTTTCCCAAACTACTACCTGAAAACCCCAAGGGATTGAAATTCTACTCCCTTTAAAAGGTTTACAGTTTAAACCCAATTTTTTCGTTCTACCCGGCATCTGAAGCCCAAATGTGGGGATGGAACCCCACAGCATTTGCACTCTGACTCCACTGTCCACAATCCTACCATACCTATGTCTGGTTCTGACAAAAGCATCCCAAAAATTTAGTTTTAATGGGGTTGGGGCCCATTTATGGATGCGAAAATCGTTAAAATTTTAAACGGGTCAATCTTTAAATACATAGATGCATTTCAGTGAAAGGAGTTGGCAAACAGTTCTGTTTTAAAGGGGTTTTAGTGGCCCCAATTTATTGATGCATGCCCCCTTTTTTTTTTTTTTAAGAGAGGCCATCACTTTGTACGACAGCAACGGGCATACCAGTTTAAACCAGTGGATTGGGAACAGAAACCATCAGCGTAAATAATTTGGGAGAGGGTGTGCTGTGTAAATAATTTTATCATTTACAGTTTAAAGGCCCTCTTGTTTGGCTTAAAGGGAATTTTTTGGTTTTGTGTTTTAAAAATTAGTTTTGGGGGGAAAGGGGGAATGGTAGTTTGGAATGGGGAAATTTTTTCCCTGGAGGGAGAAGTGCCGTTTGAATTGTGAGTTCATTCCCTTTTGGGAAAATTGTGAGTTCATTACCTCTGTAATTTGGCTCACCCTATCAAAAATTTGGGTCCACCCCCCTGGCCCAAAATTTTTTTGCCCTCTGAAAATTTTTTTTTGGAACTACCCCCCACAGGATGGGTAGGGGGGTTCATAATAAACATATTAAACTAATTTAACTGCCTTACTTGACTTTGATCATGGTATTGATTCATGGGGGTGGTCTTTTTCCAGTTTTTTCGATCCATCTGGGGGCGTGTTCAAAGGCTGGGGGAAAGTTTGGAGGGTTCTGTGCGGGGGTTTGGGAATGGTTGTGAGATTTTAAACCCCCAATTAGGATATTTTTTTCAGTAACACGATCTCTGATGTTTGGGAAATATCAAGTTTTTTTTGGCAAAAATTTAAAATTTTGGCAGTACGAGGGCATCCAAAAAATGATCCTATTGCTTCGTTTTTCAGTTTTTCCGGGCCCCCCAAAGCTTCCAGTCAGGACACAAGAGCAATTTTAGTGGCGCAGCTTAATCAACCAATGATCCCTTTTATAAGCAAGATACATAATTTTCAAAAATTTTAAACCATTAGCCCCCCCAACCTGGGGTTTGAAGCCCTCCCAAAACTTTTAAGTGCTCTTAGTCTTTTTTGTTTTTGGCGCCCAAAGTCTTTTTTAAAACAGGCCCCAAGTAGGGGAAACCCCCAAGCCCTGTTACCTGTATTGCTTAATTTTCCCTAAAAAGGACCCCATCAGGGCAATTGGTTCTAAAGAACTGTGCCTCTCGTCGAGGGGGACGCCTTTTGGAGTTTTTTTTATTTTATCAGTTGGATTTAAACCCCCAAAGGTCCTGACCGGGGCCCTAGTACATGATTAAGAATTTTTTTGGGTGTTGGGAATTTGGTGGTGTGAACTTTAAAATTCATCGCAAAACAAATTTCACATAATGATGGGGCCCCTGCCCAAAGGCAAAAGCATTAAGTAATGTATTAATTAAATTTTGAACAGTGGGGGGACTGAGCACACCCCCCTGTGGGGTTCCAAATTCAAAGTTTTAGTTACACTTCTATGTCCCTGGGAAAAAACACAGACGATTTTCTGTTGGAGGAAAGGGAGCCTTTTAAACCCCGCGGGGAAAAAAACCATCCTCCAACATCCATTCTGGGCCCAAATTTACTAATTGATTAAAATGTTTGGTTGGCCTTTCATTTAAAGCCGATTTAAAGGGCAAAGGGAAAGGTAGTGTATGAGGGTGTCAGTGTGCAGAAAATGAGAAAGGTGGCTATGGGAAAAGATGCAAGCTCCTTTCCTTTCATGAAACCATTTTAAAAACCCGGGGGGACAAAAATTTTTTTGATTCTGTTCCCGAGACGATTAAAAATCATTTTTTCCCAAAAGTTTTACACCAAACGCTTTGTAAGGAATTGGGCGAAAAGGGAAATTTTTTTGATTGGGGTTAGGAAAATTTGGGAAAGTTTAGGTGTTGGTCCAAGATTGAGGGAGCTTCCCCGTTACATGCTCATGTTATATTAAATTTAAGTAATTTGGGGGACCTGGGTACTCGACACAGCAATCTGAGTAGTTTTAAGTAATTTCCCTCCCTCACCAGGCGACGTGGGGTTTCCCTTTGTCTGCATCAAGTTTATAATTTTGGAAAGGGGAAAGTTTAATCAACTGCCCTTTTGGCAAAAAAGCAAAAAGTTTTCTCCCCTTTCATCATATTTTTTCATTTAATTTTGCCCTGTGTGGTACTGGGAAGATTGTCATAGCTAGATGTAAGGGAGCCCAAGCACTGACTAAAATCATTCGCCCTATGCAAGGGTGAGGGTGGCGGGTCTGCCCAGTTCTGTTTTCCCCCTTTAATTTTTATTTATGCCCTCCATGGGCCCCGCTTTAAATGGGGGTTGTGAGCATTAAGGGCCGTTTCAAAAATTTTTTCCCCGTCTGTTTGCCGCAGCCCCTGTATACGCTCTCTTGCCCGCAGCAAGGGCAGTTTGGAAGAAAACCCCCCATTCCCGGGGTACGATGTTTTCTATGGCAGGCCTTTGTCTGCGAGCAGTACGTTTCAGTTACGAAGTTTAGAATTTATTGTAATAAGTATGGTTTTTGAAGGAGGTTTTGATTATTATGGAAGTTTTTTTGGATTTAGAGTACCAAAAGGTTTCAGTGGCGGGTCTAAGGGGAAATTCTGAATATGCTCACAAGGTTTATTGTTTTAAAGGGGGCCCCAAAGGGGAAAAACTTTATAGGAAATTTACCAGTCAGTTTACAATGGGCAACAAAAACATCATGCTTTATCGTGGGAACTTTTTTAAAGTTTCCCTTTTGGGAAAATTTTCCCCCAGGAAGGATAGTTTTAACCCAAAATCTAGTGAGGTTAGCCAGGGAAATGATTTAGACGCTATTTTCGTTACAATGGAAGACTCACCCGCTGGCGAAGGAAATGTTGGGAAGGGCCCCGGGACGATCAAGGATGCCTCCTTTTTTTTGTGGGGTTCAAGGTCAAATACCCAAATTTTGGAAAATTATCATGGGTGTTTTAAAAGTGACAAAAGGGTTTATTGCCTTTTCGATTTTCCAAATGTGAGTTTCCCAATTTCTTTTGTGTCTCGCATTGTATTTGCCCCAAAAATAAGGTTGGGTCAAAAATGAGCACAAGTTGGGGGTCCAAGAATTAAACTTATCAGCAGGAGCATTTCAAGTTAAATAAGTTGAGAACAGAGTTCCCTATTAAAACATAAAACCCCTGAAATTTGTAGGGCCCCCCGTTTTTTATGTGCAAGGGAAATTGATGGAAAGTGATTTTTTTTAAATTTTTGAACACAAAAGTTTGTAGATATGGGTTATATTTAACAATTTATGGTTTTTTAAAGGGGGGTTTGGGGTTTTTTTAGGGGCTCTGCACTCTTTTGCACACAACATCAATGGGTTCGGTGGTTACTTTATGATGAGGTCAGGAAGTCTTTTTCTAAATTTATGCAATTTTTCCAGCTTAATATTGAAAGTTTATACGAGTTTTGGTTCCCTTTTTAGTATTCCCGGGATCATTTGAGTTTCTCCAGCATAATGAAAAAAAAGGGTTATATAAAAGCAGACCCTTTTTAATGTTTAAAAAGTGCTACCCCCTTTTTCCCAAAAGTTTTATAAGTGCAAATTCCAGTTGTAAGGCCTGTGGGAGTCTTGTAAACCCCGAGCCGCGCTGTTTTGTGTGAAAATTTTGATAGGTGACACCCCCAAATCACATTCCCTCTTCCCCTAACATTACAGCAAAACCAGCCATTAATAACCCTTTACAACAGCAGTAAAAAAACATTGACTGGCACCCCCGAGCCGAAATCTATACCCGATATTGACGAAGTTTTAATTAAAATTTTTTAAAAAAAACCCCAAAACCTCTATAACAAGCATGCCCTAAAAAAAATAAACAGATGGGCCGCTAAGAGACCGAAAAGTCCCTGGCTAACACCCAAACATTCTCCCAAAAACCTAAAAACAAAAAAACCCATATGAAAAAACCCGTCAGAAGGGTCACTAACCCGAGACCCAAAAAAAACGTTACTCGTCAATCCTAACCCGCCTGATAAGAAGGGGAAAAAAAAAAATGTATTATGAAAAAGAAAATTTTCCAAAATTCGGGTGAATAAAAAAAAGGGCCTGGAAGACATATCAGAAATTCTGGGAAAAAAAAAAGATATCACGAAAAAGGGGAAAAAAAAATTAGCAAATCAAAAATGAACCCCCAAATCCCACCAACCGAAAAAGCAAACAGACTCAATGTTTTTTTCCACTATAGGGCAAAAAAATTTTAAATAAAAACCCAAAACTCAGATACCCCCCCAAATGCTACCTCACTGGCAAAATACCCCAAAAAACACCGTTTCCCAGCTTCCGGGCTAACCCTCGGAAAATTCCCCCTTTTTATCAAAAGCACCCAAAAAAAAAGGCAGGAGATTTTAAAAACCTTCCACCCTTTTTTATACCAAAAAAGTTTCACAAGTACTTCACCCAAAATTTTCAAAACAATCTTTTAACAAAACCATTGAAACCTCCCCTTCCCCAAAGCTCTCAAAAAAAGCAAGGGTCACCCCGATCCATAAAAGGGGAGCCAACAGAGGGTTGGGGAAAAAACTATAGGGCCCAAAAATCCCCAATTTTTAAAATCTCTCAAAAAACTTCGAAAAAAATTCATTAAAAAGAATCTATCCCCACCTCATCTCCCAAAAAAATTCTCAACCCCTGCCAATTTGGATTCAGGCCTAATAAAAAAACCCAAGGGCGCTTTTATACACATGCTAGAAAATAAAATTTCACTGAAAAAGAGAAAAAAGAAGTCCCAAATGGGGAAACTTCATTGACTTACGTAAAGCTTTTGATACAGTGGGCCATGACTTGCTCCCCGTAAAATTGTCACCTATGGTTTAAAAGGGCACTCCCTCAACTACCTAAAGTCATACCTCAGCAAAAAGAAGCCCTATGTGTACGCAAAAGGGGAAAACTTTTTGTCAACCCAAAATTTCAGTTGGTTTTCCCACGGGAAAATGTCCTTGGCCCCCCCTTTCCTTTCTCCTATACAATTAAAAGCCTACCAAATGCTTCGCAATTACTCAAAAACCCCCACTTTTTTTTTCAGATGGGCACTAAAATACGTTTTTCTCCTCACCCGAGGGCCCCGTCCGCTAGCCAATTAAATGTAAAACACCCAAATTAAGAAAAATATCTACCTGGTGAGGGAAATAACAAACTTACACTAAACATTTACAAAACCCCTTTATTCAGTTTTTTTCGTAAAAAGACAAAAGATTGGGACCCCTTTAAACAAACCCAAAAAAAGATCACCCTTCACAAAGCTAACAGAGGGAAAATTTTTTAGGAATCACCTTGATAATGGGCCAAAATTTTTACACATATTCAAAAAAATTTCCCAAGAAAAATTTTCCAAAAAACTTAGGCCCTTCTTTCGAAGATACAGGTACTATGTTCCAAAATCAGCCCTCCTGGCCCCTTTTTCAACTCTCTTATTTACCCATATCCCCACCCAGGAATTTGTGCATGGGGCCCCAAAAAACAAATTAAACCCTCTTCCCCACTAATTTCCCCAAAAAAGGGGCAGTTAGAAAGATTCAAATTTTTTAAATCAGGCAGCACACCACCAAAATTTTTTAAAACATCAACTACTCCCCCTTTCAAAAACTCCCCATTTTTTCTGCAACCCATTTTCCTTAAAAGGGGCACTTACTCTGATAAATTAAACCCCCCCCCTCAAACATCTCCCTTGGGCCCAACCCCAAAAGAAACCCCAAAGACCCTAACACAAGGCACCCGATCACTCTTTTTATGTTCCTGTTTTTTCCCTCTTTATGCCCATTTCCCCAAAAAAAAACAATGCACCAAAAAAAAGGCCCCAAAATCGGAATTTTATTACCTGTAAAAATAAAAGAAACATACCTGTTTTTATTTAAAAAAAAGCTCTTCTCAAAGATCACTTACTCACCCCAAAAACCAAATAAAAAAACTGAATAACTGAACCTTTTAAATTGTAAAATCCAAAATGTTTTTCTCAAAAATTTTATCCACAAATGTTTTTAAAATTGGACCCCCAATTTTTACTTTGTTTTTTTTTAAATCAATACTAACAAGGGAAAATTTTTCCCTTCGACTGAATTTTCAGAAAGCATTTCAAAACCCTATGACTGTCTTTGTAATATCATTTGTGCTTTTTAGTTACTGTTTACAAAAATGTTTTTCACTGATTTCATAATTTCTTAGTTTAAACTTTTGTTAATTTTTTTCCAGCCCGTAAATGCTATGCATATAAATGGTTTTGGCATGTTTCTCTTAAATGTATTTTTTTGTACCTCTGTTTGTAAGCTAAAAAATTTTCTAAAAAAATTACTAACACTACAACTGTCATCACCCAAAAGCCCCCTATCCAAAATTGTATCAAATTTCTTTATAAAGTTTGTATTCAAAATTAATGTCTATGTGGTTAACCTCATCACACTCTGCACCACCACTTATATTACGCTCATCACTATTACTAACATTATAGACACTACCGCTCTCATCACCCTCTTCACCACCACTTTTATTACGCTCATCACTATTACTAACATTATAGACACCACTGCTCTCATCACACTCTTCACCACCACTTATATTACGCTCATCACTATTACTAACATTATAGACACCATTGCCCTCATCACACTCTTCACCACCACTTATATTACGGTCATCACTATTACTAACATCATAGACACCATTGCCTTTATTATGATGCTCACTATAGTTATCAACACAAGTATTATATTCATCATTACTGTAATTAAGAACACCACCTCCAACTTGTTCAGCAGCCTTATACTTGCTTTCACAAATTGTGACAATCTTGTTATTGGTACACTCTACACATCTTTCCTTGTGTTGTTCAAGTTGTTGTTTCAGGAGAAATTGTTGTGTTTCCAGTACTTTTATGCGCGACATCAGGTTGTATACCACAGGAGCAAGACTTGGAACATCTGGAGACGTGAAGTCCCGGTCAGCTGAGCTCGTTGGCTGACTGTCAGCTGACTCAGCTAGGCTGGTATTGACAGCCGACGTGATGGAGGTCTGTTGACGTGCTCCCCAGGTGAGGGCTAAACCCCCTTTGGGTCTGAGGGCAGGCATGAGCCAGTATTCAGACCCGAGGTACCTGGTAGTCCTGGGGGGTCATAATGAGGGGGACAGGGTGAAGTGCGGTTGGCTGCGATGCGATCAGCCCTCACACTGCAGTCAGCATGAGCTGGTGTGACTCCTGAGGTCTTACAATTGATACATTGTTTAGCAGCAGTCTGTTGCTGCTTGATCATATCGTAACACCGTTCAGAAGGATGAGCATTGGCACACACTGCACACCAGTGTGACTTAAATGGGCATTTCCTGGCAATGTGGCGCCAGTGTTGACACTTATAACATCGACGTTGAGGAGGTCTGTACAATGCAATGTTATAGCATCTGTTGAGGGCTGCACGGGAGTGAATATAGCGTGGCAGAGTCCCCTGGCCAGTCCACTCAGCTAATATCAGACCGTTGGAAAGTCGACAAGGGCTTGCAACTTGCTCTGACGCCAAATATTGAGGATTCAAGTGCTTGTTGACATTGTAGATGACAATAAGCACTTTAGGTGCCCTTGGTGGGGCAGCTCGGAGTTTGATGTTGGCATTTTCGCGAGTGAGAAGTTGTTTTATAAATGCTGAATCATTAGGCACAAAGACGTATTATCCTCATTGTGGACAAACTTGATCTTTTTCATCATTGTTTACACTAGCTTTGAAAAACCAGTTACACTTGGTCTCTTGATCAGTGTTGTTAAGGAAATCTAACCTGACAGCTTTGGGAGGGTGTGCGCCCACTGTATTTTCTTTCAGCAAGTTTTCTCTGGAAGTTTGTTCTTTTTTCCGAGCCTGTTTACTAAAATATGTTTCAAATCTGTCTTCACCATCATCTACTCAACACCATCAGCTATACTCATAGCTGACAGAGTTTTCACACTTGTTGATGGGGTAAAGGATACCGGTGAATAAAGGGACAAGGAAGGGATATTCACCTCGCTAGACACAAAGGGAATATGGGTGTAGTGGCTTGCGGGTCCCCAGTGGGGATTTTCAAGGTCATTCACGGGGGCCCCAGTCGTCTCGAGAGTTATCAGTATTGCACTACTCGTTAATTACTCCAAACCCGCAGCACTTTTAAAACAGCTAGCACCGTGTCTAGGAATGACAGACAATTTTCACACTGTGGATGAACAAATCAGCACAAACTTACTATGTTTATAGATGAACCTCTGGCTTGTTACAGTTAAAAAGCCGTCTCCAAAGGAGTTACCAGGTACTGCAATGCTCGTTAATTTGTTCTTAACCACTCTTATTGTGTTCCAACTATGCAGCATTCCTCCCAGAAACACTCAGTGCATAGAGAATAACAGGTTCATCTTCCTCAGTTAGAGTATAACACATTTTGTACAAGTGGCACAGTCTGATTCATCTGGCAGGCCTCAGGTCTGGATAACCAACTCACACAGGATGGGAGATTTGTCCGTATTTCTCAGGTAGGCAGAGGTGACTAGCTGTGCGGAACTCAAAAA
>NC_069408.1:30507901-30529824 GCF_026875155.1 Cherax quadricarinatus | reverse complement strand
AATTTAAAAATTTTTGTTTAAATAATTTTTTTTTGGATAATTGATTTTTTAAAAAAAGTTGAGCAGTTTAATTGCAAAATAAAAAGTAAAAAAAAAAATGAGGTAGTTGGTATTAGCTGCAAAGATAGTTTTGGTACTTGCAAAAAAGTTAATTGGGAATATACACTAATTGAACACAATAAAAAGTGATAAAAAACAAGTAGTGGTAACAAAATTAAAATGGACAGGTAAGAACAATGAATAATGGTAATGTCTTGGTTATAATATGATAGTAAGATGGTAGACAGGTAAAAAGGGGATAATATAAAGGTTGGGGGTTGAATTTCAAACTTGAAAATTGGCAACAAAATGTTATGGGAAGTATAAATAATGTTTATGTCCCAAAATTTAAAATTGGGACTGGTAGTAAATATGGGTTTTAATCAAATTTTAGTAAGTATAAATGATTACAAAAAAAGTGAAAAAGTAATGTTTATTTCATTAAATATTGAACTAGAAAAATCACAAAATGAGGTAGTTGTTTTATTTAAATACTAAGAGATTGGCACAATGAAATTTGAACAATAATGGAGCAAAACATACACTACATAGTAGGCTTTTAATTTGGGGACATTGTTTAGTTGTTCTCTGTAAGATTAGTATCCCTGAGAAATCGTGATAGATCATTCTCGTTCGTGATTGTGTACAGTTGACCTACATTTGTTTTCCTAACAAGAATTTTCCCTTTCCCGTGTTAAGCATTGGTGTATTGTGCCGTTATTCTCCCGCTTAAGTTTCTGACTCTATAAGGAGGTTCTGACGTTTTTGGATAAGACCACTCGTTTATGTATACCTCTTTCTTTACTTTTAATAGATGCAATTAATTTAAGTCTTTTTTCCTGTCATGTGAGTGGAATCTAAGCATAACACTTTTTCTACCATGGGATCCTAGTAACCTGCTTCTTTTATTTCAGACTCTGGTACAATAAAAATTGTTTAGTCCTTTTGATCTGCAGAGTAATTTCTTTACTGTTTGTTTGGTTCATATCACTGGGAAAAAAGTGGACTGTTAACTATTACTGCGTCCGATAGTTTATCTTGCTCAGTTTTATCTTCTTGGAGAGCAAAGTAGTCGCTGAACTGGTTATCAAAGTTGTTCTTCCATTCTTTTACTGCTTCTTCAAACCTTTTTTATAAGAGATATTATTTGTTGGGTATGGCTATCTTTTGACTGTCTGGATGGTCTTGCCACAGTTAGTCATTCCTGGTGTTGATAACTTTGTTAAAGACTGAGGATTTTGTTCTCGAGTTGCATCCTGGTGTCTAGTTTTTTAAAGGTTCTCGAAGATTCATTTTCAATAACTAAGTGGGATGCAGACTTTAGGGTATCTGGTCGTGGCATACTGAGAGACCTACTTGGAGGTTGAATCGGGGAAGAGAGGGGAGGATGGGCTGGTGGCACCCCATATTTGTTTTATTGTTGTGGTTTTCGCTTGAATGGTGGTGAGTGGGGTGGTTGCTGGGCCGGCGTCCCCCTGACTACACTTGTTGAATAGTGATTTTTCGGCGTTTTCTTGCTGGCCTTGGTGCTGTTTCCTCTTAGATTGCGCCTCATAATACTACAGGAATTGTTGTAGTTAAAAAGAAGTTGTAGTTATACAAAGTTTAGGGTTACGTTGTTCGGCTGGCAGCGGGGTGTTGCTTTTCGGTTTGTGGGGAGCTTCCTTTGACCCTCTATGTTCGATTTGTAGGTTTCACTGTTGGTAATCTTTGGTCATTCTGGGTGCTACGTTGGGTTAGTGCAGTTTTGCATGTAACTAGGTCATCATAGGGCTTTGGGTTTGCTCTGATAGTTGGGGGAAAGTACGGAGCTTGGAGGTCGTGCTGTTGCTGAGCCGGCCTTACTGAGTGTTCACTAGACTGCCTCGTAATGACCTCATATTGTAGATAGTCTTTTTAGTATAAAAAATATGTTATTTTCATTATAGAAAAAACAAGAAAATAATTTATAGCCTTTATTTATAAAAATAAGGTAAAAAAGTCACTCTGACTTTTTGGGTTACCCCAGGTTCTCTACACATATGCTATGTATGATAATCTATGTAACTGTATTTGTGTATATCTGAATAAACTAATGGGTGACATCTACTGGCCTTACTGAGAGTGTTCGCTAGACTGCCACACGGAGTACACTTGGCAGGTGACACTGCTGACTTAGGCTTCTGTAGCAGACCTCGGGGACCTGTGGGTCTCTCACCTCAGTCTGTTGACTTCAGTTTCCCCGCTGGCTTCTGTTACCTGCGAGCCTCAAACCCCGTTGACTAAGTTTCCGTTAACTTCGTTATGGTAGTACTAAAGAGTCGTAACAAGTATTGTCGGGTGACTCAATAGTGAGTGTTGTTAGGTGACACGGTGACAAGGAAGCGTTGGGGGAACGTAAGGGTGTTGTACCGGTGAGCGTTGAAGTGTCAAATGACGCAGTGAAAGGGAGTACAGGATGTCTGACACGGAGTAAAGGCAGTATCGTGGATGTACCACGGAGTTGGTGTCATGGGACACTATGGAGTATCATGGGCACTGAGATTGGTAGTGTCCGTGAGACACCAGAACACGGGAAGGGGCATATGACTGAGGCCATTTTAGGGTCATGGGCGTTTACTTCATAATTATTTGTGATTGTGTATGTGGATAACTTTACCAAAGATAAGAGCAGGAATCGACTTATTTTGTTACCAAATATTTTTATAGTAAAGATTATAAATATTAGTGTTTATTTTGTAACCCGAGCTCCCCATGTTACTACACTGGTACCAGGACAGTTTTAAAATGACAATAAATTTTTTAAAATACTTGGTGGTTTATGATGTTAGAAAAACCCGGTATTTTGTAAAAATTATTTTAATTTTTATTTCTGCAAGTAAATGTACAAGATAACAGGCCTAGCTGACAACAATGATACACTATATAGAAAGCCCCTTGTTATGCAGGCATTTTGGACGAATTAGGTCACTTTTGACACAGGATGTGACGCACACCAGTCAAATAATACCCGGGGTATCTATTTTATGCTAAGGGGAACATGGGCAGAGGTGTCTTAAGGGAAAACGCGTACCGGGGATCAAACCCCCAGACCTGAGTGCATGAGTTGGATGTACCAGCAATCGAGCTACGAGAAAAACATAAAGTATGTAGTAACTTTGTTTAGACACAGGTACACATAAGTTAAAATTTCATACATGTGTAAATTACCTGGATTACCCAGAAAACTCGGGCCCAAAGTAGTTATTTCCACTGAATTAGACAAGATTTGTTCGGATTTTAACCCAGGTTAATCATGCAGGATAACCCAACAAAGTCAGTATTCTGGAAATTTATGGACCAAAATTCCGCCGCCCAGATTTGTTTGTGAATAAGTTAATGCGGCAGTCGCAGGAACCCTTAACACCTACCCAAACAACAAATAGCATGGAAATTGTAAGATACTCAGGAAATCGTAAGATTACATATACTAGTTGAAAGATTCACGCTTAAGGATGAATTATGGTATAACCTTGGTAATAAATACCGACAAGTTGGTTTAGAAAGACACGTAAGCAAACATATAACATATTTATTAGAAAACGTTTCGGTCCTGGGACCTTGATCACTTCTAGTGTCACTTCTAGTGATCAAGGTCCAGGACGAAACGTTTTCTAATAAATATGTTAGTGTTTGCTTCGTGTCTTTCTAAACAAGATGAATTATGTAGGGTTAAACTTGATAGCTAAGATCTTGAGGTTTAGTGTCGCACCTGTCTTAAAAATACCGCCTGGTGACTAATTATTATATCACAGGGAAGCGCTAAACCCGTAGGATTTACAGCGCAGTGGGGGATGGGAAGGTATTCAGACTCAATTTAGGGAACTGGAACACGGGTCATTACCTAGATTATAGGCCCTCACGCAATCAGTGAACCACAAGTGCTGTGAGATTCTTGAGTAACTCCTTACAAAATAGCAGAACGCTAGTATCCCAGGTATAATTTTATTAGGGAATCCCATGAATTCAGGATTTTCAGTGTAACAGGCTGGGGATACCCATGATTGCTTGGTAGAATCAGGGGAATTTCTATGTTATGATAGGCTCACACCGGTATGTCAATTTAAGTTTGGTATGTAGATAAGTAATCTTGCAAGTTATAATATTCATAATGAATGTTCGCCATGTTTCGAGATTAATATATTTTGTGAATGAAAATTGCGATCATTTTTTTTTTGCAGTGTCATTGTTAAAAGTGTAAAATAAAGCTGGTAATGGAAAAGTGAGGGTTAGATTTAAGTTGTGAATTATTGTGTGTGGAATTTGGATTTGGTAGTAAAAATTATTTATCACGTAGAGTTGGTAAAAAAATATATTGTGGTGTTGTAAAATTTCGTATGCTGAGAGTTGTGTGTTGTGAATGTTAGCGATGACCTTCATGAGAAAACGTTGTAATAAACAATGTTAGTATTGTAATGTTGATATATTGTGAAAATGAAGTTGAATTATAGCTTGTAAGGGATGTTGATGTACTTGTGAAAGTGTTGTCATTGGTTTGAAAGTGTCGTGACTAAAAAAATTTCAGGTTTGTGTTAGTGAAAAGTGAATGTGGGGGGAATGTTTAGTGAATTTTAGTGAATGTCTTAGTGAATGGTTGCAGTGAGTTGTTGTATAGTGTTGAGTGTTGTTGAGTGAATTGTTCAGTGAATGTGATGATGTGTGAGTAATGTTGAGTGAATATTTAGTGAATTAGGTGAATGTTGAAGTGATGATTTGATGTGAATACGGAGGAAGTTGGTAAATAGATTATTTAGTGATTTTGGGAATGTAAAGTGTAATGTTTAGTGAATGTTGAGTGAGTTTGAGTGAGTGTTGACCTGAATGTTGAGTGAGTGTTGAGTGAGATGTTGAGTGAGTGTTAAATGAATGTTGAGTGAATGTTAGTGAATGTTTTGATGGAATATGTTGAGTGACTGTTGACGTGAATATTTGTGAATGTTGATTAATGTTGATGTGAAAAGATGAGTCTGTTGTGTTGTAATAAATGTAATAATGTGAGTTGTTATGAGAATGGAAATTGTTTTCTGAGCAAATTGTTTCATTTCTTGGTTAGTTTGTTGGCTTAATTAATGAGTTTTGGAAAATTTGGATTATGTTGTTTTTAAGGTATGTTCCCCTGGTTTAAACATTGGTTTTAAAATTGTTGGAGCTTAAAAGCTTGGTTGGTTATAAACATATAGGTTAGGATTTTGTAGGTGTTATGAGTGATGTTACAGTGAAAGGTGTCTTGAACAGGAATGGAGTGGGGATGAATTTAGCTGAGGAGGGGTGTTTATGATAATTTGAATGGTGAAAAAAAATTGCTGGGGAGTGGAAATGGAATGGGGAGGTGTTGGGAAGTGAATGTCTTGATTTCAGGAATTGGGAGTGGGTGATCAGGAGTGGAAAGGGATGTTGAGGATGATGTAGGAGAGATGTTGAGTGAATGTTGATTGAGTTAAATGGAGTGAAGGGTTGAGAGAATGTTGTGATGATTAGGTGAAAAAAATTTTTGAGGAAAAATTGAGCTTTAAATGAATAACTGGTTTTTTACTTAGTATGAAACGTTTGCCACAAGTGGCTTCATCAGTGCATACAAAGTTGATGGTGAGAATTTGATTTCAGGTTGAGGGAATGATTACTCACTTCCTGTCCTACCCATTTTACTTTTGATTGGACTGATGAAACCACTGTGTGGCGAAACGTTCTTCGAAAGATTCCCAATATGTGTTGTACAAAGTGTCTGACAATTTTCAAGTTTGTCGTTTTTTTAAATCATTCATTGACAAAGAATTGTTGATATGGGTAAATTGATCTGGTTATTAAGGTGTATTGTATAATGTATAAATAAAAGTTGATGACAAGATTAAAGTTGTGTTGATTCACCTAGTAATGGCACTTGTAGGACTTGTATTCATTTGATGCCATTGTATTGACAACTGGGAAATTGCGATTGTTTGCCAAATCTTATTGCCAAGATTGGCCACTGTATTAGCCAATTGTAAGTGCTACTTGTATTGCACTGGTATGTACTTGTATTGCCACTTGTATTGCTATTTGTATTGCACTTGATTGCCACTGTGTTATTGCCACTTGTATTGCCACTGTATTGCACTTGTATTCACATGTATTGCCACATTGTATTGCCACTTGTATTCCACTTGTATTGCCACTTGTATTGCCACTTGTATTGCCTACTTGTATGCTACTTGTATTGCACTTGTATTTGCTACTTTGTATTGTACTGTATTGCCACTGTTTGCCACTTGTATTGCCATGTATTGCACATTGTTATTGCCACTTGTATTGCCACTTTATTGACCTACTTGTATTGCCACATGTATTGACTTGTATTGCACTTGTATTGCCACTTGTATTGCACTTGTATTGCCATTGTATTGCCACTTGTATTGCAAAATGTGTTTGCACTTGTATTGCCACTTGTATTGCCACTTGTATTGCCACTTGTATTGCCACTTGTATTGCCACTTGTATTGCCACTTGTATTGCCACTTGTATTGCCACTTATTGCCACTTGTATTGCTACTTGTATTGCCACTTGTATTGCACTTGTATTGCCACTTGTATTGCCACTTGTATTGCCACTTGTATTGCACTTGTATTGCTACTTGTATTGCCACTTGTATTGCCACTTGTATTGCCACTTGTATTGCCACTTGTATTGCCACTTGTATTGCCACTTGTATTGCCACTTGTATTGCCACTTGTAGTGCTACTTGTATTGCCACTTGTATTGCTACTTGTATTGCTACTTGTATTGCCACTTGTATTGCCACTTGTATTGCCACTTGTATTGCCACTTGTATTGCCACTTGTATTGCCACTTGTATTGCTACTTGTATTGCCACATGTATTGCCACTTGTATTGCCACTTGTATTGCCACTTGTATTGCCACTTGTATTGCCACTTGTATTGCCACTTGTATTGCCACATGTATTGCCACTTGTATTGCCACTTGTATTGCCACTTGTATTGCCACTTGTATTGCCACTTGTATTGCCACTTGTATTGCCACTTGTATTGCCACATATATTGCCACTTGTATTGCCACTTGTATTGCCACTTGTATTGCCACTTGTATTGCCACTTGTATTGCCACTTGTATTGCCACTTGTATTGCCACTTGTATTGCTACTTGTATTGCCACTTGTTTTGCCACTTGACTGGATATACTTACCTCTTACTTCATGCACCTCTATATTGAATCACCTGTGTACTGAATGTTAATGTTAGTTAAAAACAGGTGTGTTTACTAGTAACAAAATTATCTCGTCCATGTTTAGGTGGTAAAATATACCAGGAGTACTAATGTCATCCCACTTACATGGTACCAGGAGCTAGAGCTCATGTATATTAATGGGAATATTATACCATAGCGTGAAAAATAAATTCGAAAAAAAATCGAAAAATTCAAGAAGTGGTTGGAGGGGTGGCTCAGGAGCTGGAGCTCTTGCAATAAGATCACAGTAAACAGGTGATTTCAGAATATGCAACCCCACACGGAATTCAAATTCAAAGTTTATTCTCTATAAGGATTACAATGCTGAGTTTACAGAAATTTGGTTATTGTTTGGTCTACATGTAGTAAAATTGTGATTACAGAGTGTACCACTAGAACGCTTAGCATGGCTAGGCATTTCGGGCAGACTTAGTTTTATTCTTAATTGTAAAATATTACAAATTATGAGGTAAGTTGGTATTATGGCTAAGTGACTAAATACTAGTTTGTGAGTTTAGCAATATGAATGCTTTTGTTTTGGCACAGTACATAGTTTCAGTATTGGAGTATCACAGGATTCATTATTTTAAGACTGAGATTAATATTTCTGTTTATGGTCAAATGAGTGAGTGTAAGTGTGAACCACCAGGTGGTATTCGTGTAGTTAGTTGACGGGGTGTATCAGGGAGATAAGATGTTTTCTAATGGTAGAAGGTGATGAATGTGTCTGCAGTTCTAGAGTTCTCAGGTAGGGTATTCCAGATTTTAGGGCCTTTGACATACATTGAATTTTTGTAAAGGTTTAGTCGGACACGGGGAATGTCGTAGAGATGTTTGTGTCTGGTGTTTTGCTGTGGGTTCTGTCACAACTATCAAGAAAGCGTTTTAGGTCAAGGTTGATATTAGAGTTTAAGGCCCTGTAGATATAGATTGCACAGTAGTAAGTGTGGATGTACTGAACTGGGAGCAAGTTTAGATCTATGAAGAGTGGGGGGGGTGTGTTGCCAGAGATGGGATTTAGTGATTATTCTTACTGCAGCTTTTGTTGGGTTATTGGCTTTAGGTGTGTTGCTGCAGTTGATCCCAAGCACAAATAGCATAGGTGAGGTATGGATAAATAAGTGAGTGGTATAGTGTGAGAAGGGCATTTTGCGGCACGTAGTATCGTATCTTGGAGAGGATCCCAACCGTTTTGGATACTTTTTTGGCTATATGCTGGATATGGGTGCTGAAATTCAGGTTGTTGTCAAGGTATAAGCCTAGGAATTTTCCCCCATTATTTCTGGTAATTAGTGTTGTCAATCTTAATGTTAATTTTGGGGCATCTCCTGCTCTGCTACCAAACATAATATAGTAGGTTTTGTCAGTGTTAAGCGTAAGTTTATTGGCTGTCATCCAAGTCGATATTTTACTCAGCTCCTCATTCACAATGGTGTTGAGGGTGGCAAGATTAGGGTGAGAGATGACATAAGTCGTGTCATCAGCAAAGAGAATGGGTTTCAGGTGTTGGGATACGTTTGGAAGGTCATTGATGTATATGAGGAAGAGCAGGGGACCAAGGACACTTCCCTGCGGAACTCCAGTATCAAGTGGCCGTGTTGCTGATGCTGTGTCTTTAATGGTGACGTACTGTTGTTGGTGAGGGGCTCTTGATTTAGGGAATTGGATCTGTGCTCCAGTTCCCCGAATTAAACCTGAATACCTTCCACATCCACCCCCAGGCGCTGTATAATCCTACGGGTTTAGCGCTTCCCCTTGATTATAATAATAATCAGAATATGCAAAGCAACCACTGTGAAAGGATAGTGAAATTCCGAGCGCTTTCGTGACTTCTCGCATTATCAAGGAACAATAAAGTAATGCATCAAAGGAAGGCATATAAAGGGTCTAGACCACACCTCACCATCACATCCCACAACAAAAACGAATTTTTAACTTGTGGGACTTGATCAGTGCAGAAGAAAACTGGGAAACAAAAGAAATATGATTAGGAAAACTTATCGAGAACATTTTGAAAAGTCGTGTGGTATCCATTAATGCAACAAGATCACAGTAAACAGGTGATTTCAGAATATGCAAACAACCACTGTGAAAGAATAGTGAAATTCCAAGTGATTTCGTGACTTCTTACATTAACCGTGTCCTCAATAGATGACAGTCTCGTGCAGATCCTAGTATCGTCTGCAATGAATGACACGGTGCTGTGGATTACATCCCTGTCTGTGTCTGATATGAGGATGAGTAAAACTTTCCATAAACATTACAAGTTTGTGTATATGTGTGGTCTCCCTCACTTATTCTCTTTCTCCTTAACTTCCTCCCTCCCTATCTTAGTCACTGTACATTCTCCCTTTATCTATCTCACTCTCTCTTAGTGCTTGGCTCACTTACAGTAATTAACAACAGACATTTAATTAATTAACACAGGTGAGACTGAATATTAAGAGAGTGAAGCAGGGAGGGTGGGGGTAGTAGATGGGGGCACTACCCCCCTTCCCCCTCCCTACCGGCGCCATTTTTAAATGTATTGCTCTCATAATAAAATATCATTTGTTGATGTTATTCTTCTTGCTCTTGTGTTTATGTGGAGGTTATTTCATGGTGATTGGCTCATTCTTTAGATTTTATACATATTTACATCTCAATTTCCAGCTGTATTTCCAATACAGTAATATTTGTGTATAATAAGAGGCAGTTATCTTTTGAAGTAATTTTAGAGGTGTAACTTAAAAAGTCTTGGTGGTACTTTAATGAGACAGAAAGAGGCAGCAGTAGCAGGTGAGAGAGAGTCAGTATAATTAATTAACAGATTGAAAGACAGAGGGAGGGAGGCACTAGTTAGTAGAAGCAACAATAAGAGGCAGCCAGCAGATACAAATATAAATTTAATTGATTCAACATCAGGTTGTCAAACTTACCTGGAGAAGACTTAGAATTCCGGGAGAGGGAAGGGGGGGGGGGTTGACTTACAAGACTTATAAAGAATTACATAAATACTAAAAGCCTAATTCATAACTATCTTCCTACCTCCCTCCCTTTCTCTCTCTCTCTGCCTCTCTCTCTCTGCCTCTCTCTCTCTCTCTGCCTCTCTCTCTCTGCCTCTCTCTGCCTCTCTCTCTCTGCCTCTCTCTCTGCCTCTCTCTCTCTGCCTCTCTCTCTCTGCCTCTCTCTCTCTGCCTCTCTCTCTCTGCCTCTCTCTCTCTGCCTCTCTCTCTCTGCCTCTCTCTCTCTGCCTCTCTCTCTCTGCCTCTCTCTCTCTGCCTCTCTCTCTCTGCCTCTCTCTCTCTGCCTCTCTCTCTCTGCCTCTCTCTCTCTGCCTCTCTCTCTCTCTCTCTCTCTCTCTCTCTCTGCCTCTCTCTCTCTGCCTCTCTCTCTCTGGCCTCTCTCTCTCTGCCTCTCTCTCTCTGCCTCTCTCTCTTCTGCCTCTCTCTCTCTGCCTCTCTCTCTTTTTTTTTTTTTTTTTTTTTTTTTTTTTTACACAGGGTTTGACAAGGTTAAGGATCCCTAGCTTTATTGACAGCTATTTACAGGTTAAGGATTCCTAACTTTATTGGCAAGCTAAGAGCTGTTACCTACATCAGCTCATTTGAAAGCATTTTTGTTATGAGACATACAAGTAGGGAACAGGATGAAGTTGGAGCCATCTGTGGGCCAGCATTTTCATTTGATCAACTGACGTTATCTCGTTGACATCATTATGCTGTACGAATGTGTTCCATACTCGAGTCATCCTGGGTATGTATGATCTCAGATGGAGATCTCTCTCTCTCCCCCTCCCTCCCTCCCTCCCTCCCTCCCTACCTCTCCTTCTACCGACAAGAATTACGAAGATGTTAAAAGCCTAATCCATACCTACCTTCCTGCCTCATGTCCTACCTTCATCCCTCTCTCTCCCTACCTCCCTACAGAAAACAATTTCAAAGATACTTTAAAGGTTCCTCCATAACTACCTTCCTACCTCCCTCTCTCTCCCTAGTTCTCTCCCTTCCTATCGATAAGAATTACAAAGATACTAAATATCTCCTGGATACCTCCCTACCATCCTCCCTCTCTCGCTACATCCCTCCCTACATTCAAAGAATATACAAATATTAAAAATTCAATTCATACTTATGTTCCTGTCTCTCTCTCTCTCTCTCTCTCTCTCTCTCTCCTCTCTCTCTCTCTCTCTCTTCTCTCTCTCTCTCTCTCTCTCTCTCTCTCCCTCTCCCTCCACCTCTTCCTACCTTCCTATCAACAGGAATTATAAAGATGCTAAAAGGCTCTCCGTAACTACCATCCTACCTCCATCTCTCCCTCCCACTCTCTCTACCTCTCTACACCTCTCCCTACCTTCCTACCTCCGTCCCATCTCTCCCTACACCTCTCCCTACTTTCCTACCAACAAGAATTACAAAGTCTCTAAAAGCCTCCTCCATTCCTACCTTCCTACCTCTCTCCCCGTCATTCCCTGCATTTCTTCCGAAAAGAATTAGGAAAATACTCAGATTCCTACATTACTACATTCCTACTTAACTCCATCCAACACTCTCTCCATACCTTCCTACCGACAAGAATTACAAAGATACTGAACGTCTCCTCCATACCTGCCTTCCTACCCCTCTCTCTACCACCCTTTTTACCAACACGAATTGCAAAGATATAAAAACAATTCTCCATACTTACCTTCCTATATCCATCCCTCTCTCTCCCAACCTTCCTACCAACAAGTATTACGAAGATGCTACAAGATTCTTCCATTCTACCTTCGCTACTAACTCCCTCCCTCCCACTCTCTATCTCCCTTCTTTCCTACAGACAACAATTACAAAGATACTGCAAGTCTTCTTACTACCTCTTTACTTAGCTATCTACATAGCTCACTCCATACATTCTTACCTAGAAGACTTTCAAGAATCAGGAGAATATCCCTGTCCTACCTACCTAATAGGTAAGAGTGACACTAAGAAGCTATTCCTTATGCACCAGAAATACCAAGAAAACTCTCTTCTCGTCTGCTACATTACAAACTACTACCATCAGAGACTGCCATACATTATTATTGCTTATAACTATATCTATATAAAACCTAACTTGTTGTAAGACTTAGGTTAATTTGCATAAAATATTATCAAACAAAAAAAATACATACATACTTACCTGTTAATGCCAGAAACTCGATCCGGAAACTGGAACTTGTGAACAAACATAAGAAAGAGAAGATTATTCACATGTACCCAAAAATATTTCCTGGAACTAGTATTAAGCCAAACTTTCCATAAATATTACAAGTTTATGTGTACTTATGGTCTCCTTCCATTATTCTCTCTCTCCATACCTTTCTCCCTCCCTAGCTTATCTCACTCTCTCTTAGTGCTTGGCTCACTTATAGTAATTAACAATAGGCATTTAATTAACACAGGTGAGACTGAATATTAAGAAAGAAGCAGGGAGGGTGTGGGTAGTGGTGGGGGTCCTCCCCCCCTTCCCCCCTCGCTGCCGGCGCCATTTTTAAATGATTTGTTCTGATCATAAGATATATTATATCTTAAAATATATTTCTTTTAAACCTTTACTTTGCAGGATTCCATGGTTACTTCCAATGTGTCAAAACACAGAGTAAATTTTTTTTCATATTAAAGTCGAGGGTTTATTCCCCGGAGCTCAGCAATGAGAGTCGCTCCTCTCACCGCTGGACAACGGCCACAAATATACAAGTTTTAGAGAAATATATGCATTTAAGCCTATAAATGAAAATGTGATGCATTTGATGGCAAAAAATTTAAAAATTTTCTGCTTGTGGGCGTTTATTTTGAGGTCGGCGGGGGGAAAAAAAAAAAAAAAATGTGAATATTAATGTGTTTTCATGAATTGTATTTATTATGTTTTGTTTCTGTTAAAAATTTTGATATGAAGAGCTGAAAGGGTTTTTATTTTTCCACAATGTTGGGGTTTAAACTAAATCTCCTTTCTATCTGTCTGAACTCCCCAAAACGGGTTGCAAGGTTCCAGTCACATTTCTGACTATCTGTGTGTGTGTGTACTCCCCCTGTTGTATCACCTAGTTGGGGTTTTGGGGGGGTCGGTCCGGGTCCTGGCCCGCCTCTTCACGATCGCTACTAGGTCATCTCCCGAGCCCCGGCTTTATCATACCCTGCTTTTAAAATATGTATGGTCCTGCCTCATACATCGCTTCCCAAACATTCCACTTTTTGACTACTCTGTGGCTGAAGAAATATTCCTAAAACCCCGTGTTCATTGTGTCTTCAGCTTCCAACTGTGTCCCCTTGTTACTGTGTCCAATCTCTGGAACATCTGTCTTTGTCCCCTTGTCATTCCTCTCAGTATTTTGTATGTCGTTATCATGTCCCCCTATCTCTCCTGTCCTCAGTGTCGTCAGGTTGATTCCCTTAACTTCCTCGTAGGACATACCTCTTGCTCTGGGACTAGTCTGTTGCAAACCTTTGGCATTTCTTAGTTTCTTTACGTGCTTGGCTAGGTGTGGGTTCCAAACTGGTGCCGATACTCCAATATGGGCCTAACGTATATGGTGTACAGGGTCCTGAACGATTCCTTATTAAGATGTCGGAATGCTGTTCTGAGGTTTGCCTAGGCGCCCATATGCTGCAGCAGTTATTTGGTTGATGTGCGCTTCAGGAGATGTGCCTGGTGTTATACTCACCCCAAGATATTTTCCTTGAGTGAGGTTTGTAGTCTCTGACCCCTAGACTGTACTCCGTCTGCGGCCTTCTTTGCCCTTCCCCAATCTTCATGACTTTGCACTTGGTGGGATTGAACTCCAGGAGCCAATTGCTGGACCAGGTCTGAGCCTGTCCAGATCCCTTTGTAGTTTGCCTGGTCTTCGATCGAGTGTATTCTTCTCATCAACTTCACGTCATCGGGCAAACAGGGACACCTCAGAGTCTATTCCTTCCGTATGTCGTTCACAAATACCAGAAACAGCACTGGCTTAGGACTGACCCTGCGGGACCCCGCTGGTCACAGGTGCCCACTCTGACACCTCGCCACGTACATGACTCGCTGCTGTCTTCCTGACAAGTATTCCCTGATCCATTGTAGTGCCTTCCCTGTTATCCCTGCTTTGGTCCTCCAGTTTTTGCACCAATCTCTTGTGTGGAACTGTGTCAAACGCCTTCTTGCAGTCCAAGAAAATGCAATCCACCCACCCCTCTCTCTCTTGTCTTACTGCTGTCACCTGTCATAGAACTCCAGTAGGTTTGTGACACAGGATTTCCCGTCCCTGAAACCATGCTGGCTGCTGTTGATGAGATCATTCCTTTCTAGGTGTTCCACCACTCTTCTCCTGATAATCTTCTCCATGATTTTGCATACTATACATGTCAGTGACACTGGTCTGTAGTTTAATGTTTCATGTCTGTCTCCTTTTTTAAAGATTGGGACTACATTTGCTGTCTTCCATGCCTCAGGCAATCTCCCTGTTTCGATAGATGTATTGAATATTGTTGTTAGGGGTACACATAGCGCCTCTGCTCCCTCTCTCAATACCCATGGGGAGATGTTATCTGGCCCCATTGCCTTTGAGGTATCTAGCTCACTCAGAAGCCCTTCACTTCTTCCTCGGTTGTGTGCACTGTGTCCAGCACTTGGTGGTGTGCCCCACCTCTCCGTCTTTCTGGGAGTCCCTTCTGTCTCCTCTGTGAACACTTCTTTGAATCTCTTGTTGAGTTCTTCACATACTTCACGGTCATTTCCTGTTGTCTCTCCTCCTTCCTTCCTTAGCCTGATTACCTGTCCTTGACTGTTGTTTCCTCCTGATGTGGCTGTACAACAGTTTTGGGTCAGATTTGGCTTTCGCTGCTATGTCATTTTCTATTGTCTTTGGGCCTCCCTTCTTAATCTGTGCATATTCGTTTCTGGCTCTACGACTGTTCTCCTTATTCTCCTGGGTCCTTTGCCTTCTATATTTCTTCCATTCCCTAGCACACTTGGTTTTTGCCTCCCTGCACCTTTGGGTAAACCATGGGCTCATCCTGGCTTTTTCATTACTCCTGTTACCCTTGGGTACAAACCTCTCCTCAGCCTCCTTGCATTTTGTTGCTACATATTCCATCATCTCATTAACTGGCTTCCCTGCCAGTTCTCTGTCCCACTGAACCCCGTTCAGGTAGTTCCTCATTCCTGTGTAGTCCCCTTTCTTGTAGTTTGGCTTCATTCGTCCTGGCCTTCCTGCTTCTCCCTCCACTTGTAGCTCTACTGTGTATTCCGAAGCTTAAAACCACATGGTCACTGGCCCCAGGGGTCTTTCATATGTGATGTCCTCGATATCTGCACTACTCAAGGTGAATACTAAGTCCAGCCTTGGGTTCATCCTCTCCTCTCTCTCTTGTAGTGTCCCTTACGTGTTGGTACATGAAGTTCTCCAGTACCACCTCCATCATCTTAGCCCTCCATGTATCTTGGCCCCCATGTGGGTCCAAGTTCTCCCAATCGATCTCCTTGTGGTTAAAGTCACCCATGATCAGGAGCTTTGCCCTGCATGCATGAGCTCTTCTGGCCACTCTAGCCAGTTGTGTCAACCATCGCTCTATTGCTCTCGTCGTACTCTTGCCTTGGGTCCTGCTGTTCTGTGGTGGGTTTATACATCACTGCTATTACCACCTTGGGACCTCCAGAGTGAAGTGTTCCCACTATGTAATCACTTTCTTCTCCGCTATCTCCTCTCTCCAGCTCATCAAAATTCCAGCGATTTTTGATCAGCAACGCCACTCCTCCACCCCCCCTGTTCCCTCTGTCTTTCCTCAGGATTTGGTATCCCGTTGGAAAGATGGCATCTGTTATCATACCTGTAAGCTTGGTTTCTGTGAGAGCTATGATGTCCGGTGATGCTTCTTTGACTCTTTCGTGCCACTCCTCCCCACTTATTTGTTATTCCATCAGCGTTTGTTGTACCATACCTTCAGTTTCCTTTCCAACACTGTGGTTTGGGGGGCCTGTGAGGGTGGGAGACCTGGTGGCATACTGTGGGATTCTATAGCTCGGTGTTGGGTGGAGGCTGTGGGTATGGATTGTAGTGTGTGTTGGGATGGTGTGATAGGTTGTATGGTTCTGAGAGTAGTTGTGTGTGTGCTTGCCCTTGCTGTTCTGTCCTGCTCTGACTGACCTCTGCTGATTCCCTCCTTGTCTCTTTTCCTAGCTCCTTTCGCTTTTTTGTCCTCTCCCTCAGCTGCTGTCGTTCTGATTTTGTTCTGTCTCTGTCTAGGAACACCCTCTTGTACTCTTCCGAGTATTTCAATCGTGGTTTCTCTTGGAGGATCCTGTTCCGCACTGTTTCCGTCCTGAGAATCAGCTTGATTGGTCGTTTTCTCCCCTTCGAGTACCCCCTATTCTCTGAAAATTTACAATCTCGTCCATCTCTTCACCTATTTCCGTGATGATTTTCTCAATCTCCTTTCTTTCTTCCTGCTTCCTTTCAGTGTGTGTCCTTTCCTCTCTCTCCTGAAGCCCATGGATAAACACTGATTTTGCCCTTTTCTTCCTCCCATTGCCTCACCCTCTGTGACTCTGGATCCTGCCTGTATGTGGTCAGTTTCTCCCTTTTTTTTTTCAGTGGCTCTTGATAGCCTTGTTGTGCCTCAGCATTCGACCTATCACCCTCTCCATCTGCAACCAGCTGATCTTCCCTTTCACTCCTTGGTCCTCCTTGGCAGATTGATGTGACCTTAGCATAATTCATAATTCCTTCCTTCCTGTTCAGCCTCGCAGCTTCATATGCTGTGTCTTCTCTGGTCACTGCCCCTGTAACTCGCTTCAGCCTATTTATCTCAACTTCTAGGACCCTTATCTTGGCTACTGCAGTTTCGACTTGTGCCTCCCAATTCTTTGTCTCCTTCTCCAACCTCCTTTCCAATTTCACAGAGAGCTCTTTCTCCATTTTTTCAGAAAGCTCTCCTAATTTTCTCTCCCACTCTTGTTCCATCCTTTTCCACTGCTCCTCCATCCACTCCCCTACCCGAACCATTCTCATCTGATCCTTGGTTCCTGCGAGTCCCCACCATTTTTTTTTTTTTTTTTTTTTTTTTAAGAGTAGGAGAGGGGAGAGTTAGAAGGGAAAATGGGGACGAGAGAGAGCAAGAGAGAGACAGAGAGCAAGAGAGAGAGAGAGCAAGAGAGAGAGAGAGAGCAAGAGAGAGAGAGAGAGCAAGAGAGAGAGAGAGAGCAAGAGAGAGAGAGATCAAGAGAGAGAGAGAGCAAGAGAGAGAGAGAGAGCAAGAGAGAGAGAGAGAGCAAGAGAGAGAGAGAGAGCAAGAGAGAGAGAGAGAGCAAGAGAGAGAGAGAGCAAGAGAGAGAGAGAGAGGAGGAGAGAGAGAGAGCAAGAGAGAGAGAGAGCAAGAGAGAGAGAGAGCGAGAGAGAGAGAGCAAGATAGGAGAGAGCAAGATAGAGAGGAGAGCAAGAGAGAGAGAGAGCAAGAGAGAGAGAGAGAGCAAGAGAGAGAGAGAGCAAGAGGAGCAAGAGAGGGAGAGCAAGAGAGAGAGCAAGAGAGAGAGCAAGAGAGAGAGCAAGAGAGAGAGCAAGAGAGAGAGCAAGAGAGGAGAGCAAGGAGAGGAGAGAGAGCAAAGAGAGAGAGAAAGAGAGAGAGAGAGAGAGAGAGAGAGAGGAGAGAGAGAGAGAGAGAGAGAGAGAGGGAGGGAGGGAGAAAGGGAAGGCAAAGAGGGGGAGAAGGGGGAAAGAGGGGGAGATGGAAGAGCGAGAGGGGAGAGAGGCTAGGGGGGGAGGGAAGGGAGGATGGGAGAGAGGTGGGGAAAGGGAGAGGGAGAGATAAAGGGAGGGGACAGATGTTAGAGGGGGAGAGATGTTAGAGGGGGGGGAGGTGTTAGAGGTAAGAGATGTTAGAGGGGAAAGATGGGAGAGGGAATAGAGAGAGAGAGATAGGTAGAGAGTGATAGGTAGAGAGAGAGATATAGGTAAAGAGTGAGAGAGGTAGAGATAGGTCTACTTAGTGTAGAAAGAGGGGGGGAGAGAGGAGAAAGGTTCAGATGGTCAGTTCACAGGACGGTGTGAAATCCTGTGTATGTGTGTTTGCGTGTGTACTACAGCTTACAAGTGCTTGTTCCTGTGTATGTGTGTGTGTGTGTGTGTGTGTGTGTGTGTGTGTGTGTGTGTGTGTGTGTGTGTATGTGTGTGTGCGTATGTGTGTGTG
This sequence comes from Cherax quadricarinatus, assembly GCF_026875155.1. Lineage (NCBI taxonomy): Eukaryota > Metazoa > Arthropoda > Malacostraca > Decapoda > Parastacidae > Cherax > Cherax quadricarinatus. Next base: position 30,511,388 of record NC_069408.1, on the reverse strand, counting down.
TGTGTTGTGTGTGTGTGTGTGTGTGCCCCCACTTCTAAGTATTCATACTGCTAATAAATACCGGTAGATACCAGTAATTCTAAGCTTACCAATACTTGTAACACTTATCGATTCTACTTCTAAATTCAGAAAGTAGCTAGGCTGTAAAATTTAGCTTGTCTCAGCTTAAGTGTGTATGTGTGTGTGTGTGTGTGTGTGTATGTGTGTGTGTGTGTGTGTGTGTGTGTGTGTGTGTGTGTGTGTGTGTGTGTGTGTGTGTGTGTGCTCGTGTGTATGTGTGCCCCCACTTCTAAGTATTCATACTGCTAATAATATCAGTAGTAATACCCGTATTTCTAAAACTACCAACAGTGATTCTAGCACTTATCACTTCTACTTATAAAACACAGAAAGTAATTAGGTTGTAAAATTTAGCTTGTCTGAGCTTCTAGGGTGTCTGACGTCACCCTCACTAGGCTTCCCCTCGCTAGGCTGCTCCTCGCTAGTCAACCCTATCTTCACCTTATCTATGCTATTTCTGCTCTAATTCTGGTATAGCTTGCAGGGAGTGAGTGACCAGTATTCTAACAGTGACTCAAGGCAGGATTCAGAACCCCAAAAAACAACCCCAACAGGTGAGTGATACTTAAGCTGGCAGTGATGCGATGACAAGTTGCCAGATGCTGATGACGTAGCCTTCTATCGCTATTTTGAAAATTCTTCACCTGTGATCTTTATAACCGTATATGCTCATGCATCCCGCGTCCCTCAGTGTCACTTATGATAGAGTACACTTCACTTATATTGGAATACACTTCACATTCGGTGTTACACTTTATATGTATAATGTCACACAACTGTTGTGACGTCACTTTCAGCAGGCCTAATGCCACCTTCCCTTGTTATATATTATATTTTTTCCTTTCTACTTTTGCTTATTAATTTTTTCACTCTCACTGTATGGTGCCCCACATTTCACTTCACATTTCACATTTCACTCTGCATGTGTGTGTGTGTGTGTGTGTGTGTGTGTGTGTGTGTGTGTGTGTGTGTGTGTGTGTGTGTGTGTGCGCATATCTCTGTATATGTCTAATCACTGTATGTATTTAATGGAGGAAGTGATGGTATTTCTTTGTATTATTTAATGAGAAAAAATATGAACGTTTCCTCTATGTGTCTTTGTATGTTAGTAGCAGGGCAGTTGTGTGTGTGTGTGTCTGTGTCTGTGTCTGTGTCTGTGTCTGTGTGTGTGTGTGTGTGTGTGTGTGACTTATACACAGTGGGTATATGTTCCATGCCCTCTCTGCATGTATGTGCTTATGTAATGTTTCAAATGGTGGCATTTCTATCGGACCAGCAGAAAACAAACGTTTTCCTAACTCTGTCTTACTGTGTGTGTGTGTGTGTGTGTGTGTGTGTGTGTGTGTGTGTGTGTGTGTCTGTGTGTGTGTGTGTGTGTGTGTGTGTGTGTGTTAGAAACAATGAGAAGTTTAATGACTTTGGTGATAAAGGTGAAGGACTGGTGGTGATGGTGACGGACTGGTGGTGAGGATTATGGACTGGTGGTGAAGGTGATGGACTGGTGGTGAGGCTGAACCAGTGGTGTTGGTGATGAACTGGAAGTGTGAAAAATGGACTGATGGTGAGGGTAATTGTGATGGACAGGTGGTAAGGATGATTGTGATGGACTGCTAGTGAGGGTGATGGACGGGGGTTGAGGGTGACTGATTGGTGTTGAGAGTGTTGGACTGGTGGTGAGGGTGATGGACTAGTGGTGAGGGTGGACTAGTGGTGAGGGTGATGGACTAGTGGTGAGGGTGGACTAGTGGTGAGGGTGACGTACTGGTGGTGAGGGTGATGGATTGGTGGTGAGAGTGACGGACTGTTGGTGATAGTGTAGGACTGACGGAGAGGGTGAGGGTGATGGACTTATGATGAGGGTGACTGGTGGCGAGAGTGTTCGATTGGTGGTGAGGGTGATGGACTAGTGGTGAGGGTGATGGACTAGTGGTGAGGGTGATGGACTAGTGGTGAGGGTGATGAACTAGTGGTGAGGGTGATGGACTAGTGGTGAGGATGATGGACTGGTGGTGAGGTTGTTGGACTTGTGGTGATGGAGATGCACAGGTCATGAAGGTGGACTTGTGGTGAGGGTGATGGTGATGGACTGGTGGTGAAATTGATGGTAATGGGTTGGGAGTGAGGGTGATTGTCTGGTGGTAGGCGTGATGAACTGGTGGAGGCGGGGACTGGTGGTGATGGCGATGGACAGGGGAGTGATGGTTATGGACTTGTGGTGAGAGTGGTGGACTGGTGATGAGGGTGACTGGCTGGTGGTGAGAGTGTTGGAATATTGGTGAGGGTGATGGACTGGTGGTTTGGGTGACGAACTGGTGGTGAGGGTGGTGAACTGGTGGTGAGGGTGATGGACTGGTGGTGAGGGTGATGAACTGGTGGTGAGGGTGATGGACTGGTGGTGAGGGTGATGGACTGGTGGTGAGGGTGATGGACTGGTGGTGAAGGTGATGGACTGGTGGTGAGGGTGATGGACTGGTGGTGAAGGTGATGGACTGGTGGTGAGGGTGATGGACTGGTGGTGAGGGTGATGGACTGGTGGTGAGGGTGATGGACTGGTGGTGAGGGTGATGGACTGGTGGTGAGGGTGATGGACTGGTGGTGAGGGTGATGGACTGGTGGTGAGGGTGATGGACTGGTGGTGAGGGGGATGGACTGGTGGTGAGGGGGATGGACTGGTGGTGAGGGTGATGGACTGGTGGTGAGGGTGATGGACTGGTGGTGAGGGGGATAGACTGGTGGTGAGGGTGATGGACTGGTGGTGAGGGTGATGGACTGGTGGTGAGGGGGATGGACTGGTGGTGAGGGTGATGGACTGGTGGTGAGGGGGATGGACTGGTGGTGAGGGTGATGGACTGGTGGTGAGGGTGATGGACTGGTGGTGAGGGTGATGGACTGGTGGTGAGGGTGATGGACTGGTGGTGAGGGTGATGGACTGGTGGTGAGGGTGATGGACTGGTGGTGAGGGTGATGGACTGGTGGTGAGGGTGATGGACTGGTGGTGAGGGTGATGGACTGGTGGTGAGGGTGATGGACTGGTGGTGAGGGTGATGGACTGGTGGTGAGGGTGATGGACTGGTGGTGAGGGTGATGGACTGGTGGTGAGGGTGATGGACTGGTGGTGAAGGTGATGGACTGGTGGTGAGGGTGATGGACTGGTGGTGAGGGTGGTGGACTGGTGGTGAGGGGGATGGACTGGTGGTGAGGGTGATGGACTGGTGGTGAGGGTGATGGACTGGTGGTGAGGGTGATGGACTGGTGGTGAAGGTGATGGACTGGTGGTGAGGGTGATGGACTGGTGGTGAAGGTGATGGACTGGTGGTGAAGGTGATGGACTGATGGTGAGGGTGATGTTTTTGAAATTTTTGAAGGTCGTGATATTCTTGATGTCTTGATGTTCTTGCAGGTCTTTATGTTCTTGATATTCTTGAAG
>NC_069408.1:30480345-30507401 GCF_026875155.1 Cherax quadricarinatus | reverse complement strand
ACCAAGCATACAAAAAATGTATACACAACAAACTGCACTACAAATTTCACTCAAACACTGCACTACATAAATGACTACATAAATGCACTACATACATAAAAATAACCGATACATAACATGCACTACATAACACGCACTACATAAAAAGCATACATAACATGACTACAAAAATGCATAAAACATGCAAATAACATAACATTAAAACCCGCATAAACATATACATAACTGCATACAAACACTGCACACACAACATCACAAACATGCCCACAAACATGCCTCAACATGCTACTAACACTGCATACAAACATGCTACTAACATCACTACATAAACTGCATACATAACTGCATCATAACCTGCACTAAACATGCCTAATAAAAAAACTGCACTATAACATGCATATAACATGCTCATAAACTGATACATAACATGATAATCATGATCAAACATGCCTAAAACATGCATCACACACTGCACAATCATAAACACTGCACTACTAACATGCAACTACATAACACTGCAACTAAAAACTGCACTAAAAACTGCACAAAAACACTGATACATAAACTGCACTAATAAAAACTACTAACATAAAATGCATAAACACGCATCATAAACTGCACTACATAACATGCACTATACACTGCACACATAACACTGCACTACCATAACACTGCCTACATAACACTGACTACTACACTGCATACATAAACACATGCATTACATAACACTGCACTACATAACACTGCATACATAAACTGCACTACTACATACTACTAACACTGCATACATAACACTGCATCATAACACACTGCACTACATAACACTGCATAAAAACACTGACAATAACATGCACTACATAACCTGACTAATAACATGCATAATAACACTGCACTCATAACATGCACTAATAACACTGCACTAATAACACTGCATACATACATGCATAAACCCAATAACACTGCACTACATCACATATACAACTGACACATACATAACACTGCACTACTAACACTGCATACACTGATACAAACACTGACTACATAACACTGCACTACAAACACTACCTAATAACACTGCAACTAATAACACTGCATACATAACACAGCATACAAACACTGCACTACATAACACTGCACACATAACACTGCACTACAAACACTGCACTACAAACAATGCACTAACATAACACTGCAAAATACTAACACTGATAACAACACCACTACATTACACTCACTACCCTAACATAACACGCATACAAACACTGCACTACATAACATGCATACATAACACTGCACTACATAACATGCAGCTACATTAACACTCATATAACACTGCACTAATAACCACTGCTACATAACACTGCACTACACATGCACTACATAACACTGCACTACTAACACTGCACTACATAACTGCACTCCTAACACTGCACTACATAACCTGTCATACAATAACATGCATACAAACACTGCACTACAAACACTGATACATAAACATGCATACAAACACTGCACTACATAACATGCATAAAAAATCACCCCAACTGAACTAACAACATAACTCCTAATCCTAAACCTACATAAATTACCTCAAACATTAAAAAATAATAATCACTAAAAACAGCAAACAACAAAACATAAATGCAAACTAACAATCAACATACAAGCACTAATAAAAATAAATAATAAAACCCCTAACCTTAAAAAAATGATAAAAAATGAAAAAAAAAAACGTAAAAAAAATAAAAAAATAAAACACACACCCCCAAAAAACAAACAACAAACACAAAAAACAAAAACAACATTATAAATAATGGAATGATAAAGATAATAATGGAGTGACAAAATAATCACTGGAATGATAAAGATAATAATGGTCCAAGATAAAGTCAATAATGGAATGACCACCGCCATCCTGTGGAGCTGCAAAAGGATAATACTGGATGATAAAGACAATAATAATGTGGAACGGTGTATGATAAGATAGATAAAGCCGATGATAAAGATAAATAACTTATTGGAATGATCAAAAGGATAATAATTGGAAATGATAAAAGAATATAAATGGAAATGATAAAGACGATAATAAGCGGGGGTAAAAATGATAAAGAAGATAATAATTTGGAATGATAACAAGGATAATAATTTGGTAATGATAAAGATACAATGGAAATGATCAGGATAATAATGGAATGATAATGATAATAATGGAATGATAACGGATAATAATTAATGTTTCTAACTTGTTGGATGAAAACAGATAATAAATTGCGGATGAAAAAGATAATAATTGCGAATGAGATAAATATATAAAGGGATCACTAAAGATAATAATGGGAGGATAAAATTTAATAATGGAATGATTAAAGACTAATTGTGGAGACCATTATATAGAATAATAATGAATGGATAAAGATGAAATGGAATAATGAGAGATAATCTTGGAATGTTAATGATAGAAACGGAATGAGAATGATAATATAATGGACAAGACAGAATAATGGGAGATCGAAGCAAATATGTATTGCTAACAGAATCGAACTTCACAGGTAATGATTGGGCTACATAACTGGAATCCCGATACTGATACACGATAAACTCTTTGTACACTTAGCGACTCCTGGCGGTCCGGGGAAGGAGAATGATAAATATTGGAGGAATTATTAAGATTAATAATGGAATTGGATGAAGATAATAAGGGCATTGATAAAGATAATAGTTGGGTATGATAAACGGATAATCAGTGTGGGAATCCAAGATAACATCGAGGAATACAAGATAATAGGGAATGATAATAGATAATAATTTTTTGAGTTATAGCGAGAATACTGGATTCAAGATGCTGTTGGAATGATAAAGATAACGCGAAGGATGGAAGTCTAGAGATCATTCATGGCAGGATCGCGATAAATAATTGACTGTAACCAAGCTACAAACAGTTCGGAACACGCACCACGAGGGGTCCACCCCTCACCTCAATAGAGTCCATCACCTCACCAAATCAGTCCACCCCTCACAACCTAGTCCATCTCACCCTTTCACCACCAGTCCAACACTCTAACACCAAATTCAGTCACCTCTAAAACCCCCCCCCGTCCAATCATCCTCCACTTCCGCAGTCCATCCAATCATCCTTACCACCTTCTGGCCATCACAATTACCTCACCATTCAGTCCATTTTTACAATTTCAGTTCAATCACATAACACCACCTGGTTCTGCCTCACCTCCAGGGGTCCATCACCTTCACCACCCCAGTCCATATTCCTCACCACCCTGTCCTCCTGTCACCATCCAAACCACCACCAAAGAGTCCCTTCAACCTCTTTATTCACCCCCAAAGTCTAATTAACTTCTCAATTTTGGTTTCTTAACCATACACACACACACCACACACACACAACACTCCAGCACACACACACACACACAACAACACACACACACCACACACACAACACACAGTTAAGAACCCAGGAGTTAGGAAAACGTTTGTTATATGCCTGGTCCGATAGAGAAATGCCACCATTTGAAACATTACATAAGCACATACATGCAGAGAGGCATGGAACATCTTATAACCACTGTTGTAATTGTATATTATAATAAAGTCACACACACACACCACACACACACACAGACACAGAACAGACACAGACACAGACACACACACACACAACTGCCCTGATACTTACATACAAAGGACACATGAGGAAACGTTCATATTTTTCTTCATTAAATAATACAAGAAAATACCATCACTTCCTCCTTAAATACATTACAGTGATTAGACATTACAGAGATATGCGCACCACACACACCACACACACACACACACAACCACACACACAACACACACAACACACACAACACATGCAGAGTGAAATGTGAAAATGTGATGTGAAATTTGTGGGGCAGCACCATACAGTGATGAGTGAAAAAATTAATAAGCAAAAGTAGAAAGGAAAAAAAAATATATAAAACAAGGGAAAGGTGTGCATTAGGCCTGCTGAAAGTGGACGTCACAAGTTGTGTGACATTTATACTATAAAGTGTGTAACACCGAATGTGAAGTGGTATTCCAATATAAGTTGAAGTGTACTCTATCATAAGTGACACTGAGGGACGCGGGGGATGCATGAGCATATCGGTTATAAAGATCCAGGTTGAAGAATTTTCAAAATAGCGATAGAAGGTACGTATAGCATCTGGCAACTTGTCATCGCTTCACTGCCGCTTTAAGTATCACTCACCTGTTGGGGGTTGTTTTATTTGGTGGTTCTGATCCTGCCTTGAGGTCATGTAGATACTGGGGTCACTCACTCCCTGCAAGCTATTACAGAATTAGAAGCAGAATAGCATTAGATAAGGTGAAGATAGGGTTTGACTAGCGAGGAGCAGCCTAGCGAGGGGAAGCCTAGTGAGGGTGACGTCAGACCCTCCTAGAAGCTAAGACAAGCTAAATTTTACAACCTATTACTTTCTGTGTTTTATAAGGTAGAAGTGATAAGTGCTAGAATCACTGTTGTTATTAGTTTTAGAAATTCGGGGTATTACTTACTGATATTTATTAGCAGTATGAATACTTAGAAGTGGGGGCACACATACACACGAGCACACACACACACACACACACACACAACTCACACACACACACACAACACACTCCAAACACATACACACACACACACACACACACATACACACTTAAGCTGAGGACAGCTAAAAATTTTACAGCCTAGTACTTTCTGAATTTTAGAAGTTAGATCGATAAGTGTTACAAGTATTGGTAAGCTTAGAATTACTGGTATCTTACCGGTATTTATTAGCAGTATTGAATACTTAGGAAGTGGGGGCCACACACACACACACACACACACACACACACACATACGCCACACACACATACACACAACCACACACACACACACACACAACACACACACACACACACACACCATACACAGGAACAATCACTTGTAAGCTGTAGTACACACGCAAAACACACATACACATGGATTTCACACGTTCCTGTGAATCTGACCATCTGACCTTTATCCTACTCCCCCCCCTCTTTCCACTAAGTAGACCTATTCTCTACCTCTCTCACTCTTTACCTATATCTCTCTCTTACCTATCACTCTCACCTATCTCTCTCTCTCTATTCCCTCTCCCATCTTTCCCCTCTAAATCTTCTTACTTAACACCTCCCCCCCCTCTAAAAATCTCTCCCCTCTACATCAGTCCCCTCCCTTTATCTCTCCCTCTCCCTTTCCCTCCTCTTCCCATCCTCCCTTCCCTCCCCCCCTAGCCTCTCTCCCCTCTCGCTCTTCATCTCCCCTCCTTTTCCCCCTTCTCCCCCTCTTTGCCTTCCCTTTCTCCCTCCCTCCTCTCTCTCTCTCTCTCTCTCTCTCTCTCTCTCTCTCTCTCTCTCTCTCTCTCTTTTCTCTCTCTCTTGCTCTCACTCTTGCCTCCTCTCTCTTGCTCTCTCTCTTGCTCTCTCTCTTGCTCTCTTCTCTTGCTCTCTCTCTTGCTCTCTCTATTGCTCTCTCTCTTGCTTCTTCTTGCTCTCTCTCTCTCTTGCTCTCTCTCTCTCTTGTCTCTCTCTCTCTCTTGCCTCTCTCTATTCTTGCTCTCTCTCTATCTTGCTCTCTCTCTCTCGCTCTCTCTCTCTCTTGCTCTCTCTCTTCTCTTGCTCTCTCTCTCTCCCCTGCTCTCTCTTCCTTGCTCTTCTCTTCTCTTGCTCTCTCTCTCTTCTTGCTCTCTCTCTCCTATCTTGCTCTCTCTCTCTCTCTTGCTCTCTCTCTCTCTCTTGCTCTCTCTCTCTCATTGATCTCTCTCTCTCTTCGCTCTCTCTCTCTTCTCTTGCTCTCTCTCTCTCTCTTGCTCTCTCTCTCTCTCTTGACTCTCTCTCTCTCTTGCTCTGTCTCTCTCTTGCTCTATCTCGTCCCCCATTTTCCTTATAACTCTCCCCTCTCATACTCTTAAAAAAAAAAAAAAAAAAAAAAAAAATAATGGTGGGGACTCGCAGTGAACCAAGGATCAGTGAGAATGGTTCGGAGTAGGAGGAGTGGATGGAGGAGCAGTGGAAAAGGATGGAACAAGGTGGGGAGAGAAAATTAGGAGAGCTTTTCTGAAAAAATGGGAGAAAGAGCTCTCGTGAAATTGGAAAGGAGGTTGGAGAAGGAGACAAAGAATTGGGAGGCACAAGTCGAAACTGCAGTAGCCAAGATAGGGCTCCTAGAAAAGTTGAGATAAATAGGCTGAAGCGAGTTACAGGGCAGTGACCAGAGAAGACACAGCATATGAAGCTGCGAGGCTGAAAAGGAAGGAAGTATTATGATTTATGCTAAGGTCACATCAATTGCCAAGGAGGACCAAGGAGGTGAAGGGAAGGATCAGCTGGTTGCAGGAATGGAGAGGGTGATAGGTCGAATGCTGAGGCACAACAAGGCTATCACGAGCAGAGCCACTGAAAAAAAAAAAGGGAGAAACTGACCACATACAGGCAGGATCCAGAGTCACAGAGGGTGAGGCAATGGGAGGAAGAAAGAAAGGGCAATAATCAGTGTTTATCATGGGTTCAGGAGAGGAGGAAAGGACACACAGCACTGAAAGGAAGCAAGGAAGGAAAGAAAGGAGATGAGAAAATCATCACGGAAATAGGTGAGACGATGGGACGAGATTGTAAAATTTCTCATGAGAATAAGGGGGGGGTACTCGAAGGGGAGGGGGAAAACGGACCAATCAAGCTGATTCTCAGGACGGAAACAGTGCGGAACAGGATCCTCCAAGAGAAACCACGATTGAAATACTCGGAAGAGTACAGAGGGTGTTCCTAGACAAGAGACAGAACAAAATCAGGAAACGACAGCAGCCAGCTGTGGGAGAGGACAAAAAAGCGAAAAAGGAGCTAGGAAAAAGAGACAAGGAGGGGAATCAGCAGAGGTCAGTCAGGGCAGGGACAGAACAGCAAGGGGCAACGCACACACCAAACTACTCTCAGAACCATACAACGATCCACACCATCTCCAACACACACTACAATCCATACCCACAGCCTCCACCCACACCGAGGCTATTAGAATCCACAGTATTGCCACCCAGGTCTCCCACCCTCACAGCCCCCAAACCACAGTGTTGGAAAGGAAATGAAGGTATGGTACACAAAAACGCTGATGGAATAACAAATTAAGTGGGGGAGGAGTGGCACGAAATGAGTCAAAGAAGCATCACCGGACATCATAGCTCTCACAGAAACCAAGCTTACAGGTATGATAACAGATGCCATATTATCCAACGGGATACCAATCCTGAGGAAAGACAGAGGGATACAGGGGGGCGTGGAGGAGTGGCGTTGCTAGATCAAAAATCGCTGGAATTTTGATGTAGGAGCTGTGAGAGAGGGAGATAGCGGAGAAGAAAGTGATTACATGTGGGAACACTTCTCTCTGGAGGGTCCCAAGGTGGTAATAGCGGTGTGATGAAATACCCCACCACAGAACAGTGGCGCCAAGGCAAGAGTACGACGAGGCAATAGAGCGTATGGTTGACACTAACTGCTAGATGGCCAGAATAGCTCATGCATGCAGGGCAAAGCTCCTGATCATGGGTGAACTTTAACCCAACAAGGAGATCGATTGGGAAGAAACTTGGACCCACATGGGGGCCAAGATACATGAGAGGGCTAAGATGATGGGAGGTGGTACTGGAGAACTTCATGTACCAACAACGTAAGGGACACTACAAGAGAGAGAGGAGAGGATGAACCAGAGGCTGGACTTAGTATTCACCTTGATTAGTGCAGTATCGGAGGACATCACTATGAAAGACCCCTTGGGGCCTGTGACCATGTGTTTTTAAGCTTCGAATACACAAGTAGAGCTACAAGTGGGGGAAGAAAAGCAGGAAGGCCAGGACGAATGAAAGCCAAACTACAAGGAAAGGGGAATACACAGGAATGAGGAACTACCTGAACGGGGTTTCAGTAATGGGACAGAGACTTGGAGGGAAGCAGTTAATGAGATGATGGGAATATGAGCAAACAAAATGCAAGGAGGCTCTGAGGGAGGTTTGTACCCAAGGGTAACAGAGTAATGAAAAAGCAGGATGAGCCCATGGTTTACCCAAAGGTTGCAGGGAGGCAAAAACCAAGTGTGCTAGGGAATGGAAAGAAATATAGAGGCAAAGGACCCAGGAGATAAGGAGAACAGGTCGTCACTTAGAGCCAAGAAAACGAATATGCACAGTATAGAAGGGGAGGCTCAAGACAATGTGAAAATGACATAGCCAGCGAAAGCAATCTGACCAAAATGTTGTACAGCCACATCAGGAGGAAATCAACAGTCAAGGACAGGAATGTAATCAGGCTAAGGAAGGAGGAGGAGAGACAAACAGGAAATGACCGTGAAGTATGTGGAGAATCAACAAGAGATTCAAAGAATATGTTCACAGGAGGAGACAGAAGGGACTCCAGAAGACGGAGAGGTGGGCGCCACACCACCAAGTGCTGGACCAGTGCACACAACCGAGGAAGAAGTGAAAAGAGGCTCTGAGTGGTAGATACCTCAAGGCAATGTGCCAGATAACATTCCCCATGGGTTATTGAGGAGAGGAGCACAGGCGTACGTGTACCCTAACAACAATATCAATACATCTATCGAAACAGGGAGATTGCCTGAGGCATGGAAGACAGACAAATGTAGTCCCATCTTTTAAAAAAGGAGATCAGACAGAAAACATTAAACTACCAGGACCAGTGTCCACTGACTGTATAGTATGCAAAATCATGGAGGAAGATTATCAGGAGAGAGTGGTTGGAACACATAGAAAGGAATGATTCATCAACAGCAGCCAGGCATGGTTTTCAGGGACGGGAAATCTGTTGTATCACAAACCTACGGAGTTCTATGGACATGGTTGCAGCAGTAGTAAGACAAGAGAGAGAGGGGTGGGTTGATTGCATTTTTTGGACTGCAAGAAGGCGTTTGGACAGTTCCACACAAGAGATTGTGCAAAAAACTGGAGGACCAAAGCAGGGATAACAGGAAGGCACTACAAATGGATCAGGGAATACTTGTCAGGAACAGGAAGACAGCAGCGAGTCATGGTACGTGGCCGGAGGTGTCAGAGTGGGCACCTGTGACCAGCGGGGTCCCCAGGGGTCGTCCTAGGCCAGTGCTGTTTCTGGTATTTTGTGAACGAGCATGACGAGAAGGAATAGACTCTGAGGTGTCATGTTTGCAGATGACGTGAAGTTGATGAGAAGAATACACTCGATCGAAGACCAGGCAGAACTACAAAGGGATCTGGAAGGCTTTTGCAGACCTGGTCCAGCAATTGGCTCCTGGAGTTCAATCCCACACAAGTGCAAAGTCATGGAAGATTGGGGAAGGGCAAAGAGGCCGCAAGAAGGGAGTACAGTCTAGGGTGGTCAGAGAGACTACAAACACTTCACTCAAGGAAATATTTCTTGGGGGTGAGGATAAACACCAGGGCACATCTCCTGAAGCGCACATCAACCAAATAACTGCTTGCAGCATATGGGCGCTCGCCAAACCTCAGAACAGCATTCCGGACATTTAATATGGAGGAATCGTTTCAGGACCCTGTACTCCATATACGTTAGGCCCTTCTATTGGAGTATCCGGCACCAGTTTGGAACCCACACCTAGCCAAGCACGTAAAGAAACTAGAGAAAGTGCCAAAGGTTTGCAACTATGACTAGTCCCAGAGCTAAGAGGTATGTCCTACGAGGAGAGGTCAAGGGAATTCAACCTGACGACAGCTGGAGGACAGGAGAGATAGGGGGGGACATTGATAACGACATACAAAATACTGAGAGGAATTGACAAGGTGGACAAAGACAGGATGTTCAGAGATTGGACACAGTAACAAGGGGACACAGTTGGAAGCGGGTTGAAGACACAGATGAATCACTGAGGATGTTAGGAAGTATTTCTTCAGCCACAGAGTAGTCAGTAAGTGGAATAGTTTGGGAAGCGATGTAGTGGAGGCAGGATCCATACATAGCTTTAAGCAGAGGTATGATAAAGCTCACGGCTCAGGGAGAGTGACCTAGTAGCGATCAGTGAAGAGGCGGGGCCAGGAGCTCGGACTCGACCCCCGCAACCTCAACTAGGTGAGTACAACTAGGTGAGTACACACACACACAGAGTAGTCAGGAAATGTGACTGGAACCTTGCAACCACGTTTAGGTGAGTTCAGACAGATAGAAAGGGAGATTTAGTTAACTCTCATACATTGTGGAAAAAGTAAAACGTCTTGCAGCTCTTCATATCAATTATTAACAGAAACACACATAATAAATACATATTCATGAAACACACATTAATATTCACTATTTTTTTTATTTTTTCGCCGCCGACCTCAATATAATCGCCCACTATAGCAGAAATTTTAACTTTTCTGCCATCAAATGCATCACATTTTCATTTATAGGCTTAAATGCATATATTTCTCTAAAACTTGTATATTTGTGGCCGTTGTCCAGCGGTGAGAGGAGCGACTCTCATTGCTGAGCTCCGGGGAATAAACCCTCGACTTTAATATGAAAAAAAATTTACTCTGTGTTTTGACACATTGGAAGTAACCATGGAATCCTGCAAAGTAAAGGTTTAAAAGAAATATATTTTAAGATATAATATATCTTATGATCAGAACAAATCATTTAAAAATGGCCGCCCGGCAGCGAGGGGGGAAGGCGTGGGGAGGACCCCCACCACTACCCACACCCTCCCTGCTTTCTGTTTCTTAATATTCAGTCTCACCTGTGTTAATTAAATGCCGAATTGTTAATTTACTATAAGTGAGCCAAGCATAAGAGTGAGTGAGATAAGCTAGGGAGGGAGAGAAAGGTATGGAGAGAGAGAATAATTGAAGGAGACCATAAGTACACATAAACTTGTAATATTATGGAACGTTGGCTTAATACTAGTTCAGGAAATATTTTTGGTACATGTGAATAATTCTTCTCTTTCTTAATGTTTGTTCACAAGTTCCCAGATTTCCGGATCGAGTTATCTGGCATTAACAGCGTAGGTATGTACTGTATTTTTTTGTTTGATATATTTTATGCAAATTAAACCTAAGTCTTACAAAAGTTTAGGTTTTATTAGATATAGTTATATGGCAATTAATAATGTTATGGCAGTCTCTGGATGGTAGTAGTTTGTAATGTAGCAGCGAGAAGGAGTTTTCTTGGTATTTCTGGTGCATAAGGAATAGCTTCTTTGTGTCACTCTTTCCTATTAGGTAGGTTAGGACAGGGATATTCTCCTGATTCTTGAAAGTCTTCTAGCGTAAGAATGTATGGTGTGAGCTATGTAGATAGCTAAGTAAAGATTTGTAGTAAGAAGACTTGCAGTATCTTTGTAATTGTTGTCTTAGGAAAAGAAGGGGAGATAGAGAGTGGGAGGGGAGGGTTAGTAGCGAAGGTAGAATGGAAGAATCTTGGTTTACGCATCTTCGTAATACTGTTGGTAGGAAGGTGGGGGAAAAGGAGAGAGGGATGGATATAGGAAGGTAAGTATGGGAGAATTGTTTTATATCTTTGCAATGCGTGTTGGGTAAAAAGGGTGTATAGAGAGAGGGGTGGAAGGCAGGTATGGAGGAGACGTTCAGTATCTTTGTAATCTTGTCGGTAGGAAGGTATGGAGGAGTGTTGGATGGGAGTTAAGTAGGAATGTAGTAATGTAGGAATCTGAGTATTTTCTAAGTCTTTTCGATGAAATGCAGGGAATGACGGAGGAGAGAGGTCGGAAGGGTAGGAATGGAGGAGGCTTTTAGAGACTTTGTAATTCTTGTTGTAGGAAAGTAGGGAGGAGGTGTAGGGAAGAGTGGGACGGAGGTTAGGAAGGTAGGGCAGAGGTTGTAGAGAGGAGAGAGAGGTTGGGAGGGAGAGATGGAGGTAGGATGGTGAGTTACGGAGAGCCTTTTTGCATCACTTTATAATCCTGTGGATAGGAAGGAAGGAAGAGGTGGAGGGAGAGGGATGAGAGAGAGAGAGAGAGAAGGATGAGAGAGAGAGAGAGAGAGAGAGAGGCGAGAAGGAGGAGAGGGAGAGAGAGAGAGAGAGAGAGAGAGAGCAGGAACATAAGTATGAATTGAATTTTTAATATTTGTATATTCTTTGAATGTAGGGAGGGATGTAGCGATGAGAGGGAGGGGATGGTGGATAGGTTATCCAGGAGGTATTTAGTATCTTTGTATTCTGTATCGATAGGAAGGGAGGAGAACTAGGGAGGATGGAGGGAGGTAGGAAGGTAGTTATGAGGAAACCTTTAAAGTTCTTTGAAAATTGTTTTCTGTCTGTGGGAGGTAGGGAGGAGAGAGGGATGAAGGTAGACAAGAGGCAGGGAAGGTAGGTATGGATTAGCTTTAACATCTTTCGTAATTCTTGTCGGTAGAAGGAGAGGGTAGGGAGGGAGGGAGGGAGGGAGGGAGGGGGGAGAGGAGAGAGATCTCCATTGAGATCATACATACCCAGGATGACTCGAGTATGGAACACATTCGTACAGCATTAATGATGTCAAACGATGATAAAAGTCAGGTTGATCAACATGAAAATGCTGGCCCACAGATGGCTCCAACATCATCCTGATTCCCTACCTACTTGTATGTCTCATAACAAAAATGCTTTCAAATGGAGCTGATGTAGTTAACAAGCTCTTAGCTTGCCAATAAAGTTAGGAATCCTTAACCTGTAAATAGCTGTCAATAAAGCTAGGGATCCTTAACCTTGTCAAACCCTGTGTAAAAAAAAAAAAAAAAAAAAAAAAAAAAAAAAAAAGAGAGAGAGGCAGAGAGAGAGAGGCAGAGAGAGAGAGCAGAGAGAGAGAGCGGAGAGAGAGAGCAGAGAGAGAGAGGCCAGAGAGAGAGAGGCAGAGGAGGAGGGGAAGAGAGAGAGATGAGGAGAGAGAGGCAGAAGCCAGAGAGAGAGAGGCGAGAGAGAGAGGCAGCAGAGCAGAGAGGCAGGAGAGAGAGAGCAGAGAGAGAGAGGCGAGAGACGAGGAGGCAGAGAGAGAGAGCAAGAGAGAGAGAGGCAGAAGAGAGAGAGGCCAGAGAGAGAGAGGCAGCCCGAGAGAGAGGCAGAGAGAGAGAGGCGGAGAGAGAGAGGCAGAGAGAGAGAGCAGAAGGAGAGGCAGAGAGAGGCCAGATAGAGAGAGGCAGAGGAGAGAGAGAGGAGGCAGAGAGAGAGATGGCAGAGAAGAGAGAGAAAGGGAGGGAGGTTGGAAGATAGTTATGAATTAGGCTTTTAGTATTTATGTAATTCTTATAAGTCTTGTAAGTCAACCCCCCCCCATTCACCTCTCCCGGAATTCTAAGTCTTCTCCAGGTAGTTGACAACCTGATGATGAATCAATTAAATTATATTTGTATCTGCTGGCTGCCTTCCTTATTGTTGCTTTACTAAACTCAGTGCCTCCCTCCCTCTGTCTTTCAATCTGTTAATTAATTATATGATCTCTCTCACCTGCTCTGCTGCCTCTTTCTGTCTCATTAAATGTACCACCAAGACTTTTTAGTTACACCTCTAAAATTACTTCAAAAGGATAACTGCCTCTTATTATACTCAAATATTACTGTATTGGGGAATACAGCTGGAAAATTGAGATGTAAATATGGTATAAATCTAAAGAATGAGCCAATCACCATGAAATAACCTCACTAAACACAAGAGCCAAGATAAGTATCATCAAAATTGATATTTTATAATGAGAGCAATACATTTAAAAATGGCGCCGGTTAGGGAGGGGGAAGGGGGTAGTGCCCCATCTATACCCAACACCCAGTGTCCCTGCTTCACTCCCTCTAATATTCAGTCTCACCTGTGTTAATTAATTAAATGTCCTGTTTTTAATACTGTTAAGTGGAGCCAAGCACTAAGAGAGAGTGAGATAGAATAAAGGTGGAGAATGTACAGTGACTAAGAAAGGGGGGAGGAAGTTATGGAGAAAAAGAGAATAAGTGAGGGAGACCACACATATCACAAACTTGTATGTTTATGGAAAGTTTTATCATCCTCCCTATCAGACACAGAACAGGGATGTAATCCACAGCACCGTGTATTCATTGCAGACGATCTAGGATCTGCACGAGACTGTCATCTATTGAGGACACGGTTAATGTAAGAAGTCACGAAATCACTTGGAATTTCACTATTCTTTCACAGTGGTTGTTTGCATATTCTGAAATCACCTGTTTACTGTGATCTTGTTGCATTAATGGATACCACACGACTTTTCAAAATGTTCTCGATAAGTTTTCCTAATCATATTTCTTTTGTTTCCCAGTTTTCTTCTGCACTGATCAAGTCCCACAAGTTAAAAATTCGTTTTTGTTGTGGGATGTGATGGTGAGGTGTGGTCTAGACCCTTTATATGCCTTCCTTTGATGCATTACTTTTATTGTTCCTTGATAATGCGAGAAGTCACGAAAGCGCTCGGAATTTCACTATCCTTTCACAGTGGTTGCTTTGCATATTCTGATTATTATTATAATCAAGGGGAAGCGCTAAACCCGTAGGATTATACAGCGCCTGGGGGTGGATGTGGAAGGTATTCAGGTTTAATTCGGGGAACTGGAGCACAGATCCAATTCCCTAAATCAAGAGCCCCTCACCAACAACAGTACGTCACCATTAAAGACACAGCATCAGCAACACGGCCACTTGATACTGGAGTTCCGCAGGGAAGTGTCCTTGGTCCCCTGCTCTTCCTCATATACATCAATGACCTTCCAAACGTATCCCAACACCTGAAACCCATTCTCTTTGCTGATGACACGACTTATGTCATCTCTCACCCTAATCTTGCCACCCTCAACACCATTGTGAATGAGGAGCTGAGTAAAATATCGACTTGGATGACAGCCAATAAACTTACGCTTAACACTGACAAAACCTACTATATTATGTTTGGTAGCAGAGCAGGAGATGCACAAATTAACATTAAGATTGACAACACTAATTACCAGAAATAATGGGGGAAAATTCCTAGGCTTATACCTTGACAACAACCTGAATTTCAGCACCCATATCCAGCATATAGCCAAAAAAGTATCCAAAACGGTTGGGATCCTCTCCAAGATACGATACTACGTGCCGCAAAATGCCCTTCTCACACTATACCACTCACTTATTTATCCATACCTCACCTATGCTATTTGTGCTTGGGGATCAACTGCAGCAACACACCTAAAGCCAATAACCCAACAAAAAGCTGCAGTAAGAATAATCACTAAATCCCATCTCTGGCAACACACCCCCCCCACTCTTCATAGATCTAAACTTGCTCCCAGTTCAGTACATCCACACTTACTACTGTGCAATCTATATCTACAGGGCCTTAAACTCTAATATCAACCTTGACCTAAAACGCTTTCTTGATAGTTGTGACAGAACCCACAGGCAAAACACCAGACACAAACATCTCTACGACATTCCCCGTGTCCGACTAAACCTTTACAAAAATTCAATGTATGTCAAAGGCCCTAAAATCTGGAATACCCTACCTGAGAACTCTAGAACTGCAGACACATTCATCACCTTCAAAACTACCATTAGAAAACATCTTATCTCCCTGATACACCCCGTCAACTAACTACACGAATACCACCTGGTGGTTCACACTTACACTCACTCATTTGACCATAAACAGAAATATTAATCTCAGTCTTAAAATAATGAATCCTGTGATACTCCAATACTGAAACTATGTACTGTGCCAAAACAAAAGCATTCATATTGCTAAACTCACAAACTAGTATTTAGTCACTTAGCCATAATACCAACTTACCTCATAATTTGTAATATTTTACAATTAAGAATAAAACTAAGTCTGCCCGAAATGCCTAGCCATGCTAAGCGTTCTAGTGGTACACTCTGTAATCACAATTTTACTACATGTAGACCAAACAATAACCAAATTTCTGTAAACTCAGCATTGTAATCCTTATAGAGAATAAACTTTGAATTTGAATTCCGTGTGGGGTTGCATATTCTGAAATCACCTGTTTACTGTGATCTTATTGCAAGAGCTCCAGCTCCTGAGCCACCCCTCCAACCACTTCTTGAATTTTCGATTTTTTTTCGAATTTATTTTTCACGCTATGGTATATATTCCCATTAATATACATGAGCTCTAGCTCCTGGTACCATGTAAGTGGGATGACATTAGTACTCCTGGTATATTTTACCACCTAAACATGGACGAGATAATTTTGTTACTAGTAAACACACCTGTTTTTAACTAACATTAACATCAGTACACAGGTGATTCAATATAGAGGTCATGAAGTAAGATGGTAAGTATATCCAGTCAAGTGGCAAAACAGTGGCAATACAAGTAGCAATACAAGTGGCAATACAAGTGGCAATACAAGTGGCAATACAAGTGGCAATACAAGTGGCAATACAAGTGGCAATACAAGTGGCAATACAAGTGGCAATATATGTGGCAATACAAGTGGCAATACAAGTGGCAATACAAGTGGCAATACAAGTGGCAATACAAGTGGCAATACAAGTGGCAATAACAAGTGGCAATACAAGTGGCAATACATGTGGCAATACAAGTGGCAATACAAGTGCAATACAAGTGGCAATACAAGTGGCAATACAAGTGGCAATACAAGTGGCAATAACATGTGGCAATACAAGTAGCAATACAAGTGGCAATACAAGTGGCAATACAAGTGGCAATACAAGTGGCAATACAAGTGGCAATACAAGTGGCAATACAAGTAGCAATACAAGTAGCAATACAAGTGGCAATACAAGTAGCACTACAAGTGGCAATACAAGTGGCAATACAAGTGGCAATACAAGTGGCAATACAAGTGGCAATACAAGTGGCAATACATGTGGCAATACAAGTAGCAATACAAGTGGCAATACAAGTGGCAATACAAGTGGCAATACAAGTGGCAATACAAGTAGCAATACAAGTGGCAATACAAGTAGCAATACAAGTGGCAATACAAGTAGCACTACAAGTGGCAATACAAGTGGCAATACAAGTGGCAATACAAGTGGCAATACAAGTGGCAATACAAGTGGCAATACAAGTGGCAATACAAGTGGCAATACAAGTGGCAATACAAATGGTGAATCAACACAAATTTATTTATACAACTTTTATTTATACATTATACAATACACTTATAACTAATACAATTACAATATCGAACAATTTTTTGTGTGATGAATGGTTTAAAAAACCGACAACTTGAAGAATTGAGACACTTGTGCAACACATGGGAATCTTTACTGAAGAAACGTTTCGCCACACAGTGGTTTCATCAGTCCAATGCAAAGTAGAAATGGGTAAGGAGAGGAGGAGAGTGAGGTAATCAGTCCCTCAACCTGGAATCGATGTGTTCAGTCCATCACTTTGTATTGGACTGATGAAGCCACTGTGTGGCGAAACGTTTCTTAAGTAAAGATTCCCGTATGTTGCATAAGTGTCTCAATTTTTCACAATTTTTTCTACCTAATACATCACAGGGGGAACAGTCTCTCACCCACGCTCCATTTACTCAGATCAAGATCACCCTCCCATCTCTCCTACAGTCTATGCTCAACATCCCTGTTCCATCTCCTTGGATCACCCATGCTCCAATTCCTTGGATCAAGACTTTCCCTCTCCCCAACACCTCCCCAGTCCATTTCCATCTCCCCAGCATCTTTGCTCCATCTCCTTGGATCATAAACACCCTCCTCAGCTAGCATCCCCACTCCATTTCCTTGGTTCAAGAGCACCTTCACGTAACATCACCCTCTAACTCCTGGGTTACATCTCCTGAACCTGATATTGTTTATCACCAAGTCGAGCTATAGCTCCCAATAACACCTAATGTTTAACCCAGGGTAATCTTACCTAACAACAACAGGGTAATCCAAATTTTCCACACTTCATTAATTTAAGCCAACAAACTAACCAAGAAATGAAACAATTTGCTCAGGAAAACAATTTTCATTCTCATTAACAACTCACATTATTCCGAGTTATTGCAACATTCAGGCACTCAGTCTTTTTCACTCAACATTCACTCAACATTCACTAAATATTCACTCAACATTCACTCAACATTCACTCAACATTCACTCAACATTCACTCAACATTCACTCAACATTCACTCAACACTCACTCAACACTCACTCAACACTCACTCAACATTCACTCAACATTCACTCAACACTCACTCAACACTCACTCAACATTCACTAAACATTCACTCAACATTCACTCAACATTCACTCAACATTCACTAAATATTCACTCAACATTCACTCAACATTCACTCAACATTCACTCAACATTCACTAAATATTCACTCAACATTCACTCAACATTCACTCAACATTCACTCAACATTCACTCAACACTCACTCAACACTCACTCAACATTCACTAAACATTCACTAAACATTCACTAAACATTCACTCAACATTCACTATGTTCACATAACACCAACACCAATTTTTTTTTAGTCACGACACTTCAAAACAATAGACAACACTTTCACAAGTCACAACACATCCCTTACAACGCCTATAATTCACATCATTTTCACAATATCATCAACATTCACAATACTAACATGTTATTACAACTTGTAACTCTCATGAACAACAACAACATTCACAACACACAACTCTCAGCATTCACTGACAATATTTACAACACACAACAATTTTTTTAACCACTCACGTGATAATAATTTTTCACTACCAACTTCACAAGTTCCACTCACAATAATTCACAACAAATCATAACCTAACACTTTTCCATTACCAACTTTATATTACAACTTATAACATTCACACTCAAAAAAAAAAAAATGAGTCGCAACATTCACAACAAATCTTACGAAACATGGCGAACACTTCCTTATGAGAATTATAACTTGCAAGAAATTCTTATCTACATACCGAAACTAGAACTGACATACTAGGTTGTGGAGGCTATGCTAACTAGAAATCCCCTGATTCTACCCAAGCAATCTAGTATCCCCAGCCTGCACCTTGAAGGTCCCTGAATTCAGTGGGTATTCCCTAATCAAAATTTATGCACACAGTGGGATACTAGCTTCTGGACTGATATTTTAAGGGAGTTACTCAAGAATCTCACGCACTTGTGGTTGGGCACTGATGCTGGTGAGGGGCTCTTGATCTAGGGAACTGGACCTGTGTTCCAGTTCCCTGAATTGAGTCTGAATACCTTCCATCCCCCCACATGCGCTGTATAATCCTACGGGTTTAGCGCTTCCCTGTGATTATAATAATTTAGTCACCAGGCGGTATTTTTAAGACAGGTGCGACACTAACCTCAAGATCTTAGCTATCAAGTTAACCCTACATAATTCATTCTTGGTTTAGAAAGACACGTAAGCAAACACTAACATATTTATTAGAAAACGTTTCGGTCCTGGGACCTTGATCACTAGAAGTGATCACTAGAAGTGATCAAGGTCCCAGGACCGAAACGTTTTCTAATAAATATGTTATAGTGTTTACTTACGTGTCTTTCTAAACCAACTTGTCGGTATTTATTACCAAGGTTTATACCATAATTCATCCTTAAGCGTGAATCTTTCAACTAGTATATGTAATCTTACGATTTCTCTGAGTATTCTTACAATTTCCATGCTAGTTTGTTGTTTGGGTAGGTGTTAAGGGTTCCTGCGACTGCCGCATTAACTTATTCACAAACAAATCTGGTCGGCGGAATTTTTGGTCCATAAATTTCCAGAATACTCACTTTGTTGGGTTATCCTGCATGATTAACCTGGGTTAAAATCCGAACAAATCTTGTCTAATTCAGTGGAAATAGCTACTTTGCCTGAGTTTTCTGGGTAATCCTAGGTAATTTACACATGTATGATAATTGTACTTATGTGTACCTGTGTCTAAACAAAGTTTACTACATACTTTATGTTGTCTCGTAGCTCGATTGCTGGTACACAACTCAGCATGCACTCAGGTCTGGGGTTCGATCCCCGGTACGCGTTTCCTTAAGACACCTGCTGCCATGTTCACTTAGCAGTAAAATAGATACCTGGGTATTATTCGACTGGTGTGCGTCACATCCTGTGTCAAAAGTGACCTAATTCGTCCAAAATGCTCTGCATAACAAGGGGCTTTCTATATAGTGTATCACTGTTGTCAGCTAGCCTGTTATCTTGTACATTTACTTGCAGAAATAAAAAATTAAATAATATTACAAAATACCGGTGTCTCTAACATCATATCCACGCAAGTAGTTAAGAAATTTATTGTCATTTAACTGTCCTGGTACCAGTGTAGTAACATGGGGGAGCTCGGGGTTACAAAATAAACACTAATATTTTAAATCTTTACTATAAAATATTTGGTATCAAAATAAGTCGATTCCTGCTCTTATCTTTGGTAAAGATGTATCACATACACAATCACAAATAATTATGAAGTAAATCGCCATGACCCTATAATGCCTCAGTCATATGTCACTCCCGTGTTCTGGTGTCTCACGACACTACCAATCTCAGTGTCATGATACTCCATAGTGTCCCATGACACCATCTCCGTGGTACATCCACGATACTGCCTTTACTCCGTGTCATGACAGTCTCTGTACTCCCTTTCACTGCGTCATTTGACACTTCAACGCTCACCGGGTTACAACACCCTTACGTTCCACAACGCTTCCTTGTCACCGTGTCACCTAACAACACTCACTAGTTGAGTCACCCGACAATACTTGTTACGACTCTTAGTACTACACATAACTGAAGTTAACGGTAACTTAGTCAACAGGGTGAGGCTCGCAGGTAACAGAAGCCAGCGAGGAACTGAAGTCAACAGACTGAGGTGAGAGACCCACAGGTCCCCGAGGTCTGCTACAGAAGCCTAAGTCAGCAGGTGTCACCTGCAAGTGTACTCCGTGTGGCAGTCTAGCGAACACTCTCAGTAAGGCCAGTAGATGTCACCATTAGTTTATTCAGATATACACAAATACAGTTACATAGATTATCATACATAGCATATGTGTAGAGAACCTGGGATAACCCAAAAAAGTCAGAGTGACTTATTTACCTTATTATTATAATATAAAGGCTATAATATTTTCTTGTTATTCTATAATGAAGATAACATATTGTTATACTAAAAAGACTATCTACAATATGAGGGTCATTACGAGGCAGTCTAGTGAACACTCAGTAAGGCCGGCTCAGCAACAGCAGCGACCTCCAAGCTCCGTACTTTTCTCCAACTATCAGAGCTACCAATGCTCCTATGATGACCTAGTTACATGCAAAACTGCACTACCCAACGTAGCACCCAGAATGACCAAAGATTACCAACAGTGAAACCTACAAATCGAACATAGAGATCAAAGGAAGACTCCCCACAAACCGAAAGCAACACCCCGCTGCCAGCCGAACAACGTAACCCTAAACTTTGTATAACTACAACTTCTTCTTAACTACAACAATTCCTGTAGTATTATGAGGCGCAATCTAAGAGGAAACAGCACCAAGGCCAGCAAGAAAACGCCGAAAAATCAACTATTCAACAAGTGTAGTCAGGAGGACGCCGGCCCAGCAACCACCCCACTCACCACCATTCAAGGCGACACCACAACAATAACAACAAATATGGCTGCCACCAGCCCATCCTCCCCTCTCTTCCCCGGATTCAACCTACCAAGTAGTCTCTCAGGTATGACCAACGATCCAGATACCCTAAAGTCATGCATCTCCAACTTAGTTATTGAAAATATGAATCTTCGAGAGACGCTAACAAAACTAGACACCAGGATGACAACTCGAGAACAAAATCCTCAGTCTTGAACAAAAGTTATCAACACCAGGAATGACTAACTGTGGCAAGACCATCCAGACAGTCATAGATAGCCATACCCAACAAATAATATCTCTTAACAAGGTTGAAGAAGCAGTAAAAGAATGGAAGAACAACTTAGATAACCAGTTCAGCGACTACTTTGCTCTCCAAGAAGATAAAACTGAGCAAGATAAACTATCGGACGCAGTAATAGTTAACAGTCCACTTTTTCCCAGTGATATGAACCAAACAAACAGTAAAGAAATTACTCTGCAGATCATAAAGGACTAAACAAGTGTTATTGTACCAGAGTCTGAAATAAAAGAAGCCAGGTTACTAGGATCCCATGGTAGAAAAAGTGTTATGCTTAGATTCCACTCACATGACAGGAAAAAAGACTTAATTATTGCATCTATTAAAGTAAAGAAAGAGGTATACATAAACGAGTGTCTTACCAAAAAACGTCAGAACCTCCTGTATAGAGTCAGAAAACTTAAGCGGGAGAATAACGGCACAATACACCAATGCTTCACACGGGATGGGAAAATTCTTGTTAGGAAAACAAATGTAGGTCAACTGTACACAATCACGAACGAGAATGATCTATCACGATTTCTCAGGGATACTAATCTTACAGAGAACAACTAAACAATGTCCAACTTAAAAGCCTACGTAGTGTAGTGTATGTTTTGCACCATTATTGTTCAAATTTCATTGTGCAATCTCTTAGTATTTAAATAATCAACTACCTCATTTTGTGATTTACTAGTTCAATATTGAATGAAATAAACATTACTTTTTCACTTTTTTTGTAATCATTATTACTTACTAAAATTTGATTAAACACCATATTTACTACCAGTCAATTTTACTTTTGTACATTAAACATTATTTTATACTTCCCATAACATTTTGTTGCCAAATTTTCAAGTTTGTATATTCAACTCCAACCTTTATATTATCCTTTGTACCTGTCTACCATCTTACTATCATATTATAACCAAGACATTACCATTATTCATTGTTCTTACCTGTCCATTTAATTTTGTTTACCACTACTTTGTTTTTTTAGTCACTTTTTATTGTGTGTGCAATTAGTGTATATTCCAATTACTTTTTTGCAAGTACCAAAACTATCTTTTGCTAGCTAGTACCAACTACCTCATTTTTTTTTACTTTTTATTGTGCAATAAACTGCTCAACTTATTTAATATTACAAGTCAGATCTTACTCCTAAACCAATATTATTTCATAGTGACTATCTGTCCATTTAACTTGTTTACCATTACTTAATTGTAGTCCCTTATATATTTTTTTGTCCTTTATTTTAGCTTTATATAACTACCTTAGATCATATATTCGCAATTGTTAAACTAATCAAGGTGCTATTCTCAGGTGCTAAAGTTAATAAGTTCACTATTTTGCCATTATACTAAAAAGCTCATTTATTTGATTACCACTTTATTGTTCACCACAACTTATATTAGTCCCTTTTATATTATAACCTTATATTATAATTCTAACTTTAAAGATTACCTTTAAAGTACTACCTACTAATCATATTCCCAAGCTCCATTATTTGATCATCACATTTATTTGTCACCACAAATTATTTTAGTCCCTTTTATATTGTCTCCTTTATTTTAGCTTTAAAAAATTACCTTAGCTCATTATTATTTACATTTGTTAAATAATTCAGGTGCTATTTTTTTTTAGCTTTAGAATATTTACTTTATTTTTTACTTAATTCTAACTATAGATTCACTACAAAACTTATGATTACAAGCATTGATCCTGATACCAACCTCTTATTTAATGACTTAAATGATTCAAACAGTTACTGTAATTACTACACAGCAGAACAATCAAAGGCACTTCTCAGAGCCAACAACAACATAACTATCTTTAACTACAATATCAGATCTTTAAGCAAGCATTATGATGACCTCCTAGCATTACTAAAATTCCTTGCATGCCAATATGTCCATCATTACACTAACTGAAACCTGGCTAAAGCCTGATACTACAGATGTCTATGCCATTCCTGGTTACACAGCCATACACAACTGTAGGCCAGACCAACAAGGGGTGGCACAGCTATATACTACTCAGACCAACTAGAATGTATCACTAATACTTGCACAAGGGATGAACATGGGGAATATATAATAGCTAAATTCAAATCCAAATACCTACAAAAACCTCTCACAGTGATAAACATCTACAGAATTCCACAATCAAACATTAGCTAATTTAGTCAAAACCTAGGAAGTATGATAACTGATGCACGCATGAACAAAGATCACTTACTACCTCAGGTGACTTCAATATAAATCTCCTGCAAGACCAGGACCCACACGTTACTGAATTCACTAACACAATGAGTAACTGCATGTTGCTACACCAACAGTAACAAAACCTACAAGAGTTACAGAGACTAGTGTTTCCTACTTGACCACATCTGGACCAACACCATATCCCCTTTAAAAATCAGCATAATTACAGATAATACCACAGACCACTACCCTACTTTCCTCATAACAACTCTTGGTAAAATACCCCAAGACACTACTAAAGTCACCTTCAGACTTCACAATGAGGCAGCCATTAATAACTTCACAACAGCAGTAACAAACATTGACTGGCACACTGAGCTAGAAATCTATACAGATATTGACGAATGTTTTAATAATTTTCTAAAAAAGACCCAATACCTTTATAACAAGCACTGCCCTAAAAAAAACTAAACAGATAACAGCTAAGAGACTGAACAGTCCCTGGCTAACACCCAGCATTCTCAAATCCATAAATACAAAACACCGATATGAAAAACAGTACAGAAAGGGTCACATAACCAGAGACCAAACAAAACGTTACTCGTCAATCCTAACCAGCCTGATAAGGGCAAAAAAATTGTATTATGAGAACAGATTATCCAACTTACGAGGTGATATAAAAAAGACCTGGAAGACCCTATCAGAAATTCTGGGAACAAAAAAGATAATCACGACATAGCGAAATAAAATTAGCAAAATCAGATGAACCCAACTCCCACCAACAGAAACAGCAAACAGACTCAATGATTTCTCTCCACTATAGGTCAAAAAACCTTGCCAATAATATCCCAAGCTCAGATACCCCACTAAATGACTACCTCACTGGCAACTACCCGAACACACTGTTCCTAGCTCCGACTAACCCATACGAAGTCTCCTTTATTATCAACGCACTGAAAAACAAGGCAGGAGATTAAATACCTTACCACCTTTATATACAAAAAAGCGTCACAAGTAACTGATCACCAATCATTGCAACACTCTTTAACAAATCCATTGAATCCTCCACCTTCCCTACAGTTCTCAAAATAGCAAGGGTCACCCCGATCCACAAAGGAGACCAAACAGAGTTGAATAACTATAGGCCAATATCCAACTTACACCCTCTCTCAAAAATCTTCGAGAAATTAATTCATAAACGAATCTACTCCTACCTTATCTCCCATAACATTCTCAACCCCTGCCAATTTGGATTCAGGCCTAATAAAAATACTAATGATGCTATTATACACATGCTAGAACATATATACACTGCAATAGAGAAAAAGAAGCCCCTCTGGGGATCTTCATTGACTTACGTAAAGCTTTTGATACAGTTGACCATGACTTGCTCCACGTAAAGTTGTCACACTATGGTATTAGAGGGCACTCCCTCAACTACCTCAAGTCTTACCTCAGCAACAGAAGCCAGTATGTGTACGCAAATGGGGCAAGCTCTTCCGCACAACCAATTACAGTTGGTGTCCCACAGGGAAGTGTCCTTGGACCTCTTCTCTTTCTCCTATACATAAATGACCTACCAAATGCTTCGCAATTACTCAAACCCACACTTTTTGCAAATAACACCAAATACATCTTCTCTCGCCCGAGCCCAGTCATGCTAGCCAATACTGTAAACACCGAATTACAGAAAATATCTACCTGGATGAGGACTAACAAACTTACACTAAACATTGACAAAACCTACTTCATTCAGTTTGGTAACAGAGCTACAGATGTACCTCTTAACATAACGATAAACAGATCAACTATCACAAAGCTAACAGAGGGAAAATTCTTAGGAATCCACCTTGATAACAGACTCAAATTTCATACACATATACAACAAATTTCTAAGAAAATTTCCAAGACTGTAGGCATACTATCGAAGATACGGTACTATGTTCCACAGTCAGCCCTCCTAGCCCTCTATCACTCTCTTATTTACCCCTATCTTACCTATGGAATTTGTGCATGGGGCTCAACAACAACTAACCATCTCAGACCACTAATTACCCAACAAAAGGCTGCAGTTAGAATGATAAATTCTCAATACAGGCAGCACACTCCACCAATATTCAAAACACTCAACCTACTCACCATACAAAACATCCATACTTATTATTGCACTTATTACATACATAGAACACTTAACTCTGATTTAACCCTCCCTCTCAAACATCTCCTTGCCAACCTCAACAGAACACATGACCATAATTCAAGGCACAGATCACTCTTTGATGTTCCTCGTGTCCATCTCACGCTATGCAAAAACTCAATGCACATAAAAGGCCCTAAAATCTGGAATTCATTACCTGTAAATATAAAAGAAACACTACCTGTTTATAAATTCAAGTCTCTTCTCAAAGTTCACTTACTCACTCAAAACCAAATAAATACTGAATAACTGAACCATATAAATTGTATATCCTAAATGTTACTCACAATTATATCACACAAATGTTAAACCTAACTTTGTTATTTTTTTTAAATACACTACCTAACAGAATACTCCATTCTACTGAATGTACAACAATGCATGCAACCATAGGACCTGTCTTTGTAATACTCATTTGTATTTTATAGTTATCTGTTTACAATAATGTTTTATCACTGATTACATCATTGCTTAGTTAATCTTAATACATTCGCTGCCTGACCACGGTGGAATGAGGTTGTCTCGGCACCCCTCTGCTGTCTTCAGGCGAGCTACCTTAGTTCAGCAACAACCATTGAGTAGTGAGGACGTGCGCTGCTCATTGGGATATCAACATGGCGGAACATACAGTACGGAGAGTGAATACTATCTGCATAGAGCTGGTTCGTGGTACGTTAAGTGGAGATACGATGAACGTCCTTCTCCCTAACATCATCAGGGATACAATGGTATTCCCAA
>NC_069408.1:30459694-30479845 GCF_026875155.1 Cherax quadricarinatus | reverse complement strand
AAATGAAAAACACCACCTTCTCTTAGCTGGAGACTTCAGTATCAACATTGGCCTACCAGATGATCAGCCTGTAACTGATTTCATCAGCAATATGAAGAACACACTTTTCATACCAACAATAACTAAACCAACCAAGCTGACTGAGACAAGTGCAACCATAATTGACCATATATGGACCAATATACTAGCCCCACTTAAGTCAGGGATAATCACAGACAGCACTACTGACCACTACCCCACCTTCCTCTTAACAAACATGAGTAAACCACCACTAGAATACAACAAAGTTTTATTTAGACTCCATGACAAGGCCTCAATAAGTAATTTTACAGCAGAGCTAGAGATGGTTGACTGGCCTACAGAATTCTCCAAGGCCGATGGTACTGACAATTGGACAGACATATTTCTGAATAAATTACTTAGACTATACAACAAACATTGTCCTATAAAAACAAAACAGATCATGAATAAATGGCTCGGTTGCCCATGGCTAACTAGCAGCATACTGAAATCCATTGATAAGAAACACCAATATGAAAAGCAATATAGACAGGGCTTAATACACAAAGATAGTCTTAAACACTATTCATCAGTTCTCACCAGACTAATAACAAAAAAAAAAAGTCAAACAATTGTACTACTCCAGCAGATTCACTGAAACAAGAGGCGATATAAATAAGACCTGGAAAACACTCATACAGATTCTGGGAGCCCACAAACTGAAAAAAAAAAAACAACGATATTGTCCTTACTAAACTGAACAAAGCACCACTGCATCCTATTGATACAGTTAACAACTCCTTAGCCATAGGATCTAATCTCGCCAGTAAAATCCCAGGTACCAACTCCCGTGCAAATGATTGCTTAAATGGGAATTTCCCAAACTACTTCTATCTTGCACCTACTGAGCCCATTGAAGTCACCACGATTATTAAGTCACTTAAAAATAATTCAGGGAATCTGTCTCATGCCCCACCATTATTGTACAAGCGGGCAGCCCATGTCCTTTCGCATGCTATTTCATTACTTTTTAACAAGTCATTAGAAACTAGCACTTTCCCAACACTACTCAAGACAGCGAGGGTTACACCAATAAATACATAAAGGTGGTGACCCCACAGATGTAAACAGCTATAGGCCAATATCAACCTTACCATTGCTATCCAGAATCTTTCAGAAACTCATGCACAAGAGATTATATTCATTTATAACAGCACAATGCATACTCAACCCCTGCCAATTTGGCTTCAGAACAAATAAAAGCACTAATGATGCAATTGTGAAAATGCTAGATCGGCTTTACACAGCACTGGAAAATAAGGAATATCCATTAGGACTTTTTATTGAACTAAGAAAAGGTTTTGGCACAGTAGATCACGGCATCCTACTCCACAAACTTGATCATTATGGTATAATAGGCCATGCACTTGCATATTTCAAATCCTACCTTACTAATAGGTATCAGTATGTCATCATTAAAGACACAACCTCATCAACATGGTCACTTGGTACTGGAGTACCACAGGGAAGTGTCCTTGGTCCCCTGTTCTTCCTATTATACATCAGTGATCTTCCCAACGTATCACAACACCTGAAACCCATTCTCTTTGCTGACAACACGACTTGTGCCATCTCCCACCCAAATCTGGCCACCCTCAACACCATTGTTAATGAGGAGCTACTCAAAATATCTACTTGGATGACAGCCAATAAACTTACACTTAACACTGACAAAACCTTCTATATTATGTTTGGTAACAGAGCAGGTGTAGCACAACTTAACATTAAGATTGACAACACTCTTATTGCCAGACATAATGAGGGCAAATTCTTAGGCCTGCACCTCGACAGCAACTTGAATTTCAGCACCCATATCCAGTACATAACAAAAAAAGTATCCAAAACGGTTGGGATCTTCTCCAAGATACATTACTACGTGCCACAATCTGCCCTTCTCACACTATACCATTCACTCATTTATCCCTACCTCACCTATGCTATTTATGATTGGGGATCAACTGCAGCAACACACCTAAAGCCAATAATAACCCAACAAAAAGCCACAGTAAGAATAATCATGGTCTGACTACAGTGGCAGCGGCAGCAGCGACCTCCGAGCTCCGTACTTTTCTCCAACTATCAGAGCTACCAATGCTCCTATGATGACCTAGTTACATGCAAAACTGCACTACCCAACGTAGCACCCAGAATGACCAAAGATTACCAACAGTGAAACCTACAAATCGAACATAATAGAGATCAAAGGAAGACTGCCCACAAACCGAAAGCAACACCCCGCTGCCAGCCAAACAACGTAACCCTAAACTTTGTATAACTACAACTTCTTCTTAACTACAACAATTCCTGTAGTATTATGAGGCACAATCTAAGAGGAAACAGCACCAAGGCCAGCAAGAAACGCCAAAAAATCAACTATTCAACAAGTGTAGCCAGTGGACGCCGGCCCAGCAACCACCGCCACTCACCACCACTCAAGGCGACACCACAACAATAACAACAAACATGGCTGCCACCCAGCCCATCCTCCCCTCTTTCCCCGGATTCAACCTACCAAGTAGTCTCTCAGGTATGACCAACGATCCAGATACCCTAAAGTCATGCATCTCCAACTTAGTTATTGAAAATATGAATCTTCGAGAGACACTAACAAAACAAGACACCAGGATAACACAACTCGAGAACAAAATCCTCAGTCTTGAACAAAAGTTATCAACACCAGGAATGACAAACTGTGGCAAGACCATCCAGACAGTCATAGATAGCCCATACCCAACAAATAATATCTCTAATACAAAGGTTGAAGAAGCAGTAAAAGAATGGAAGAACAACTTAGATAACCAGTTCAGCGACTACTTTGCTCTCCAAGAAGATAAAACTGAACAAGATAAACTATCGGATGCAGTAATAGTTAACAGTCCACTTTTTCCCAGTGATATGAACCAAACGAACAGTAAAGAAATTACTATCCAGATCATAAAGGACCAAACAAGAGTTACAGTACCAGAGTCAAAAATAAAGGAAGCCAGGTTACTAGGATCCCATGGTAGAAAAAGTGTTATGCTTAGATTCCACTCACATGACAGAAAAAAGACTAATTATTGCATCTATTAAAGTAAAGAAAGAGGTATACATAAACGAGTGTCTTACCAAAAAACGTCAGAACCTCCTGTATAGAGTAAGAAAACTTAAGCGGGAGAATAACGACACAATACACCAATGCTTCACACGGGATGGGAAAATTCTTGTTAGGAAAACAAATGTAGGTCAACTGTACACAATCACGAACGAGAATGATCTATCACGATTTCTCAGGGATACTAATCTTACAGAGAATAACTAAGCAAAGTCCAGCTTAAAAGCCTACGTAGCGTAGTGTATGTTTTGCTCCATTATTGTTCAAATTTCATTGTACAATCTCTTAGTATTTAAATAATCAACTACCTCTTTTTGTGATTTTACTAGTAAGCATAAGTCACCTTATGTAATTTTTCTATTTACTATTGTTTGCTTAAACATTAGCTGAATTGATACTTTCTCTGTCCATATTACTACCTCATATTTTTTTTTGAATACTATCATTGATATTACCTACTAAAATTAATATTATCATTTTTACTATAATTTCAATTTACTATTAACATTTTTGACATTTAATAACCATTACTTGTCTAATTACCTTTACCTGTTTTATACCACATTTACTATCTTAGAGTACTCTTAATTACCTTATACTGCCATATAACCTCTAGTATAACTACCAGTGCAATATTGAATGAAATAAACATTACTTTTTCACTTTTTTTGTAATCATTATTACTTACTAAAATTTTATTAAACACCATATTTACTACCAGTCAATTTTACTTTTGTACATTAAACATTATTTTATACTTCCCATAACATTTTGTTGCCAAATTTTCAAGTTTGCATATTCAACTCCAACCTTTATATTATCCTTTGTACCTGTCTACCATCTTACTATCATATTATAACCAAGACATTACCATTATTCATTGTTCTTACCTGTCCATTTAATTTTGTTTACCACTACTTGTTTTTTTAGTCACTTTTTATTGTGTGTGCAATTAGTGTATATTCCAATTACTTTTTTGCAAGTACCAATACTATCTTTTGCTAGCTAGTACCAACTACCTCATTTTTTTTTTTTTTTTTTTTTTTTACTTTTTATTGTGCAATAAACTGCTCAACTTATTTAATATTACAAATCAGATCTTACTCCTAAACCAATATTTTCATAGTGACTATCTGTCCATTTAACTTGTTTACCATTACTCAATTGTAGTCCCTTATATATTTTTTGTCCTTTATTTTAGCTCTATATAACTACCTTAGATTATATATTCGCAATTGTTAAACTAATCAAGGTGCTATTCTCAGGTGCTAAAGTTAATAAGTTCACTATTTTGCCATTATACTCCAAAGCTCATTTATTTGATTACCACTTTATTGTTCACCACACAACTTATATTAGTCCCTTTTATATTATAATTTTATATTATAATTCTAACTTTAAAGAATTACCTTTAAAGTACTACCTACTATC
The DNA here is from genome assembly GCF_026875155.1 of Cherax quadricarinatus. Taxonomy (NCBI): domain Eukaryota; kingdom Metazoa; phylum Arthropoda; class Malacostraca; order Decapoda; family Parastacidae; genus Cherax; species Cherax quadricarinatus. The sequence goes on along the minus strand of NC_069408.1, from coordinate 30,475,260 downwards.
ATATTCACAAGCTCCATTATTTGATCATCACTTTGTTCACCACAAATTATTTTAGTCCCTTTTATATTGTCTCCTTTATTTTAGCTTTAAAAAACTACCGTAGCTCATTATTATTTACATTTGTTAAATAATTCAGGTGCTATTTTTTTTTTAGCTTTAGAATATTACTTATTTTTTACTTAATTCTAACTATAGATTCACTACAAATCTTATGATTACAAGCATTGATCCTGATACCAACCTCTTATTTAATGACTTAAATGATTCAAACAGTTACTGTAATTACTACACAGCAGAACAATCAAAGGCACTTCTCAGAGCAACAACAACATACCTATCTTTAACTACAATATCAGATCTTTAAGCAAGCATTATGATGACCTCCAGCATTAATAAATTCCTTGCATGCCAATATGTCCATATTACACTAACTGAAACCTGGCTAAAGCCTGATACTACAGATGTCTATGCCATTCCTAGTTACACAGCCATACACAACTGTAGGCCAGACCAACAAGGGGGTGGCACAGCATATATACTACTCAGACCAACTAGAATGTATCACTAATACTTGCACAAGGGATGAACATGGGGAATATATAATAGCTAAATTCAAATCCAAATACCTACAAAAACCTCTCACAGTGATAAACATCTACAGAATTCCACAATCAAACATAGCCAATTTAGTCAAAACCTAGGAAGTATGAAACTGATGCACGCATGAACAAAGATCACTTACTACTCTCAGGTGACTTCAGTATAAATCTCCTGCAAGACCAGGACCCACACGTTACTGAATTCACAAACACAATGAGTAACTGCATGTTGCTACCAACAGTAACAAAACCTACAAGAGTTACAGAGACTAGTGTTTTCCCTACTTGACCACATCTGGACCAACAACCATATCCCCTTTAAAATCAGGCATAATTACAGAAATACCACAGACCACTACCCTACTTTCCTCATAACAACTCTTGGTAAAATACCCCAAGACACTACTAAAGTCACCTTCAAACTTCACAATGAGGCAGCCATTAATAACTTCACAACAGCAGTAACAAACATGACTGGCACACTGAGCTAGAAATCTATACAGATATTGACGAATCTTTAATAATTTTCTAAAAAAGACCCAATACCTTTATAACAAGCACTGCCCTAAAAAACTAAGCAGATGACAGCTAAGAGACTGAACAGTCCCTGCTAACACCCAGCATTCTCAAATCCATAAATACAAAACACCGATATGAAAAAACAGTACAGAATGGGTCACATAACCAGAGACCAAACAAAACATTACTCGTCAATCCTAACCAGCCTGATAAGAAGGGCAAAAAAATTGTATTATGAGAACAGATTATCCAACTTACGAGGTGATAAAAAAAGACCTGGAAGACCCTATCAGAAATTCTGGAACAAAAAAGATATCACGACATAGCGAAATAAAATTAGCAAAATCAGATGAACCCCAACTCCCACCAACAGAAACAGCAAACAGACTCAATGATTTCTTCTCCACTATAGGTCAAAACCTTGCCAACCAAGCTCAGATACCCCACCAAATGACTACCTCACTGGCAACTACCCGAACACACTGTTCCTAGCTCTGACTAACCCATACGAAGTCTCCCTTATTATCAATGCACTGAAAAACAAGGCAGGAGATTTAAATACCTTACCACCCTTTATATACAAAAAAGCGTCACAAGTACTATCACCAATCATTGCAACACTCTTTAACAAATCCATTGAATCCTCCACCTTCCCTACAGTTCTCAGAATAGCAAGGGTCACCCCGATCCATAAAGGAGGAGAACCAAACAGAGTTGAATAACATATAGGCCAATATCCAATTTTACACCCTCTCTCAAAAATCTTCGAAAAATTAATTCATAAACGAATCCACTCCTACCTCATCTCCCATAAACATTCTCAACCCCTGCCAATTTGGATTCAGGCCTAATAAAAATACTAATGATGCTATTATACACATGCTAGAACATATATACACTGCAATAGAGAAAAAAGAAGTCCCATTGGGGATCTTCATTGACTTACGTAAAGCTTTTGATACAGTTGACCATGACTTGCTCCACGTAAAATTGTCACACTATGGTATTAGAGGGCACTCCCTCAACTACCTCAAGTCTTACCTCAGCAACAGAAGCCAATATGTATACGCAAATGGGGCAAGCTCTTCCGCACAACCAATTACAGTTGGTGTCCTACAGGGAAGTGTCCTCGGCCCTCTTCTCTTTCTCCTATACATAAATGACCTACCAAATGCTTCGCAATTACTCAAACCCACACTTTTTGCAGATGACACCACATACGTCTTCTCTCACTGGAGCCCAGTCACGCTAGCAAATACTGTAAACACCGAATTACAGAAAATATCTACCTGGAAGAGGACTAACAAACTTACACTAAACATTGACAAAACCTACTTCATTCAGTTGGTAGCAAGCTACAGATGTACCTCTTAACAAACGATAAACGGATCACCTATCACAAAGCTAACAGAGGGAAAATTCTTAGGAATCCACCTCGATAATAGACTCAAATTTCATACACATATACAACAAATTTCTAAGAAAATTTCCAAGACTGTAGGCATACTATCGAAGATACGGTACTATGTTACACAGTCAGCCCTCCTGGCCCTTTATCACTCTCTTATTTACCCCTATCTCACCTATGGAATTTGTGCATGGGGCTCAACAACAAGTAACCATCTCAGACCACTAATTACCCAACAAAAGGCTGCAGTTTAGAATGATAACAAATTCTCACTACAGGCAGCACACTCCACCAATATTCAAAACACTCAACCTACTCACCATACAAAACATCCATACTTATTATTGCACTTATTACATACATAGAACACTTAACTCTGATATTAACCCTCCCCTCAAACATCTCCTTGCCAACCTCAACAGAACACATGACCATAATACAAGGCACAGATCACTCTTTGATGTTCCTCCTTCGTGTCCATCTCACGCTATGCAAAAACTCAATGCACATAAAAGGCCCTAAAATCTGGAATTCATTACCTGTAAATATAAAAGAAATACTACCTGTTTATAAATTCAAGTCTCTTCTCAAAGTTCACTTACTCACTCAAAACCAATAAATACTGAATAACTGAACCATATAAATTGTATATCCTAAATGTTACTCACAATTATATCACACAAATGTTAAACCTAACTTTGTTATTTTTTTAAATACACTACCTAACAGAATACTCCATTCTACTGAATGAACAGCAATGCATGCAACCATTGGACCTGTCTTTGTAATACTCATTTGTATTTTATAGTTATCTGTTTACAATAATGTCTTATCACTGATTTCATCATTGCTTAGTTAATCTTAAGTTAATTTTAAGCCAGCCCGTAATGCTATGCATATAAGTGGCTTTGGCATGCTGCTCTTACCTGTATTTTTTGTACCTCTGTTTGTATGCTAAATTTCTAAAATAAATAAAATCCAATCCCAGGCAACAACCCCCCCCCACTCTTCATAGATCTAAACTTACTCACTGTTCAGAACATCCACACTTACTACTGTCTAACCTACATTTACATAACCTTAAATTCCAAAATTAACCCTGACCTAAAACACTTTCTTGATAGTTGTGACAGGACCCACAGGCATAACACCAGATACAAACATCTCTATGACATTCCCCGTTTCCAGCTAAACCTATACAAAAATTCAATGTACATAAAAGGGCCTAAAATCTGGAACACCCTGCCTGAAAACTCTAGAACTGCAGATACATTCATCACTTTCAAAACTACCATTAGAAAACATCTTATCTCCCTGACACACCCCACCATCACCTAACTACATGAAAACTACCTATTCTCTTGTTTCATATACACATAAAAAACAACCTAGACCTCCCCTTGATATCTGTGATTCTCCACAATTCGCACTTACACTCATCCAATTGACTATAAACATAGAAATACATAATACAACTACAGTATTACCTAATGAATATTAACTAGTCAAAAGGTTGTCTGTGCTGTTCTAATATAGGAGCTTCAATAGAAACTATGTATTGTACCAAAATAAAACCATTCACATTGCTAAATTTATGAACCATAATGCAGTTACTTAGCATTAACACCAATATGCTCCATAATCTGTACCAATATAGAGTTTTGAATTAATGTTAGTCTGCCTGAAATGCCTAGTCATGCTAGGTGTGATAGTGGCCCCCTCTGTAATTAGTTTTATATAATATGCAAACCACACAATACCCTATAATATGTAAACCCCACATTGTAATCTTTATAGAGAATAAACTTGATTTGATTTGATTTGATTTGATGTGCTGTGATCTGCTTCGTTTTAATTGGACAATGCATGTTATAGAGGTTTTGGGTTTTATGTAAATAAATTTTGACATCTTTGTCATTATTATTGCTGTCAGCTAGCTCTTTCTGCCAATCCATGTCACCTAGTGCTAATATTAAATTATTTACTGATGGCTAGTCATGCAGGTGAAATTAGATCTTCAAATTCAAATTCAAATATTTATTTCCTTGTAAAGCTTACATTGTGTGGTTTACATATTATAAGATTTTAATTACAAAGATGGCCACTATTGTGCCTAGGCACTTCGGGCAGACTAACACTAATTCTTATGCTATATTGATATAGGTTATATTTGAGAAGTACATTTGAACATATTATTAGATATGCAATTTGACACATTCCCAGTTAGGTACATACATAATTAGGTTTAAAGTAGTTAGGTAGTACAAATCATATATGTAATAATATTACAAATGGTAGATTTAGTAATGGGATTCAATTTGTCTTGGCATGATACATTGTTTCTATTAAAGCCATACTGGAAGAGTATCTTAGACAAACTTAGGATTAACTTAAGATTTAACCCTTGCAGGGTTGAAACCCTTGATCCTTAACTCCCACTCAGGGTCAAAAAATATTCGAAAAAATAAATAATTTTTTCTTATGAAATGATAGTTTTTTTTTTTTTTTGTAAATATTATAGGCTAAAAATTTTTTTGCGATCAGTACTTACCAAGATATGGAAGCGTGAAGTTGACAGAAATTGAACCACTTATGGCAACATTTCTGGCTGCTGGTCACCCGATAAGAGTTTATTTTCTTTTTTTTCTGCTTTTTTCTTTTCTTCTTTATTTTTTTTTTTTTTTTTTTTTCAAATAACTTTTATGGCCTGTGATCCCAATATAAGGCCTGTTTTTTTATATATTCACTCATTCTGTACTACACAATAACTGCACAAACTTTGTTGTCAATATATTGTTTACAAAACTTGTTTACACAAACTAACAATATAAAATGATGGTTATTACTATTTTTCTATCATATATATACACAAATAAAGTCACTGAACATGTTCCTAGAAGTGCTGCAGCCTATGGAACTCTTTGAAACATGGTGTCATGCACAATGGTGTTTTACACTCCTCGCACATAAAACAAGTGTCTCTGCATGTTGTGGGCATTTTTTTTGTATGTGCACAGACATGACACCTCCTCTGAGAATTTTTCTTGAAAGCAGTAGCAGGCAGTTTTATTAGGAAGTGATCACCAGGCCTCAGACAAGAGGGTAGTTGATAATTTCGTGGGCGGTGTTCTACTGCAGGTGTTGTTACTTGGTACTTGAATATTATTTGTCTAGTTTATTTATTTATTTATGTCTTTGCAAATAGTACATTGAGATTTTGTATTTACAATAATGGGTTGCAATGCAAAGAGAGCATTTATTATGCTTAGGCATTATGGGCCGACTTAACATTATTGGCTTACAGACTACTTAACACTAAGAATTATGTCATAGCTGTACAGTAGAATATTAATTATATCATAGTTGTACAGTAGATTATTAATTATAAGTGAATCTAATTTATATAAGACAAAAGATATATTCATATATTCAAAAAATGTTTTTGTGAAAACAATGATTCAAAAATGCTTTTGTGAAAACAATGATTCAGTTATATTCCTGTCAACAATGGATAAAAGGTTCAAAGTAATTGTTGAAATTATGATGTGGGAATAACATAAGTGATTATGTGTGTACTGAGTATTTAGCATTTAGTCTAGGGTGACTAAGTGTCTTTTGAGAAGAGTCTTAAATTGATTTTCAGACTGGGTTACTTTAGTATCTTCTGGTAATGAATTCCAAATTTTGGGGCCCTTTATGTGCATAGCATTTTTACACAGTGCGATATGGGCACGAGGTATATCAAAAAGAGATCTTGTGTTATGGTCATGTGTCCTGCTAAGGTTGGTGAGGAGAAGTTTGAGTGGAGGGCTTATATTTGCATGTATTGTTCTGTGTATGTAGTAGGCACATGAATAAGTATGGATGTTCTTAATGGTGAGCAGATTCAGACTTTTGAAAATTGGTGGAGTATGCTGGCGGGAGTGGGAATTTGTTATCATTCTTACTGCTGCCTTTTGCTGGGTTATTAGAGGTCTTAGGTGATTGAATGTTGTTGATCCCCACGCACAAATTCCGTAGGTGAGGTAAGAGTATATGAGTGAATGGTACAGTGCCAGGAGAGCTGACTGTGGAATGTAGTATCTTATCTTTGATAGTATACCTACAGTCTTAGAGATTTTCTTGGTGATTTGTTGTATGTGTGTCTGGAACTTAAGGCTACTGTCAAGGTGGATACCTAGGAATTTTCCCTCTGTAAGTCTTGTGGCTCATGATCCATTTAGCGCTATGTTAACTGGATGATTTGCAGTTTTGTTTCAAACTGAATGAAATATGTTTTATCTGTATTCAGGGTAAGTTTATTAGTCAGACAAACAAAATTCGCCATATGGTGGTTTGTTTCTGGACTTCAGCTTGTACATATTTCAAGCAATGAGAATGGAAATGTCCAGAATATGGGAGAGTGTTTTATGTACCAATTATAACTCTGGTGAACACAATCAGCAAACCCAATCTGCATGTCACATTTGTCCACTGAATGCATATTGAGGGTGTAGTCCATCACATCTGCAGGTTTTAGAATGGGTTCATTGGTCTCTCTATTCTGCCTGCTAGTGTTTGTCATTTCATTAGGGTGAACTGATGACAACAGTGTGACATCTCGTTTGTCATGCCACCAAAATGCCATGATGTCATTGGCAGCAAACGCCTGCACCTGACCTGTACGAGTACCTGCATCGAACCTAGGCATATGCTTACGATTTCCGCACACTGTACTGCACACATCTGTCATGTTCATTCACAAAAAAAAATCACTGAGGAAAGAGCTTGTGCACCAGTTATCAGTATATAATATATGCCCCTTACCAAGATATGGTTCCATCATTGTTCTAACCACATCACCAGAGATACCCAATAACTTCCAGGTATCTTGCAATTCATTACTTCCAGTGTACACAATAATATCCAATACAAGACCACTGTAGCAATCACAAAGCACAAACAACTTTATACTAAAGCGCTTCCTCTTGCTTGGTACATACTGCTTGAACGACAGTCTACCTTTGAACAGAATCAAAGACTCATCAATAACAAGCTTCCTTGAAGGGATAAAAATACATAGTGAATTTCTGTTTCAGATACACAAACACATTCCTAATCTTATATAACCTGTCGTTTCTGTCAGGCCTGGTTTTGTCTGAGAAGTGTAGCATAGGCAATAGTAGCACAAATCGATTCGCTGGTATTATATCACTGAAACCTGGGGTTGCAATCAGGCAGTCTGTTGACCAGTATGATTTGACACTGTGCTTATACATATGTGGCATAAGCACTATTGTGGCACAGAAAAGATACGTCTCAGCCACAGTTGTCTCTTTCCACTGGTGTAGGCATGATTTTGATGAAAGTATTGTGTTTGCCATGGTGTAATCGAAGTATCTGTTGCTTTCCCTGACAATAATATCCATCAGGTGTTCATCAAAGAATAACTCGAAACATTCCAGTTCAGTGGCATTGTTCCCAAGTGTACAATATGGCTGTATTCCACTTTGATTTTCATCAAACTGATGGGGATGGGGAACAAAATTATCAGCTTCCTGCCAATCCCATGTACAGTCTGCTGGTGGGAACTGGATATTGATAGGTGGTTGTGGTTGTGGAGGTTGGTGTGGTGGGTGGGTGAGGGTGGCCTTTGTTGAAGCTCAACTGAGTCAGCTGTCTGGGTATCAGCATGGCCCACTGCTAGTGCTTCATGACTGGCACCACCACTACCACCACCACCAAATACATGCACATTTTTCATCCCATTTGCAGCAACATCATTTTCATTTTTACTATCTGTTTCTGTTGTACAGCCACAGGATGTACTCCAAGATGTACTCCTTCCCCTTGGAATAGCATATGGCACACTACCAGAGCGCATATAGTGTCATATATACTGATGCTTCACTGGAGAATATTCCACTTCGCTCTTCCTACTGGAACTGTTTCAAGAGCTTGGAGTTTATATTCACTATCACTATCATCACCATTACCTGGAGTTTACCTGGAGAGAGTTCCGGGGGTCAACGCCTCCGCAGCACGGTCTGTGACCAGGCCTCCTGGTGGATCAGAGCCTGATCAACCACGCTGTTACTGCTGGCTGCACACAATCCATACAATCCAACGTACGAGCCACAGCCCAGCTGGTCAGGTACCGGCTTTAGGTGCTTGTCCATTGCCTGCTTGAAGACAGCCAAGGGTCTATTGGTAATCCCCCTTATGTATGCTGGGAGGCAGTTGAACAGTCTCGGGCCCCTGACACTTATTGTATTGTCTCTTAACGTGCTAGTGACACCCCTGCTTTTCATTGGGGGATGTTTCATCGTCTGCCAAGTCTTTTGCTTTCATTGTGAGTGATTTTCATGTGCAAGTTCGGTACTAGTCCCTCTAGGATTTTCCGGGTGTATATAATCATGTATCTCTCCCGCCTGCATTCCAGGGAGTACAGGTTCAGGAACTTCAAGCGCTCCCAGTAATTGAGGTGTTTTATCTCCATTTTGTACGCCATGAAGGTTCTCTGCACATTTTCTAGGTCAGCAGTTTCACCTGCCTTGAAAGATGCTGTTAGTGTGCAGCAATATTCCAGCCTAGATAGAACAAGTGACCTGAAGAGTGTCATCATGGGCTCGGCTTCCCTAGTTTTGAAGGTTCTCATTATCCATCCTGTCATTTTTCTAGCAGATGTGATTGATACAATGTTATGGTCCTTGAAGGTGAGATCCACCGACATGATCACTCCCAGGTCTTTGACGTTGGTTTTTCCCTCTATTTTGTGGAAGGAATTTGTTTTGTACTCTGATGAAGTTTTAATTTCCTCATGTTTACCATATCGAAGTAATTGAAATTTCTCATCGTTGAACTTCATATTGTTTTCTGCAGCCCACTGAAAGATTTGGTTGATGTCTGCCTGGAGCCTTGCAGTGTCTGCAGTGGAAGACACTGTCATGCAGATTCAGGTGTCATCTGCAAAGGAAGACACGGTGCTGTGGCTGACATCCTTGTCTATATCAGATATGAGGATGAGAAACAAGATGGGAGCGAGTACTGTGCCTTGTGGAACAGAGCTTTTCACTGTAGCCGCCTCAGACTTTACTCTGTTGACTGCTACTCTTTGTGTTCTGTTTGTGAGGAAATTATAGATCCATTGACCAACTTTTCCTGTTATTCCTTTAGCATGCATTTTGTGTGCTATTATGCCATGGTCACACTTGTCGAAGGCTTTTGCAAAGTCTGTATATATTACATCTGCATTCTTTTTGTCTTCTAGTGCATCTAGGACCTTGTCATAGTGATCCAGTAGTTGAGACAGACAGGAGCAACCTGCTCTAAACCCATGATGTTGCCCTGGGTTGTGTAACTGATGGGTATCTAGATGGGTGGCAGTCTTGCTTCTTAGGACCCTTTCAAAGATTTTTATGATATGGGATGTTAGTGCTATCGGTCTGTAGTTCTTTGCTATTGCTTTACTGCCCCCTTTGTGGAGTGGGGCTATGTCTGTTGTTTTTAGTAACTGTGGGACTACCCCCGTGTCCATGCTCCCTCTCCATAGGATGGTAAGAGCTCGTGATAGGGGCTTCTTGCAGTTCTTGATGAACACGGAGTTCCATGAGTCTGGCCCTGGGGCAGAGTGCATGGGCATGTCATGTGTCGCCTGTTCGAAGTCATTTGGCATCAGGATAACATCAGATAGGCTTGTGTTAGCCAAATTCTATGGCTCTCTCATAAAAAATTAATTTTGATCTTCGACTCTCAGTCTGGTTAGCGGCTTGCTAAAAACTGAGTCATATTGGGACTTGAGTAGCTCACTCATTTCCTTGCTGTCATCTGTGTAGGACCCATCTTGTTTAAGTAGGGGCTCAATATTGGATGTTGTTCTCGACTTTGATTTGGCATAAGAAAAGAAATACATACTTTGGGCTTCTTTCGATTTCGTTTATGGCTTTTAGTTCTTCCCACGATTCCTGACTCCTATAAGATTCCTTAAGCTTAAGTTCGATGTTTACTATTTCTCTGACCAGTGACTCCCTATGCATTTCAGATATATTGGCCTCTTTTAGCCGCTCTGTTATTCTTTTCCGTTGCCTGTAAAGGGAGCGCCTATCTCTTTCCATTTTACATCTACTCCTCCTTTTTCTTAAAGGAATAAGCTTTGAGCATACATCGAGTGCCACCAAGTTAATCTGTTCTATGCATAAGTTGGGGTCTGTGTTGCTTAGTCTATCTTCCCAGCTTATATCGTTTAGGACTTGTTTTACTTGGTCCCACTTTATGTTCTTGTTATTGAAGTTGAGTCTGAGTCCTGGACATGGGAAAATATGAGTTTCCTCTTTTGTTCTGGTACAATTGAATGGGAACAAGACAGCCCAGCACCAGAGGTTGAAGGTTGAGGGTCGTCTGGGTTCTCCTCACTATTACCGGTATTATGGTCATTTGTTTCAGTCACAACCTCCTCAAAACCTTAAGTGTCATCTTCACTGACACTCCCATCTGTATTAAAACTGTCACTGGGCAGCAAAAGTGTTCCAATTTGCCAAGGAGTGAGGTATTTCTTGGTGCCAGGCATGGTGAACAAGGACTACTTATATGGTGTTCCCACAATGCACCACTGGGTCCCCAATTTTTTTGCTACTGCGCACACTGACCACACAGACCCATTCTCTCACATCTAGGCTTACCAGCCTTTTCCTGCTTGATTTGAGGGCGCTAGAATTTATGCGTACAAGTACGTCACCAACCCTGGAGCGTAAGACGTACTAGTACGCCAAAAAACATGAAAGGGTTAATAGAACTAACTTAAGATTTAATAGGCAATCCCTATACAGTGGACCCCCGCATAACGATCACCTCCGAATGCGACCAATTATGTAAGTGTATTTATGTAAGTGCGTTTGCACGTGTATGTTTGGGGGTCTGAAATGGACTAATCTACTTCACAATATTCCTTATGGGAACAAATTCGGTCAGTACTGGCACCTGAACATACTTCTGGAGTGAAAAAATATCGTTAACCGGGGGTCCACTGTATTAGGAATTTTGTGATTAGTCATTTGGGTGGATGTAGGTGTAAATTATGGGGGAATTACAGATAACAAGAATAAGTCTATATTGTTTTGGATGTGATCATGATACAAAAAAGAGAACTGGTTGGTTTTCATTTGGTTAGCTGATGATGGGGTGTGTTAGGGAGACAAGGTGTTTTTTAATGGTAGTTTTGAAAATAGTGGTTGAGTTCCAGATTTTAGGCCCTTTTATGTACATCGAATTTTTGTAAAGGTTTAGCCAGACACATGGAACGTCATAGAGATTTTTGTGTCAGGTGTTGTATCTATGGGTCCTGTTGCAACTATCAAGAAATTGTTTTAGTTCAGGGTTAAAATTAGAGTTGATGGTTCTGTAAATGTAGGTTGCACAATAGTAGGTGTGAATGTTCTTTACGGTGAGTAGGTTTAAGTTTTTGAAGAGGGGGGGGTGTGCTGTCTTGCATTGGATTACGTGATAATTCTTACTGCAGCTTTCTGTTGGGTTATTATTAGCTTTAGGTGAGTTGCTGCTGTTGATCCCTATGCACAAATGGAATAGGTGAGGTAGGAATAGATGAGTGAATAGTATAGTGTAAGGCTAATTGTGGTATGTAGTAGCGTATCTTGGAGAGGATCCCAACTGATTTGGATACTTTTTTTTGTTGGATATGAGTGTCGAATTTCAGGTTGCTGTCAAGGAGCAGGCCCAGGAATTTGCCCTTATTATGTCTAGCAATTGGGGTGGTGTCAGTCGTTACATTCAGCTGGGCAGCACCTGTTCTGTTCTCAAACATAGATGGTTTTGTCACTGTTAAGTGTAAGTTTATTAGCAGTCATCCAGGTCGATATTTTTACTAGTTCTTCATTAACAATTGTGTTAAGTGAGGCAAGATTAGGGTGGGAGGTGACATATGTCGTATTGTCAGCAAAGCTTAAGGTGTTGTGAAAAATTAGAAAGATCATTGATGTATAAGAGGATGCTTCCTTGTGGTACTCCAGTATCCAGTGGTCTTGTTGATGAGGTTGTGTCCTTAATAGATAGTTTAATATGTTTATTATGCACCCCATGCCCATTCTGTGGGTGGTAGTCAAAAGATTACAGAGGTATATAATAATAGAGACATATTGCTGCCTGTTAGTTACGTAGGATTTGAAATATATAAGTGTGTGGCCTCTTATGCCATAATGCTCGGGTTTGTGGAATAGAATGCTGTGGTCTACTGTAACAAATGCTTTTCTTAGGTCAATAAAGAGTCCTAATGGAAATTTCATTTTTTAAAGCGCAGTGTAAAGCAGGTCTAGCATTTTTACAATTGCATCATTTGTGTTTTTGATTTTCTGAACCAAATTGGCAGTTGGTTATGAGAAAGGTGGGGTAGTGGTCTGTAGTGTTGTCTGTGATTATACCTGCTTGTAGTGGAGATATCGTGTTGGTCCAGATATGGTCAAATAATGAGGCACTTGTCTCAGAGATTCTTGTTGGCTTAGAAGGTACAGGTCGGCGATCACTAATCCGGCATCACTGACTTAGTGAGCTTGCCAGATTACAAAGTGGTTCGGTTAGAATACACTTAATTAACCTGTCAATAGACTCTTTCTGCTACATCTTCCTCATTTTCATCACTGCTTTCTCCTCCACTGGTTTGTTGCTGTGGATTTACGACTATCTGCACAATTTCTGAGTCAGTATAATGATGAAATTTGAGTCATTATTATGATCTGAGTCAGCATAATGATGATATTTGAAATTATACTAGCTGAAACTAGTGCTGGATTACTGATGGAACCGGATAACTGATTGCCGCATTAGTGATGGTTGACCTGTAGTAGCAAGCGGTTGGTCATAGTGTTTGTGAAATCAGCTACTGGAGGGTTTCTTTTTTTTTTCTAGCAAAAGTACTTAGTGACTTCAAGGTCCTAGTACTTAGTAAATTTTAAAATTATTCCTTCACATTTATTTTCATGTCACCCTCCACTCCACCACAAGCCCACTCTTCTACTTCCTGCTCAACCCCAGTCTCCCTTGAAACACATCACCACATTAAGTCACACCCTCCTTCATCAATTAAAGCCACTACTTCTCAGTCCTCTACAATTCCCCAACACCCCCACTTTACCATTTCCCCACACAAGATTTCTCAGTAACCCTCATTCCTCCATCTCACCCCCTTCTTTTCTACCATAGAATGAGATTGTAATCTGTTAAGTGAGTCAGTAATTTTTATCAGTAATAAGCTCTGTGTAAAACTGAGTGTGTACCTATATATAGCATCAACTTTATAATTAACAGTTAAGTGTATTACTGTAATCTCCAAAAGATATATTCATTCATATATTCATTTAGTTTATTTGGACATGATACATAGGTTTACAAGGAATTTTAGTAGTTGGGTGTACATACCAAAAGCTCCTTTTATGCAGAGCATTATGGGCAAGCTTAAAATTAAAACAAGCAATGAAAGGTTCAGTGGTAAAATTACCATAAACAATTTACATTATGAAGTACAGTTGAGTATTTGAAACAATGAAATTTGAACATTTCGATATTGAATCATTATAGTTGTACAAATTTGTCCCATTACAGTGTGTGACAGACAAGAAGATCAATTTACTGTATGTTGTCTTGAAGTTTTAATATTTAAGTAATTGGGAGAATTATTGGTAATGTTAAATAATGAGTGTGATTATTTAGTCCTGGGCAAGTAAGTGGTTTTTTAGAAGAGTCTTAAATGATTTTCAGGCCTGGTTACTTTGTGTGTTCTGGTAATGAATTCCAGATTTTGAGACCCTTTATGTGCATAGAGTTTTTATTTAATAAAGACTCTCTAAGGCTTTCTGAAATCCATTTTTTGTGCAGCCACTCACAGGTTGAGCATAGGGGCACACTAAACTGTGAAAAATGAAGTGAATTTCCCGAATGATCCAACATGAGTGTAGCAGATGTAATTTACTAAGCGTGGAAAGAGTAACAGGAAACTCCATACAAGGATTCAAGTACTATAAATATGAAAAAAAAGTCCAGAGGTTAGGAGAAGTAGGCCTTCTTAATACCACACAAGTCATTTAACAGTTAAGGATAATTAAGAAGCAAGACCAAGGAGCTGGTGCTTGTGTCTGGCAATCCTCAATAGTTTACTGAACCATAAGATTTAATTTTTCATCACTGCAGGTGGCTTGGCGTACACTTGGAGACTATAGGCAACCTCATCACCTTCTCAGCAGCTATCTTGGGTGTAGCTGGACGAGACTCTATCAGCCCTGGAATTGTTGGTCTGTCTGTCACTTATGCTCTTAATGTGAGTGCTTTTCATTAATTATTCTTTTTGTATGTGTAACTATTTTATTTTTTGTTACCTACTTTGTAAAAAAATTTCCCGTATACGTTTTACCTATGTTACAACTTATAAAAGATTTTCCATTGCTCTCTCCTTCCTTATTGTACACCAATATTTAAAGGGTTTTCATAACTAAGGGTATGCCAAAGTATTGGTGGTATTAGCTAATTTTGATGATATCAGTATCAGCCTAAAACTGAGTATAGGTGTCAGTATCAGTGCATATCATTTAATTTTGACTGGTATCAGTATTGGTGGGTATTAGCTAATTTTGGCAATATTGATAGTGACCAAAAAACTGGGTACCAGTATTTGTATTGGCAAAAATTTAAGTATTGTCCTGTCCTTACTCAAACTTCTATCAGGTTTTCTAACAAAGTCAGCTTCTTTTAGTACATCTGTTGCAGTAATGTACACTTAATGAATGTTATTTGCAAGGTATTATCCAACAATAAAAGCATTATGGGGAGTACAAAAATTATCAACTGGAAAATGCTTGATGTGTACAGATGTTTTTCACAACATGACTGTACAGTGGTACCTTGGGATACGAAGTTATTTTGTTCCAGAAGGCTGTTCGAGTGCTGATACCGAAATAATTTGTTCCCATAAGGAATAATGTAAATTAGTTTAATATGTTTCAGACCCCCAAAAATACACTTACAAAAGCACTTACATAAATACACTTACAAATTGTTTTTCG
>NC_069408.1:30260672-30459194 GCF_026875155.1 Cherax quadricarinatus | reverse complement strand
CAGTAACAAACATGACGGGAAACCCCCGAGCTAGAAATCTATCAGATTTTAAACGAATGTTTTAATAATTTTCTAAAAAAGCCCCAAATACCTCTATAAAAAGCACTGCCCTAAAAAAACTAAACAATGACACAAGAGACCGAACAGTCCCTGGCTAACCCCCAGCATTCTCAAACCAAAATAAAAAAACACGTTTGAAAAAAGTACAGAAGGGTCAAAACCAGAGCCCCAAAAACAAAACGTTACTCGTCAATCCTAACCAGCCTGTAGAAGGGCAAAAAAACTGTATTAGAGAAAAGATTATCCAACTTACGAGGTGATTAAAAAAGGACCTGGAAGACCATATCAGAAATTCTGGGAACAAAAGTATACGAAATAGCGAAAAAAAAATTAGCAAAATCAGATAACCCCAACTCCCACAACAGAAACAGCAACAAAATCAATGATTTCTTCCCACTATAGGAAAAAAACCTTGCCAAAAAATCCCAAGTCGATACCCCCCCAAAGACTACCTCACTGGAACTACCCAAAACCACCTTTCCCCTACTCCGAAAAACCCCAGCAAAGTCCCCTTATTATCAACGCCAAAAAAACAAGGCAGGGTTTTAAAAATCCCCTTACCACCCTTTAATAAAAAAGGTACAAGTCTATCACCAATCTTTTGCAACACTCTTTAAACAAACCCCTTGAATCCTCCCCCTTTCCCCTAAGCTCTAAAAATAGAAAGGGGTCACCCCGATCCATAAAGGAGGAGCCCAAACAGAGTTGAAAAACATGGGCCCAAATACCCAAATTTTTACCCTCTCTAAAAAATCTTCAAAAAAAATTAATTCATAAGATCAATCCTACCTCATCCCCCAAAACATTCCAACCCCCGCCAATTTGGATTCAGGCCCAATAAAAATACTAATGACGCTATTTTACACTGCTAGAACATATATACACTGCAAAAGAAAAAAAGAAGTCCACTGGGGATCTTCTTTTCTTAGTAAAAATTTTTTATACAGTTGACCATGACTTGCTCCACGTAAAAATTTTCACATTGGTATTAAGGGCCTCCCCCAATACCTAAAGTCAACCTCACAACAGAAGCCAATATGTGACGCAAATGGGGGAAGCTCTTTTGCTCAACCAAATTTCAGTTGGGGTCCCCCAGGGGAAGGCCTTGGCCCTTTCTCTTTTCCTATAAAAATGACCCACAAATGCTTCGAATTACTCAAAACCACCTTTTGCAGTGACAATCATACGTCTTCTCTCACCGAGCCCAGTACCTAGCCAATACTGTAAACACCGAATTTTCAGAAAAAAATTACCTGGGATGAGGACTAACAACTTACACTAAACATTGACATGACAAAACCTACTTCAATCAGTTTGGTAACAGGCTACAGATGTACTCTTACATAACAATAAACAGATCACCTATCACAAAGCTAACAGAGGGAAATTCTTACGGAATACCACCTGATAATAGACTCAAATTTCATACACATATACACAAATTTCAAGAAATTCCAAGACTGTAGGCATACAATCGAAGATACGGTACTATGTTCCACAGTCAGCCCTCCTGGCCCCTTTATCACTCTCTTATTTACCCTATCTCACCTATGGGATTTGGTGCATCGGGGACCTCAAGCCTCACAACAATTAACATCTCAGACCACTAAGTACCAACAAAAGGCTGCAGGTTGATATGAGATAACCAAATTTCTCACTACAGGCAGCACACTCACCAATAATTCAAAACACTCAACCTACTCACCATACAAAACATCCATCCTTATACTTGCACCTATTACATAACATAGAACCACTTAATCTGATATTAACCACTACCCTCAAACATCTCCTTGCTAACCTCAAACAGAACACATGACCCATAAACACAAGGACCAGGATCACTATTTGATGTTCCTTCGTGTTCATTCTCATGCTATGCAAAAACTCAATGCACATAAAAGGCCTAAATCTGGTATTCATTACCTTGTAAATATAAAAGAAACACTACCTGTTTATAAATTCAATGTCTCTTCTCACAAAGATCACTTACTCACTCAAACCAAATAAATACTGTATAAACTGAACCTTATAAATTGTATATCCTAGATGTTACTCACAATTATATCACACCAAATGCTTAAAACCTAGGACCCAATCCTAACTTTAATATTTTCTTAAATACACTACTTACAGAATACTCATTCGACAAGATGTACAGCAATGCATTAGCAACCATATGACCTGTCTTTGTAATACTCATTTGTGCTTTATAGTTATCTGTTTACAATAATGTTTTATCACTGATTTCATCATTGCTTAGTTAATCTTAAGTTAATTTTAAGCCAGCCCGTAATGCTATGCATATAAGTGGCTTTGGCATGCTGCTCTTACCTGTATTTTTTTGTACCTCTGTATGTATGCTAAAATTACTAAAAAAATTACTAACACTACAACTGTCATCACCAACGCCACTACCAACATTGTACTCATTACATTTATCAACAGTATTGTATTCAACATTAATGTCTATGTGGTTAACTCATCACACTCTGCACCACCACTTATATTACGCTCATCACTATTACTAACATTATAGACACTACCGCTCTCATCACCCTCTTCACCACCACTTTTATTACGCTCATCACTATTACTAACATTATAGACACCACTGCTCTCATCACACTCTTCACCACACTTATATTTCGCTCACACTATTACTAACTTATAGGACAACCATTGCCCTCTTCACACTCTTCACCACCCACTTATATTACGGTCATCACTATTACTTACATCATAGACACCATTGCCTTTATTATGATGCTCACTATAGTTATAACACAAGTATTATATTCGTTCATTACTGTAATTAAGAACACCACCTCCAACTTGTTCAGCAGCCTTATACTTGCTTTCCACAAATTGTGACATCTTGTTATTGGTAACCTCTACACACTTTCCTTGTGTTGTTAAAGTTGGTTGTATCAGGGAAAATTGTTGTGTTTCCAGTACTTTTATGCGCGACATCAGCATGTATACCACAGGAGCAAGACTTGGAACATCTGGAGACGTGAAAGTCCGGTCAGCTGCGCTCGTTGGATGACTGTCAAGCTGACTCTGCTAGGCTGGTATGGACAGCGACGTGATGGAGGTCTGCTGTTGACGCTGTCCCCAGGTGGGTGCCTCAACCCCATTGTCTGGGGCAAGGCATTGAGCCAGTATTCAGACCCGAGGTACCTGGTAACGTCTGGGGGTCATAAGAGGGGGAACAGGGTGAAGTGCGGTTGGCTCGATCGCGGATCAGCCCTCACACTGCAGTCAGCATGAGCTGGTGTGACTCCTGAGGTTCTTACAATTGATAACATTGTTTAGCAGCAGTCTGTTGCTGCTTGATCATATGTAACACCGTTCAGCAGGGATGAGCCAGCATTGGCAACACACTGCACACCAGTGTGACTTAAATGGGCATTTTTCCTGGCAATGTGGCGCCAGTGATTGACACTTTATACATCGACTTGTTGAGAGAGGTCTGTACAATGCAATGTTATGAGCGTCTGTTGAGGGCTGCACGGGAGTGAGATAGCGTGCCAGTGTCCCTGGCCAGTCCACACAGCTAATTCAGACCGTTGAGAAAGTCGACAAGGGTTGCAACTTGCTTCTGACGCCAAATATTGAGGATGCAAGTGCTTGTTGACATTGTAGATGACAATAAGCACTTTTAGGTGACCTTTATTGCGTGGGCACGCTCGGTGAGTTTGATGTTGGCATTTTCGCGAGTGAGAAGTTTGTCTATAAATGCTGAATCATTAGGCACAAAGACGTAGTTATCCTCATTGTGGACAAACTTGATCATTTTCTCATCATTGTTTACACTAGCTTTGAAAAACCAGTTACACTTGGTCTCTTGATCAGTGTTGTTAAGGAAATCTAACCTGACAGCTTTGGGAGGGTGTGCGCCCACTGTATTGCTTTCAGCAAGTTTTCTCTGGAAGCTTCGTTCTTTTTTCCGAGCCTGTTTACTAAAATATGTTTCAAATCTGTCTTCACCATCATCTACGTCAACACCATCAGCTATACTCATAGCTGACAGGAGTTTCACACTTGTGATGGGCTAAAGGATACCGGTGAATAGAAGGGACAAGGAAGGGATATTCACCTCGCTAGACACAGGCAATATGGGTGTAGTGGCTTGCGGGTCACAGTGCGATTTTCAAGGTCATTCACGGGGCCACAGTCGTCTCGAGAGTTATCAGTATTGCACTACTCGTTAATTACTCCAAACCCGCAGCACTTAACACAGCTAGCACACGTGTCTAGGAATGACAGACAAATTTTCACACTGTGGATGAACAAATCAGCACAAACTTACTATGTTTATAGATGAACCTCTGGCTTGTTACAGTTAAAAAGCCGTCTCCAAAGGAGTTACCAGGTACTGCAATGCTCGTTAATTTGTTCTTAAACCACTCTTATTGTGTTCCAACTATGCAGCTCCTCCAGAAAACTCAGTGCATAGAAGAATAACAGGTCATCTTCCTCAGTTAGAAGTATATAACACATTTGTACAAGTTGGACACTGTCTGATTCATCTGGCAGGCCTCAGGTCTGGGATAACCAACTCACACAGGACATGGGAGATTTTGTCCGTATATCTCCAGGTAGGCAGAGGTGGTGGAATAGCATGTGCGGAACTCGAATATTTGAGTACCAGTGGAGGAAGCCCCCCGCCCCCCCCCCCCCCCCCCCCCAAAATACACCTCTTACACTGCATGTTGATAGAGCGCGCGAAACGGTGAGTTTAAAGGCGGAGAAGTGTTGGGGGATACAAGAGAACAGCTGGGGTAATGAGCATGCACATTCTGCCTCCTCATTCACTAGTCAATATGGGCGAAAGTCTCGGCAGGTGAATGCAGTCCTCGCTCAAGGTCACTGACTGGGGCAGACTTCTCAAGAGTTACAAACACTCTGCAATACTCGTACAAAAAAAGTTCTTCAATCCCAAACTGCAGAGCTTCTAGCACACGTGTCTTGGAAATGAAGACAAATTTTCAGTGTGTGCACACCTCGCGTTACCAACCTCACGTAGGACTGCCACTCGTGTTATTCCCCGTTGGTATAAAAGGGATGAGTTGTGCGCATTTCAGAAGGCACGAGTAGCAGTGGACTAGCAAAATTCCTCCTCTACTCTATGGGGTTTGATAGAGGCAAAAGTGCTGAGTAAATGAAAATGCTGAGGGGAGCAGACGGCCTGTGAGGGCCTTTTCAAAACGGAAAACTATTTCCAGTTTCACTAGGTATATCCCTAGTCACAACTCGCACATAAGAGTTCTCACAACACTGAAGCTGTCTTCCAACAGTATGAGTTTTAATGATGGCTTATCAGTCGAGAGAAATGGGTAGGCCTGCAAATTAGTAGGTCCAGATCCCCCCAGCACACGTCTACTCCCCTCAACCACTCAGCCGAGACTGCAATGCAAAGAGAGCCTCTATTATGCCTTGGCATTATGGGCCAACTTAACATTATTGGCTTACATTCTACTTAATACTAAGAAGTAGTATATCATAGTTGTACAGCAGGAAAGTAATTATTTCATAGTTGTACAGTATAATATTAATTATAAATGAATCAAAATTTGTATAATACAAAGATATACGTATTTATATTCTAAAATGGTTTTGTAAATAAAAACAATGATTCAATTATTATTCTCGTCAAACAATGGATAAAAGGTTCAGTGCGGATTGTTTTTCAGTTATGATGTGGGAGTACATAGGTGAGTTAAATGTATACGGAGTATTTAGCATTTAGTCTAGGCGTGATTAAGTAGCTTTTGAGAGAAGTCTAAATTGATTTTCAGACTGGGTTACTTTAATATCTTCTGGTAATGAATTCTCATATTTTGGAGCACTTTATGTGCATAGAGTTTTTACACAGTGTCTGATATGGACATGAGGTATATCAAAAGAGATCTGTGTCTTCGTGGTTGTGGTTCATGTGTCCTGTTTATGTTGGTGAGGAAAAGTTTGAGTGGGAGTTTTATATTTGTGTGTATTGTTCTCGTGTATGTAGTAGGACATAAATACGTATGGATGTTCTTAATGGTAAGCAGATTCAGACTGAAAAATGGTGGAGGTAAGCTGGCGGCGGAGTGGGAATTTGGTATTTTACTGCTGCCTTTTGTCGGGGTTATTAAGGGGTTAGGTGACCGGGATGTGTTCGATCCCCATGCACAAATTCCATATGTAAGATAAGGGTAATGAGGGAATCGGTACAGTGCGAGGAGAGCCTGATTGTTGGAACGTAGTTAGTACCTTATCTTTGTAGTATGCCTACAGTCTTGGGAGATTTTCTTGGTGATTTGTTGTATGTGTGTCCGGACTAAGGCTCTAGTCAAGGTAGATACCTAGGAATTTTTCCCTCTGTCAGTTTGCGGACTATGATGATCCATTTAGTGTATACGTTAATGGCATCATTTGCAGCTTGTTTCCAAACTGGAATGAAATAGTTTTATCAGTAGTCGGTTCAGGTAAGTTTGATTAGTCATCATCCAGCAGCAGATATTTTCACTGTAATTCAGCACTGACTGTGTTTGTAGTATGACTGCGTTTGGGTGGGAAAATACATATGTAGTGTTGTCTGCAAATATATGGGTTTGAGAGTAGCTGTGATGCATTCGGTAGATCATTGATGTAGATCAGAAGAGAAGTGGTCAAGAACGCTTACTTGTGGACTCCTACTGTGATTGGTTGGGTGGGGAGTTTACATCATTTGCATACAATTATATTGAGCTCTGTTACTTAGGTTTTGAATTTAGGTAGTTGAGGGAGTGGCCCTCTGATACCATAATGTGCACTTAATTTGGAGTACAGTAGTTCATGGTCGGCTGTATTGAAAGCTTTTACGTAAATCAATGAAATGCCCATCGGGACTTCTTCTTTTTCAAGTGCAGTATATATTAGGTTTTCTAGCAGTGTATGATGGTGTCATTGTGCTTTTATTATTTCTGAATCCCCAAAGACTGCAAGGGTTTAATATTGTTGGTGTGAAATGAGGTAGGAATAGATCCGTCTATGAATTAATTTTTCAAAGATTTTAGAGAGCAGTGGTAAGTTAGATAGTGGTCTATAGTTAGTCAAGTCAGCTTGGTCACCTCCTTTGTGGATTGGAGTGACCCTCGCTATTTTGAGGATTGTTGGGAAGGTAGATGATTCAGTGGATTTGTTAAAGAGCATTGCAATAATTGGTGATGTTATGGGGCTATAGGACCCAACATGTATTTATAAGTAACAGTTTATATAATAATACCTAATTATATTGAATTGATGGGGACTTTGCTCTAAATGTCTGAAGGACTGATCAACCTTATGACTGAGAGGCAGCTGGGTCAAACCTATTTTTCTCAATATAATAGGTTATACTATAGACACACAAACACACAATTTAAATAAGTAGTTTATAAGTTGTATTTCTTTTTGTAAAAGTAAATTAAGAGGTGGTAGAATTGTGGTAACTGGAGAGAGAATTGATGCTTGGGCAACAGTCTTTTTGTTTACTGGTGCGGAGGAGCTTAGGTAGGACTTCTCTCTCTCTCCCTCTCACTGAACTCTCTCTCTCTGTGGCTGACTTCAACTGGCAGGATCTCTGGGTCCTTCTTCTATCTTTTGGGACACTTATGTGTGCTCCAGGAGGTGGAGTTTTTATAATTTAAGTTGTGGCCACCATATCCCAGGGTGACTAAAGTGGGTCAAACAATGGTTGTTAGCCAAGAGTTATGTCAGGAAAGAGTGCAAGGAAAAGAGTTGTTTGCAACACACCATGTGGAGCACAGGCATGGGAGTGTGTAGATCTTTGTTTGAAAAATGGAGGCTGTGATTGTATATTCTGTACATATCTATTGAGAATACAGTTATATTTTTATAGTAGTAGTTTACATAACCTGTGAAGAGGGCTGGTGAAAGGGTATCAGAGACACTCAAGATGATCAGCCATGATGTAAGTATTACCCCTAGACAAATAAGGCCATTAAGTAAAAGCTACCCCACACTAGAACATGTAGTGAGAACCTTACCATCCAAGAAATAAGGGAAACCAACGTAACAGGTGACAATACTTGAGAAGCTTTTTTGTACATAAAAGCAGGCAAGTTGTTTGTTAGATTTTTTTCTATGGTGGAGAAGAAAACATTAAGTCTGCTGTTTCGGTTGGAGTGAGTAGGGGTTCATCTGATTTTGTTAGTTTGATTGCTTTGTTTTTGGATAACTTTTTAGTTCCAAGAATTTCAGATAGAGTTTTCCATTTGTTCCCTAGGCTTTCTTAACCAATTTATCTCCAAATTTTCTTATTCTCAGCAAAATTTGTTGACAGCACCTCACCCACTATATATATTTATCACTAATATTATTATTATGCAGATCTCTAGGCATGTCTACCTGATATATGGACGAGCCATGGGCCTACTCTTCGTTGTTATGTCCTTCATCTTTGTGGCTCTATCACAGGTAAGAATTATATCCTTTTGCATATTTTTCTACATTATATAGAGATGAGGAAATAAAAAAATTAAGAAATCCTAGGGAACGAATGGATTTGTCAGTTAAAAACAGAGTAAGGGAGTTAGTAGATGGGGAGGTGAAGGCATTGGGTAGATGGCAGGAATATTTTGAGGAACTTTTAAATGTCTATGAAGAAAGGGAGGCGGTCATTTCATGCAACTGGCCAGGGAGGCTATAACAATCTTTTAGGATGTGAACAAGAGCAAGGATGTGGTGTGGGGAAGGTCGCTTGACGGCATTAAGTAGATGAAAGGGGTAAAGCACAGGAACTGAGGAATCATGACGAAATGTTAAAAGCAGGAGGCAATATAGTGTTGCCAGGGTGTATTTTTGCTTTAATAAATGTATGGAGAGGGGAATACTAGGATTGGGATGAGAGCCTGTATAGTTACTTCTATATAAAGGGAAGGGGACAAAAGAGATTGTAAAATTATAGGGAAGGAATAAGCTTAGCAGGTTGGTAGAAAGCAACCACCCAGGGAGTGTACTACGTCATGCCTAAGTGAGTGTAAAACGAACGCCTGTAATGGACCCCCCCCCCCGCTTTTACATATGGTAGGATTGCTGGTGTCTTTTGTCTGCTCTAAATATGCAAGATTATAGGTACTACGTCTTTGTACTTCTACTTACACTTAGGTCACACATATACATAACATGTACATCGTTTATTTATACATGCTCATCTGAGGTTTCTTTGATTTTATCTTAATAGTCTCTTGTTCTTATTATTTTTCCTTTTATATCCGATGGGGAAGTGGAATAAGAATCTTTTCCGATAAGCCATGCGTTGTTGTAAGTCAACTAAAATTCTGGGAACCAATGAGGCTAGTAACCCCTTTTCCTGTAATAATTACTAAAATGAATAAGAAGAAAATTGTCAAAGTGGGATGTCTGAATGTGTGTGGATATTGTGTGAATGATAAGAAAGAGATGATTGTGGATGTTATGAATGAGAAGAAGCTGGATGTCCTGGCTTTAAGTGAAACAAAGCTGAAGGGGATGGAAGAGTTTCAGTGGAGAGGAATAAATGGGATTAGGTCAGGGGTTGCAAATAGAGTTAGAGCTAAAGAAGGAGTAGCAATAATGTTGAAGGATAAGCTATGGCAGGAAAAGAGGGACTATAAATATACTAATTCAAGGATTATGTGGAATAAAATAAAGGTTGGATGTGAAAAGTGGGTTATAGTGAGTGTATATGCACCTGGAGAAGAGAGAAGTGTAGAGGAGAGAGAAAGATTTTGGGAAATGTTGAGTGAATACGTGGGGAGTTTTGAACCAAGTGTGAGAGTACTTGTGGTTGGGGATTTCAATGCTGAAGTGGGTAAAAATGCTGTGGAGGGAGTAATAGGTAAATTTAGGGTGCCAGGGGTAAATGAAAATGGAGAGCCTTTAATTGAGCTATGTGTAGAAAGAGGTTTGGTAATAAGTAATACATATTTTATGAAGAAGAGGATAAATAAATATACAAGGTATGATATAGCACATAATGAAAGTATGTTAGATTATGTATTGGTGGATAAAAGGTTGATGGGTAGGCTCTAGGATGTACATGTTGATAGAGGGGCAACTGATACATTGGATCATTATTTAGTTGTAGCTACAGTTAGAGTAAGAGGTAGATGGGACAAGAGGAAAATGGCAACAACAAGTAAGAGGGTGGTGAAAGTGTATAAACTAAGGGAGGAGAAGTTCGGTGAGATATAAGCAACTATTGGCAGAAAGGTGGGCTGGTACAAGTATGAGTAGTGGGGGGCTTGAAGAGGGTTGGAATAGTTTTAAAAAATGCAGTGTTAGAATGTGGGGCAGAAGTTTGTGGTTATAGGAGGGTGGGTGCAGGAGGAAAGAGGAGTGATTGGTATAATGATGAAGTAAAGGGTGTGATAAAAGAGAAAAAGGTAACTTATGAGAGATTTTTACAAAGCAGAAGTGTTATAAGAAGAGTAGAGCATATGGAGAGCAAAAGAAAGGTTGAGAGAGTGCAAAAGGAGAGCAGATGATAGAGTGGGAGAGGCACTGTCAAGAAATTTTAATAAAAATAAGAAAAAATTTGGAGTGAAATAAACAACTTTAGAAATCCTAGGGAACAAATGGATTTGTCAGTTAAAAACAGAGTAGGGGAGTTAGTAGATGGGGAGATGGAGGTATTGGGTAGATGGCAAGAATATTTTGAGGAACTTTTAAATGTCGACTAAGAAAGGGAGGCGGTAATTTCATGCACTGGCCAGGGAGGTATACCATCTTTTAGGAGTGAACAAGAGCAGGATATGAGTGCGGGGAAGGTGCATGAAGCATTACCCTCTCTCTAAAATCTTTGAAAATTTAATTCATAAGTGAATCTATTCCTACCTCATCTCCCACAACATACTCAACCCCTACCAGTTTTGGTTCAGGCCTAATAAAAATATGAATGATGCTATTATACACATGCTAGAACAAATATACACTGCACTCGAGAAAAAATAAGTCCCATTGGGGATCTTCATTGATTTACGTAAAGCTTTTGATACAGTTGACCATGATTTGCTGCACATAAAATTGTCTCTCTATGGTATAAGAGGGCACTCCCTCAACTACCTGAAGTTGTACCTTAGCAACAGAAGACAATTGTGTACACAAATGGAGCAAACTCTTCCACACAGCCAATTACAGTTGGTGTCCCACAGGAAAGTGTCCTTGGCCCTCTTCTCTTTCTCATTTACATAAACGACCTACCAAATGCAACACAACTATTCAAACCCACACTATTTGCAGATGACACTACATTCGTCTTCTCTCACCCAAGCCCAGTCATGCTAGCCAATACTGTAAATACCAAATTACAGAAAATATCTACCTGGATGATGATTAACAAACTTACTCTCAATATTGACAAAACTTCATATATTTTGGAAACAGAACCACAGATGTCCCTCTTAACATAATGATAAATGGATCACCTATCACAAAGCTCACAGAGGGAAAATTCTTAGGAATCCACCTTGATAATAGACTCAAATTTCAAACACATATACAACACATTTCCAAGAAAATCTCCAAGACTGTAGGCATACTATCGAAGATACGGTACTATGTTCCACAGTCAGCCCTCCTGGCCCTATATCACTCACTCATTTACCCCTATCTCACCTATGTGCATGGGGCTCAACAACAATAAACCATCTCAGACCATTAATTACCCAACAAAAGGCTGCAGTCAGAATGATAACAGATTCCCACTACAGGCAACACACTCCACCAATATTCAAAACTCTAAAGTTACTCACCACATAAAACATCCATACTTATTATTGTACCTACTACATACATAGAACACTTAACTCAGATATAAACCCTCCCCTCAAACTTCTCCTTACCATCCTCAATAGAACACATGACCATAACACAAGGCACAGATCACTCTTTGATGTTCCTCGTGTCCATCTCGCACTATGTAAAAACGCAATTCACATAAAAGGCCCAATAATCTGGAATTCATTACCTGTGAATATAAAAGAAACACTGTATCAATTCAAGACTCTTCTTAAAAACCACTTACGCACCCACAACTAAATAAATACTGATTAACTGTATCTCATAAATGTATAAATTGTGACCCTATCAAAATATGTTTTTTGTAGCTGCATTACCTAATAGAATACGCCATTCTCTTGAATGCTCAGTAAGTCATCAAAGGTGCTACAAATCTGTACAACTATAAAGCCTCTTATTTGAAGTATTCATTTGTCCTTCATGTTGTAATTTGTTTACTGTAATTTTTACCACTGAATATATCATTGATTAATTAATCTTAAGTAATTTTAAGCCAGCCCACAATGCTCTGGATATGAAGAGCTTTTGGCATGTACACTCAACCACTGTATTTCTTTTGTACAACTATGTATCATGTCCAAATAATAATAATAATAATAATAATAATAATAATTGTGAGGGAAAAGTTCAATAGATAGGAGTAGCGATGGAGTATATAGTAACAATAGTTTCATTGCCGGCTACTTGTTAAGGTAGGGTAAGTCCAGCTCCCGCTATTCCTGCCTTTTTTCCCCCACCCCGAAAGTGATAGTTTGATTGCCGGCTGCTTGTTAAGGTAGGGTCAGTCTAGCTCCCGCTATCCCTTCCCCTCCTTCTTCCCCCCCCCCCCCCCCCCGAAAGGTGACATGTGGGGCTCCGGTCCAAACAGTAATCACTAGACTCACAGCTCCCAGCACTACTGTAAGTACATGCCTGCCTTGTATTCTAGTGGATTTATTGGTTGAAAGCTTCACTTTTGACCAATAATAAACTTAGTCCTTTCAGTCTTGCTCTAAGTTGACTGTTGTAATAATCACCACATCTTTTTGGTATTGTACTTATCATGGAGAGTGATTTCTTAAGCAGTGGGTAACCTGTCTATCTTTCCAGCTTGGATGACAGAGAGGGTCACCTGCCAATCAACGAGTAGAATTTTAAGGAGATGGACTAACGTTCTGAGATGTCCCAAATTCTGATCCACTTACCTGTTTGTGTATGCCAGTAGCAGGATATAACCCCTCATCATTGCAGTGGAAAAAAACCTGCTTTCCTGTCATCTGGACGGATTAATCATGGCTATACTGTGAATAACTAGCCAGTGGGTTGTAACCAACACCTGCGACCCCCCCCCCCCCCCCTCATCAGCAGCGGCTACGATTTCAACAACACGCAGTGTCACCAACACCAGACACCCAAGTTTTATAGGTATTAGCATTGAATTCAGATATCATTTATATTTTTCATTTTTCATTTTTCATTTTCTTTAATGTAGGATCAATATTTCATATTTAAGTGTTTTATATTTTATATTTTCTAAATAATAAAGTGTTTATGTTTGTCAGTTTTTATTCTTTTTCTATACATTAATTTTCCTGAGGAGGAGCCAGCCTTAGTAATACTGACTGAAGTTGTTACAGGGCTGAGTAAGCCTTCACAAGTGGCGACCTTGCCAGGATCAACGCTACTGAATCAAGATTCAATTCCATCTCGAATCTACCATTGTAACTTCAACGCTGCATACCACAGACGGTTACCACCAGCCATGAGTAATTATTCTCAATGGTTGGACTACAGTACAGGTATTTAAAAGATTTGGTGATTGTTATAGTCTCAATTTATTGTAAATCAAGTCAGGCAGGATATAATATTTAATTCTGCCACCTTTTTGCTCGAGCTTGAAACACTTTGGAGGATTATTATATCAAGGGAACTGTCATAGGACACTTTTGATTTGTTGGTGAGAAGATTGGATGGTCAAGGGACCCCATTCTACTTACTGTTTTCTCAGAGCCGGCATAGAATCCTTCGTTTTAATTAATACATATTGTTTAATTGAAGCAGGGTTCGAGCCCTCTGGTTTATTTACAGTTTGAGCAGAGCAGGAATTGAACCCTCCGTTTTCTTTAATACCCGTTTCATTTCCCCTGATAGTTTAAGTTATTCTTGCAAGTATGGAGGAATACCAGTTTTGGATGAACGCTGGAAGTAAGTTAGGAATAACAGGGAAAAATTTGGAATCTTTCATTAGTGCTAAGATCCAGGAAAGACTTGAAAGAGAGAGAATTTGAGAGAGAAGAAAGACAGTTAGAAAGGGAAAGAGAAGAAGAAAAGGAGAGAGAGAGAATTGAAAGAGAAGAGAAAAAGGAGAAAGAGAGAATTGAGAGAGAAATCCAAGAAAGACAGAAAGAGAAAGAGAAGACAAAAAGGAGCATGATAGCCTTGATCGTGAAGAAAGAGCTAAAGTACGTGAGGAACAAGTTAAATTAAGGGAACTTGAGGAAAGAGCAAAGGATAGAGAATATGAGTTAAGGGAGAGAGAAAAAGATCACGAGCTCGAACAAGCTCGCCTTGAATTAGAGAATAAAAAGTTAACTTTCTCACTACAGCAATTAGATGAAGGAGTAATGGAACAACGTGCAGCTAGTGCACATATTCCAACACCTAATTTACCTCCCTTCACAGAGGGGGAAGGCATAACTTCATACATTATCAGGTTTGAAAATACCGCTACCCTCTGTGAATGGCCTGCTGACACCTGGGCTACCAGGTTAGGAATGTTATTTTCTGGTACCGCCTTGAATATCTATGCAACTTTGTCGCAGGATATCATATGTAATTATAACCTACTGAAGAAGGCAATCCTTAACCCTTGAGGGTTTTCGTCGTACATACGTCTTAGCGTAGGGTTTTTGACGTACTAGTGCTCCCTAATTCAGCGGCCCCAAAAAATAGTGGAGAAAAGCTGGTAGGCCTTCATTTGAAAGAAGGGTCTATGGGTAGTGTCACAGTCAAAAAAAAAATCCTCAGCACACGGCATAATGAGAAAAAAAACCTTACCATTTTTTTGAAAAATCAGCGTTTTTGGGCAGGAAATTTTCTATGGGATTTATTGTGTATCTAGTTTTCTTGGCTCTTTTTATAGAAGGAAGACATATTACAGAATTGGAGATAAATTTTTTTGACGGGTTTTTTACAAAAAAGGGTGCCTTGAAATTACTCAAAGTAGCAGAAATGTTCAAATTTTACCAAACTTCAAAAGTAAACAAATTGTGCAACATGCAATACACGTCAACTGGTGATTCTATATTTTTTTTCACAAGTCCCAATAATATTATACCATTTTTTACCTATGCAGTATTTGAAATAACGTAAATCTTATATTTTTTGTGAATAAAAATCAAAGTGGAAAGCAAAAGAATAAAAAGGGTACTTGAGACATGATAATGACTAGAGAAATGATTTAGGAGAGAGATTTGTTTATTCTGACCAATTCGGAAATTGCATCTTTGAAATTTGTGTGAAATGCAAAATGCTAAATTCCTGACCACTGTACTGGAATAGTTGAATTCTAAATGAGTTTTTTGACCTTCGATAAAAAAAGGATGGAAAGTTGGGGAGGAAAGATAATATTCATGTTTTTGTCGACTGAGAAAAAGAAATTGCCGAAAATGGGCCTCAAGTAGGCAAAATCGCCGATGCCATATTCCGAACCGACCTAATTTCGAGAGCAAACGAAGTTTCTATCAAATTTCAAACTTTGGTTTTTAGACCCCGGGAAAGCTCTAACCTTTAAGAGAAAATAATTTTTTTTTTTTAAATTTGGCCGACCCTGAGAAAGTTTCGGAGAGCCTGTCGAACCCTCAAAGGGTTAAAATATCAAAAAAACCCATAATTCTTACAGGAAAGATTTCAGTATGCCACCTTACAGCCTGGCCAGAACTTTCAGCAGTTACAGGTAACACTCTTTCGTTTGTTCGACTTTTGGATAGAGAGTTCAGGAATTTGATCACAGTTATGATCTCTTAGAGACTTCATGTTGCTGACCAGTTCCTGACAGCTCTTCCTCATCAGATACGAACATTCATCAGAGAACGTAACCTGATTAAAGCTGAGAAGTTGCCTGAGGCTGCTGACCTGTATGCTGAGGCTCACAATTCCTATAAAGACCTAAAGGGATCGAACCCTAAGGGCAAGGGTTCATCAGACCTTAAGAAATCAAAGCCTCTAGTGGAAAGTAAAATGACTTCTTTTATTCCTGTTTGTCATTTGTGTGGTGTTAAGGGACATAAACGTCCAGATTGTCCTTCTAAGAAGGTCTAAAATGTTGGAAGATGTTTTAAAGACTGTAATGACCAAGCACCCTTATGTTCAGGAACAGTTAATGGACTTAATGTATCTACCATTTTACGAGACACTTGATGCACATGTATAGTCATTTCTGATAAGCTGTTCCCTAACCTTAAAGAAACTCATTCCTCTGCTATACTTTCAGACTACTTGGGCCTTACGGACACTTTTCCCACCATCCGTTGTTACATTAGGTCTAAATGGTTCACAGGTTGGTCTGAAGCCGTATTAGCTCCCATCACTTCTTGCTCCGTACTAATAGGTAATGTAACAGGTGCCATTCTTCCTTCTGAGGTTGACCTTTCATCACCAAAGGTGGACATAAGCTTTTCAGATCTTCCTGTAGAATCAGAGAAGCCCCTCGAAAGTTCAGAGGAGACAATGTTTCGCGAGATTCATGTGGGATTAAAAACCAATGATGCTACTCTCGAAAGCGAGGTAGTAGGATCACCGGTTCACTTGTTAGATGAAAGTGAAGATATCACCTCCGATACCATAAATGTCTTGACTAGGGCTCACACCAAAGCCCAGGCTTCTCCTACTATCCATCCTTTGATTTTCCCTGACTTTAAGCCTTTTGTAAAAATTTGTGTGGACTGCCTCCAAGTGAGTCGCCTACCCTGGCAAACTCTGTTGACACCGAGCTCTGAGGTGGGTACCTCAGCCTCACAAGTGGCTTATAGGACAGATTTTCACAAATGATTGATGTTGCAAGAAACTCGCCTGCATGCACGTATAAAGGACTAACTTACTTGGTGTTGCAGCATATATCCTGATCTTCAACTTCCCTAAGCTTAGCCTTAGCCCCTCTGGACTTTCCCTCAGAAACCATGTGCAACCGGGAGCCTTAATTCCTGCAATATTCAGTCGTTATTAGTGTCCTGCCTGCACCTCAGAAATTCCTATATCCAAGAGGGTAAGTATCCCCTAGTATAACTATGCAGACACGGACACTAGCTTCCAGACTGCCTTGAGACACTGGTACTTACTGGGCATGCTCTGCCTGTTGCACACCGGGCCCACAGATAAAACTCAACTCACAATCTCCCCAGACACTGTCCAGAAATCTACGAGAAACAGTGGAGGTCTTGTCTTACTGTATGGGCCTGACGGAGGAGGTCATCTACGGTACATCGAGGTGCCTCTACCAGATTTTCCCAGGTCTCAAATGTGAAGACACGTGGGGGGCGCCGTCTGCTGATCACGGCACGTCTTGTCCAGTTGGTGTCTGTCTTAAGAAGAACGAGCTGGTCCCTCTTCCAGACCCTCGTCTCTTCGTTCAAACTAATGCTGCCAGTTCTCCCTAGCTAACTTATCCTAGTGTTTGCCTACATTATCGGCCTATTACTACCTATGTTAAGGTCTTAGGTCTACATTATTATTATCTACAGTTGCCTCAATAATCCTAATATTAGTGTACTACCAGTAAAACTACCTACTCCTTCCCTGAAGAGTAAATCTATAAATTAAATACATGCCTACCAACAATCCATCGCCAACCAGAGAATGCTTTCATGTTTGGGTGGGGTATAAGGGCCATCCAGCTCAACCGTCCCATACGGCCATGCTGGATCTGTCCTATGGAACTTTAGGGACCAAATAAATTTCCACACCTTTAGATATATCGAAGGACTCCTTTGTCAATTTACAACGTAATTGCCCTTCTCTTCAGAATTGCCATAATGCTGCTAAACAAAATCAAGTTATCCAAAGGAAAAACTTTTCATATAAATTTGAATATATAAAAGGTATCTTGTACAAGTCAGTATTCAAATTAAATTCAGATGATATAGACTATTCCATCTTAGTTGTTCCAAGTCAATGCAGAGAGACTGTTCTTAAAATGGCTCATGACCTGCCAGTGGCCAGACATTTCTCGCATCGTAAAACCTTAAATAAAATTAGGGAAACCTATTTTTGGCCAAAAATGTCCTCAGATGTCACTACCTATTGTAGATCGTGTAAAGTTTGCCAACTGTCATCTTCCCGAGGTACCAGGCGAGTACCTATGGTCATAATGCCAGTCTTTACGGTACCCTCTGAAAGAGTAGCTATTGACATCGTTGGTCCTTTATCTCCACTTTCATCTGGGGGACATAGATATATATTAACATAAGTTGATTATGCTTCGAGTTTCCCTGAAGCCGTTCCCTTAAAGACCATAACTACTACAGAGGTGGCTGAAGCCCTTTTGTCCATCTTCTCCAGAGTGGGCATCCCTAGAGAAATTTTGTCTGACCGTGGGACACAATTCACATCTGACTTAATGCAACATCTATACCAACTTCTGGGAGTGAAGCCTCTCTTCACCACACCCTATCATCCCAGCTGTAATGGGAGGATTGAACGCCAGCATTCGATTCTCAAGTCCATTTTAAGGAAACTTTGCTCCCTTAAACCTAAGGAGTGGCATCGTTACCTACCCTGTGCTTTGTTTGCCATGAGGGAAGTTCCCAGTGACTCTGGGGTTTTCACCTTTTGAACTTGTCTATGGTAGACAGGCCAGAGGTCCATTGTCCATCCTTCATGACTTATGGACTAATGAGGAGGTGAGTGCTGAGGTTCAGTCTTCTTACCAGTTTCTCCTTGACCTTAGATCCAAACTTGAGGAGACCTCTGACATAGTTTCGAAAAACCTAAGCTTGTCAATGGACCAGTACAAAACCTATTTTTGATTCCAAAAGTCAGAGGAGAAGTTTTAAAGTAGGGGATGAAGTTCTGGTACTTTTGCCTATCAAGTCAAATAAATTATTAGTAGCATGGAAAGGCCCATATAAAGTATTAAAAATTTGTGGGAAAGTTGACTACCTCATAGAAGTCAAGGGGAAACCTAAGCTTTATCATATCAACATCCTTAAGAAATATTACCGAAGAAATTCGGTTAACTGCCTCAAAAAACTTTGACTTAGTTTTTCCACACGAACTTGATAAGACAACTGAAGAATGTAAGGTGTGTGTAATTGACACCTCTAACTTAGACTATGATGAAGAACTACATGACTTGGTGACTCTTGACCACTCGGGCGCAACTAACATTAATATTAATGAATCTTTGGATGACCATAAGAGACATGAACTACTTCAATGTGTGAGTAACTTTTCAGACGTCTTTACTGATATTCCAGGTGTTACCTCCACGGTAGTCCATAAGATTGACTTAGTGACAGACAATCCTATCAAACGAAAATTATACCCAGTTCCAGTTCACCTTAGGGATGCATTTGACCGAGAGGTAGACAAATTATTAAAACTAAAGATCATTGAACCTTCAGTATTTTCATATTGTTCACCAGTAGTCATGCTTAAGAAGGAGGATAATTCATATAGACTTGCTATTGACTTCAGAGGCCTTAATGCTATAACTCAGTGGGATGCTGAGCCTATGCCGTTAATAGATAGAGATCTACACAAATTTTATGACTCTTCCTTCTTTTCAGAGATTGATATTGTGCAGGCATATCATCAAGTAATGTTAGATCCTTCTTCTAAGCAGTACACCACTTTTCCTACACACCAAGGACTGATGCAGTATAGAACTATGCCCTTCGGTTTGGTAACTGCCTGTGCTACCTACGTGAGACTGATGAGAAAGGTCTTGGGTAATATGCCAAATGTTTCAGTTTATTTTGATAACATTTACATAATGACATCCACGTGGGGCGAGCATATCCAAATATTAACATCAGTTTTACGTAGGTTACGCTCACATGGCCTCACTGTCAAGCCGATGAAATGCTTCCTTGGGTATAACAAGATTAGATATCTTGGACTGATACTTTCTAATAACTCTCTGCAGCCTCTTCCAGTAAGATCAAAGCTTTATTAGAATTTAAATTCCCCAAAACCAAGAAGCTCATGCGTAGTTTTCTTGGTTCTGTAAATTTTTATGCACAGGTTTATCCCGAACCTTACTGATCTTACAGGCATCTTATCCGACTTCCTTAAAAAGTCTGTGAAGGAACCTCTTGAACTTTCCGACGTAGCTCGGGAAAAGTTTAATGAGATTAAAAGTATCTTTTCGAAAGACCCTATACTTAAGATTCCAGATATTAATAAAACATTTTGTTTAAGAACTGATGCCTCCAATACTGGCTTAGGTGCAGTGCTACTACAATACCATGATGATACTCCCCTGTATGCTTCCTAAGCCGGAAACTCCTTCCCGCAGAAACGAGATACTCCACCATAGAAAAGGAATGTTTGGCCCTTGTGTGGGGTATCTCCAAACTTAAATTTTATTTGCTGGGAAAAGAATTCATTTTAGAAACAGACCACAAACCTTTGATATACCTAGAAACTTTTAAGGGAACCAACAGTTGCCTCTTGAGGTGGACATTGGCACTCCAGGCTTTTAAGTTCCATATTGTGTATATCAATGGTTCATCCAGTTATTTCTCTGACTGGTTAAGTCGTGACAGTCAGTAGAAGATTTGTTGCCTTACGCGACTTCCACATGTTAGAACTTTTTCCTCGCCTATTCTTCTTATACTCCTTGACTATAAGTCTTGGTATGGGGGAGTGTGAGGGAAAAGTTCAATAGATAGGAGTAGCGATGGAGTATATAGTAACAATAGTTTCATTGCCGGCTACTTGTTAAGGTAGGGTAAGTCCAGCTCCCGCTATTCCAGCCTTTTTTCCCCCACCCCGAAAGTGATAGTTTGATTGCCGGCTGCTTGTTAAGGTAGGGTCAGTCTAGCTCCTGCTATCCC
Organism: Cherax quadricarinatus; assembly: GCF_026875155.1. Lineage (NCBI taxonomy): Eukaryota > Metazoa > Arthropoda > Malacostraca > Decapoda > Parastacidae > Cherax > Cherax quadricarinatus. Next base: position 30,438,291 of record NC_069408.1, on the reverse strand, counting down.
TTCCCCTCCTTCTTCCCCCCCCCCCCCCCCCCCGAAAAGGTGACATGTGGGGCTCCGGTCCAAACAGTAATCACTAGACTCACAGCTCCCAGCACTACTGTAAGTACATGCCTGCCTTGTATTCTAGTGGATTTATTGGTTGAAAGCTTCACTTTTGACCAATAATAAACTTAGTCCTTTCAGTCTTGCTCTAAGTTGACTGTTGTAATAATCACCACATCTTTTAGGTATTGTACTTATCATGGAGAGTGATTTCTTAAGCAGTGGGTAACCTGTCTATCTTTCCAGCTTGAATGACAGAGAGGGTCACCTGCCAATCAACGAGTAGAATTGAAGGAGATGGACTAACGTTCTGAGATGTCCCAAATTCTGATCCACTTACCTGTTTGTGTATGCCAGTAGCAGGATATAACCCCTCATTATTGCAGTGGAAAAAAACCTGCTTTCCTGTCATCTGGACGGATTAATCACGGCTATACTGTGAATAACTAGCCAGTGGGTTGTAACCAACACCTGCGACCCCCCCCATCATCAGCAGCGGCTACGATTTCAACAACACGCAGTGTCACCAACACCAGACACCCAAGTTTTATAGGTATTAGCGTTGAATTCAGATATCATTTATATTTTTCATTTTTCATTTTCTTTAATGTAGGATCAATATTTCATATTTAAGTGTTTTATATTTTATATTTTCTAAATAATAAAGTGTTTATGTTTGTCAGTTTTTATTCTTTTTCTATACATTAATTTTCCTGAGGAGGAGCCAGCCTTAGTAATACTGACTGAAGTTGTTACAGGGCTGAGTAAGCCTTCACAATAATAAATAATAAAGCAGCTGGAACTGATGGGATCATGACAGAAATTTTAAAAGCAGGGGGGGATATAGTGTTGGAGTGGTTGGTATTTTTGTTTAATAAATGTATGAAAGAGGGGAAGGTACCTAGGGATTGGTAGAGAGCATGTATAGTCACTTTATATAAAGGGAAGGGGGACAAAAGAGATTGTAACAAGTATAAAGGGGGGAGAGATTTTAAGTTTAATTATAATACCAAAAAAGGGTGTACAGTAAAGGGTTATAGGTTATTTGAAAGAATTAGAGGTAAGACAGAATGTAGGATTGTGGATGAGCAAGGAGATTTCAGAGTGGGTAGGGGATGTGTAGATCAAGTGTTTACATTGAAGTATATATGTGAACAGTATTTAGATAAAGGTAGGGAAGTTTTTATTGCATTTATGGATTTAGAAAAGGTATATGATGGGGTGGATAGGGGAGCAATGTGGCAGATATTGCAAGTATATGGAATAGGTAGTAAGTTACTAAATACTGTAAAGATTTTTTATGAGGATAGTGAGGCTCAGGTTAGGGTGTGTAGAAGAGAGGGAGACTACTTCCCTGTGAAAGTAGGTCTTTGACAGGGATGTGTAATGTCATCATGGTTGTTTAATATATTTATAGATGGGGTTGTAAAAGAAGTAAATGCTAGGGTGTTTGGGAGAGGGGTGGGACTAAATTATGGGGAATCAGATACTAAATGGGAATTGACACAGTTACTTTTTGCTGATGATACTGTGCTTATGGGAGATTCTAAAGAAAAATTGCAAAGGTTAGTGGACGAGTTTGGGAGTGTGTGTAAAGGTAGAAATTGGGGAGGAGTATGGAAGAAGTGCATCTTTTCAGATAATTGGGAGTTGATGTCTAAGTGGATGGATTTATGAAGGATGAGGTTAATCATAGAATTGATGAAAGAAAAAAGGTGAGTGGTGCGTTGAGGTATATGTGGAGACAAAAAACGTTACCTATGAAGGCAAAGAAGGGAATGTATGAAAGTATAGTAGTACCACCACTCTTATGTGTGTGAAGCTTGGGTTGTAAATGCTGCAGTGAGGAGGCAGTTGGAGGCAGTGGAGATGTCCTGTCTATGGGCAATGTGTGATGTAAATATTATGCAGAAAATTCGGAGTGTGGAAATTAGGAGAAGGTGTGGAGTTAATAAAAGTATTAGTCAGAGGGCTGAAGAGGGGTTGTTGAGGTGGTTTGGTCATTTAGAGAGTATGGATGAAAGTAGAGATGACATGGAGAATGTATAAATCTGTAGGGGAAGGAAGGTGGGGTAGGGGTTGTCCTCAAAAAGGTTGGAGGGAGGGGGTAAATGAGGTTTTGTGGGTGAGGGGCTTGGACTTCCAGCCAGCGTGCATGAGCATGTTAGATAGGAGTGAATGGAGATGAATGTTTTTTGGGACCTGACAAGCTGTCGGAGTGTGAGCAGGGTAATATTTAGTGAAGGGATTCAGGGAAACCGGTTATTTTTATATAGCCGGACTTGAGTTCTAGAAATGGGAGGTACAATGCCTGCACTTTAAAGGAGGGCTTTGGGATATTGGCAGTTTGGAGGGATGTGTAATAGAACACTATATATATATATAATTGGGGCCCTGATGTTGTAATTATTTCAGGTTACTTTTTATATTGTATCTTTATATATGCTTCCGAACTATTGTATCTGGGTGTCTCTGCAAAAACAGTGATTATGTATGAGTGAGGTGAAAATGCTGGATGATGTGATGATGAAAGTATTTTCATTTTGGGGACTTTTTCTTGTTGGGTCCCCCCTGCTCGTGCGTGTTTTAAAATTTAAAAAGAAATTTTTGTAATATTTCCAGGATGTATTTATTTTAATATAATCAAAAAAAAAATTTTAAATTTCAAAAAAAAAAATATATGGTACATCATAACAATAATAATTTTTCATATAATATACAAGGAGGGTAACCATTTATACGCGGGTTAGGTTCGGGCACGCTGTAAAGTGAACAGCCTTTTTTTTTTTTTTTTTTATCAAAAAAACCGATAACATGTTTACACTACTTATTTAAAGTGAGCTGTAGAGTTAGGTCAAAAAAATCATTTTTCATTCACATGTTACTCACCTTAAAATTTTCATTCTTAGCTGACAGTGAGTGGGTTTAAACTATTTATTGTAGGAAGTTGCATAAATAAAGAATGGGTTAAAATTAAAACCATTTTTTTAGTGAAAGCTGTAATGTGAAGCACGTAAAAAGTAGTCCATTCTGACTCACAATATCACTTAAAAAAGTAGATAAATGGCAGTTTTTTGATTTATTTTTTTTCTTTATTTTTTATATTTTAAACCCTTTTACGTCCGGGGTAATTACCATGGAATACCGTGTTTTAAGTATCTATATGCATAAATTCTGCGGCTTCAAATCAAGCAGGAGAAAGCTGGTAGGCCCACATGTGCGAGAATGGGTCTCCATGGTCAGTGTGCACCATATAAAAAAAATCGGGGAGCCAGTGGTGCATTGTGGGAATACCATTTCAGTCGTCCTTTTTCAGCATGTTCTAGCGGTAAGAAATATGTGACTTCCCTGCAAATCTGGGACTCTTCTCTTCCAAGTGATGCTCTAACACAGATGGAAGTGTCAATGAAGATCAATTTCATGATTTCGAGGAGTTTGAGACCAAAAGCAATGGAGGAGGAGGAGGAGGAAGAAGAGGAGGAGGAGGAAGAGGAGGAGGAAGAAGAGGAGGAGGAAGAGAGGAGGAGGAAGGAGGAGGAAGAGGAAGGAGGAGGAGGAAGGAGGGAGGAGGAAGAAGGAGGGAGGAGGAAGAAGGAGGGAGGAGGAAGAAGGAGGGAGGAGGTGGGAGGGGAGGAGGGAGGGAGGAGGAAGAAGGAGGGAGGAGGAGGAGGAGGAGGGAGGGAGGAGGTGGAAGGGGTGGAGAAGAAGAAGAAGAAGATAGAAGATAAGAAGAGAATAAGAATAATAATACCTAATACCTAATAATAATATGTAATAATATGTTCCCTTGAGGCATGAAAACAGTTCACCCCATGACAGTGACAAGATAAGGGGAGATAACATCTGATAAGAGCTGACCTTTGATGAGCGTAAACGAGGGTGGAGGGAGGGGGGCAGCTGTCCATCTGTCAAGAGCCAGGAGGAGGAGGAGGAGGAGGAGGAGGAGGAGGAGAAGGAGGAGGAGGAGGAGGAGGAGAAGATGACGACGAACAAACATTTGTCTGTCTGTCTATTTGTCTGTCTGCCAAACTCCCTGTCTATCCGTCTAGCTCTGTCTCAGAGAGAGCCACAAGACTGTGTCATCATCACGTTTACTCACATCTTCAAGCAGAGTATAGCACTTTGTCTGGATTTTTTGGGTTATCCTAGGTAATTTACACTATGTATAGTTGTATTTATGTGTACCTGTGAGACAGAGATAGACAGAGAGAGAGAAAGAGAGACAGATTGAAAGAGATAGAATGAGGGAGAAAGATAATTAGATAGAATGGAGGGGGGAAGCAGCATCCGACCCCATTGTTTTGACAGCGGTAGGGGGAGTGAGTAATGAGACAATATGTCATTTTGACAGCTGCCGACTCCTGACTCAAAACAATTATAAGCCACACACTCGCACACAAGACAAGCTTGCTGAAGGGTGATAATAGAAGTTTTATGAAAGTATTAGTGACTATATATGGTATATATATTATAGAAACCAGAAGCAAGAAGGGAGGCAGGAATGAAGGAAGGACTAGATGAAAGGAAGGAAAAAGTAATGAAGGACAGATGAAGGAATGTAGGAAGAGAGGTGGAATGCCCTCCAGGTAGCCTCCAGGTAGGAAAGGAATGAAGGAAATTAGGAAGGAATGATGACACACGACCATTTACCTAGGATAACTACATAACACAACTGCCTGCTAATACTTTGAAGAAAACTGCTCAGACGAGGTGTTTTGTCTTTGCACATAAAAAAAAAAATTCAACAAAAATGCATACACACTGATTTATGTGTGAGAGTGTAAAACACCATTGTGTATGACACATGTTTTATGTGTGAGAGTGTAAAACACCACTGTGTATGACACCATGTTTTATGTGTGAAGAGTGTAAAACACACTGTGTATGACACCATGTTTTATGTGTGAGGAGTGTAAAACACCACTGTGTTGACACCATGTTTTATGTGTGAGGAGTGTAAAACACCACTGTGTATGACACCATGTTTTATGTGTGAAGAGTGTAAAACACCACTGTGTATGACACCATGTTTTATGTGTGAGGAGTGTAAAACACCACTGTGTATGACACCATGTTTTATGTGTGAGAGTGTAAAACACCACTGTGTATGACACCATGTTTTATGTGTGAGGAGTGTAAAACACCACTGTGTATGACACCATGTTTTATGTGTGAGGATGTAAAACACCACTGTGTATGACACCATGTTTTATGTGTGAGGAGTGTAAAACACCACTGTGTATGACACCATGTTTTATGTGTGAGGAGTGTAAAACACCACTGTGTATGACACCATGTTTTATGTGTAAGAGTGTAAAACACCACTGTGTATGACACATGTTTTATGTGTAAGAGTGTAAAACCCACTGTGTATGACACCATGTTTTATGTGTAAGAGTGTAAAACACCACTGTGTATGACACCATGTTTATGTGTGAGGAGTGTAAAACACCACTGTGTATGACACCATGTTTTATGTGTAAGAGTGTAAAACACCACTGTGTATGACACCATGTTTTATGTGTAAGAGTGTAAAACACCACTGTGTATGACACCATGTTTCACAGAGTTCCACAAGCTGCAGAACTTCTAGGAGTATGTTCAGTGACTGTATATTGGTATATATATTATAGAACAATAGTAATAAACAATTTTTTGTATTGTTTGTTTTTGTAAACAAGTTTTGTAAACAATATATTGATAATTATGTTTGTGTGCTTATTATGTTGTATACAATGAGTGTATATATATGTACATTGCACCTTACTTTGGTGTCACAGGCCACATAAGTTATGTGAAAAAATAAAATAGTGAAAAAAAACAACAAACCTTCAAATACAAGTAAACTAAAGTTTACCGGGTGAGCGGCAGTCGCCGCTGTTGCCATACGCGGCTCATTTTCTGCAAACTTCATGCCTCTATATCTCGGTAAGTACTGATGGGAAAAAAATTTTTTGGGACTAAAACAACCAAAAAAATAACTTAACATTTTTTAAGAAAAATTTTTTTTTTTTTCGAATATTTTCCACGGAGCCTTAATTTTTAATAAAATTAAAGAAAAATATAAATAAAATTTATTTATAAATTGGGTTAATATTTTTAAAATTGGGTTTAAGTTGGGGAAAAAATTTTTAAATAAATTAAAAAAAGGAGAACTGGAAATGTGTGGTTGTCCATTCCAGGAGCAAATAGAAAAAAATTTTAAGAGGTTCCCAAATACCAAAAATGTTAATTTAGTGAGAATTTCCTGAATTGGATTTTTGGTTTTGGCAAAAAAAATTAAATTAGGGAATATTAAAATTGCATTATTTTTAAAGTTTTTAAAAATTAAATTTATTCTTTATGTTTTTTATTAAGGTACAAAACAATATTTCAGAAAGGTAATTTTTAACTGAGTTTTTGAAAACCGGGTTAAGTTAAAGGAGAAGAAACCCTTTACCAAAATATCAAACCTTTTTTGTAATGCTTTTTTAGTTTTTTTAAATTATTTTATTTGTTTTTTAGTAGAAATTTTATTAAGGGGGGATAAATTTGGGGGAAAAAAAAAAAATTTTGTTACAGAAATTTTGGCTAAAAACTTTTGTAAGGAAATTCTTGTTGGCGGGTTAAGTGGGATGGTATGGTAAAATTAATAAATAAAAATAATAAATTTTAAAAAATAAAAAAATTATATAATTTTTGGAGGGGGTACGGGAAAAAAGGGTTAAAGGGGAAAGGTCCTGGGGGGGTGGAGGGATTTATAGTCCCCTTTATATAAAAGGGGAAAGGGGGACCAAAAATTGTAAAAAATTATAGGGGAAAAGTTTAATTAGATACCAAAAAGTGAGAGGGTTTAATGAAAGAATTAGAGGAAGCGAAGGGTTTTGGGGGGGAAATTTTCAGAATGATGGGAAATTGTGAAAGTGTTTAAAAAGATAAAGGGAAAGATTTTTAAAAAGGTGGTTTTTATTGGAAAAGGAAAAAATTTAAGAAAAGGGCATATATAAGGGAAGAGGGCGGGTGGGGAGGAAGGGGGTAGGGTAATTATTAAAGGGGTAAGTTTTTTTTATGGATGGGAGCTCAGGTTTGGGGTTGTAAAAGGAGGGGGAAGTATTTCCCGGAAAAAGGAGGCTAGCAGGATTGTAAGTTCCCAGGGAAATTATTTATAATGGGTTGTAAGGGGAAGTAAATGCTATTTAGAGGGGTGGGATTTAAATTTTGGAAAAAATTCAAAAAATGGGAAGACCCCCGTTACTTTTTGTGATGAAAAAGGCTTAGGGAAATTTCTAAAAAAAATTGCAATGGTTATGGATGATTTTGGGGAAAAATTTTTAAAAGGGAAATTGAAAGTGAACGAAAAGAGTGGGGGATGGGGGAAAAATTTTTTAGATAAAGAAAAATTATTCAAATTAGGGGATCGAAAAGGAAGTTTCAATACTTGGGAGTTGACGGGCGTTGGGGATTTATGAAGGATATAATCATGTTTTTTTTTTGGGAAAAAAGTGATGGGCAAAAAGGGTTTAGGGGGCAAAAAACGTTTTATGGGGCAAAGAGGGAAAAAAGTATGTAGTAAACTTTTATAGGGGTTAAAGTTTGGTTGGTAAATCACACCAGGAACGGTTGGACAGTGGGAGCCTTTTTAAGGGCGTGGGGGTGTTTTGCGAAATTCGGGGTGTGTTGGGGTGGGGGAAAAAAATTTAGTCCGGGCGAAAGGGTTTTTGGGGGTTTGGCTTAAAGAGAATAAAAAAATGAATGACAGGAAACAAAAAACTTAGGGAAGGAAGGCGGGGAGGGGTCGTCCCAAAAGGGGGGAAAGGGGGGGAAAAAATTTTTGTGGGCAGGGGTTGGGATTCCAAAAGGTGGGTTTTGGAGGAATAAGAATGGATTGGAAAACCTGCACTGTTGGGGGGTTGACGGGGTAATTTTTTAGGGGGGAAGGGGAACCGGATTTCATAAGTTTGAGTCCAAAGGAATTTCAATCCTTCATTTTAAAGATTTAAGGGCATTTTGGAATGTCCACTTACAATGTCAGTACCCCCCTTCTCCCTCCGTGGAAAATTAAATTAAGTGTAAAATTTTTTTTAATTTTGGGGGTCTAAAAAGGATAATTTATTCCATTTTTCTTAGGGAAAAATTTAGTTTTTCCCCTAACATACATTTGGGGAAAAAATCTTTAACCCGGGGCCAGGGTTAGTTTTCAAAATTGTTGTTTTCGAGCACCTCGCAAAAACATGATATGTGTGAGTGTGGGAAAGTGTTGAATGAATGAAAGTATTTCTTTTTGGGGATTTTCTTTTTTTTCTGGGTCACCCTTTCCCCGGGGGGAGAGGGCCGATTTGTTGAAAAAAAAAATATATATAATTAATAATGTTATTTTATAATATATAATATAAGTGGACCCCCCAAAAACGATCACCCTGAATGCGCCCAAATTTTGTAAGTGTATTTTGTAAGTGCTTTTTGTATTGTATTTTTGGGGGGTCTAAAATGGACTAACACTTAAATTCCTTAGGGAACAAATTCGGTCAGTACTGACACCTAACATACTTCTGGAGTGAAAAAATATCTTTAAACCGGGGCCCACTGTAAAAATTTTTAAATAATATTTTATATATATATATATATATATATATAAAAATATATATATATATAATATATTTTAAAATATAATATTTAATATTATATATAAATATTTCGGGGCCGAATAGGCGAACTTGCGATCGGGCTTAAATAGCAACGCCATTTTTGGCCATATAGACAACCCAAAATTTTGTGTATGCAATAATTTTCGCCAAAATCATTCAAACCTAATAAAAAAAATATTTCACTGTGTTTGTTTAGTTTTAAAATTTTAATTGTAACAAATCTAAAATATTTATTGGGGTTGGCTAAAAAAATTGTTCTTTTTTAAAATAAGGTTAGGAAGTTTTCTAAGATTCTTTTGGGGGAAAATTTAAAAAAATTTTGCATTAATAAAAACATATATCTTTAAAAGTATAAGAAAAATTTTAAAAAGGACTTAATTTTACTGATTCTTCTAATTTGACCGTTTTTACATTTTCGCATATATTCAGATCCTTTCTAGTTGTAGCTACACTGAGATAAAAGGTAGATGGATACAAGGAAAATAGAGCACGGGAAAGAAGAGGTAAGGTTTAAAAACAAAAAGAGGGGCAGTTGGGGTAAGATAAAAAACACTATTGGAGATAGATGGGCTAAGAGAGCTAGGCAATGGGTTCGAAGGGGAATTTGGGGTAGGTTTAAAAAAAGTAGTGTTAGATGTTCAGCAGAATTTTGTTTTACGGGAAAAAAGGGGGTTGCAGGGGAAGGGAGCGATTGGGGAATATGATGAAAAGGAAGTAGTAAGGGGAAAAAATTTAGCAATGAGAAGTTTTACAAAGTAAAAGGATGAAAAGGAGGGAAGAGTATAGGGAGAAAAAGAGAGAGGTTAAGAGAGGGGTGAAATGTAAAAAGGACAAATGAAGAGGGGGGTGAGCTTTTACAAAAAATTTTGTTGAAAAAAAAAAAAATTTTTTGGGGAGTGAGTTTTAACAAGTTAAGGAACCTAGGAACAAAGGGTTTTTGCGTTAAAATAAGAGGAGAGTTATTAAAGGAGAGAGGGGTATTGGGGAAGAGGAGGGAATATTTTTGGGGAATTTGTTAAATTTGATGAAAAGGGAAGCTGTTTTTTCGTGTAAGGCAAGGGGGAATAAATTTTGTGAGGAGGAAGACCATTGTGATGGGGGGGAATTTTCGGAGGCGGGGGGGAAAAAAAGGGGGGAAAGGCGCCGGGATTGAGGGATAAAGAAGAAATTTAAAAGCGGGGGGGATATAGTTTTGGAGGGGTTGGGGTGCAATTTTTTAAAAAATGTATGGAAGAGGGAAAGGTACCTGGGGAGGGCAGAGACAGCATAGTTTTCCTTTTTATAAAGGGAAAGGGGATAAAAGAGAGTGCAAAAATTTAAGGGGATAAGTCTGTTTTAGTGTACCTGGTAAAGTTATGGTAGAGTTATAATTGAAAGAAATTTAAAAGTAAAAAACGGGGAATAGGGTAGCAATGAACAAGGGGGCTTTAGGGAAAAGGGAGGGGGGGTGTGGACCAGGGTTTTCATGAAAAATATAATGAACTTTTTTTAATAAGGCAAAGAGGTCTTTTTGGGATTTATGGGTTTGGAAAAGGGGATGACAGGGGGAAAGGGGGGGGAAGGGCAGATGTTGCAAGGTTGGGGTAGGAGGAGGTTACGGGGAAAACGGGGGAGTTTTTTTGAGGAAGTGAGGTTTAGAGATTAAAAAAGGGAAATTTTTTTTCCCAGAAAAATAGGCCTTAGCAAGGGGTGTAGTCACCGTGTTTTAATATATTTTTTAATGGGTTGAAAGAAATAAAATGCGAGGGTCTTTTCAAGAGGCGTGGAGTTAAAAGATAAAAACACAAAACCCGGGGGGGAGTTTTTCACAGCTCTCTTTGCTGATGACACGTGCTCTTGGAATTTTGAAAAACGCAAGATTGGGGATAATTTGGTAGGGGGTGCAAAAGAAGAAAATTAAAGGGGAATACAGGAAAGAGTAAGGTTTTGAGAAAACAAAAAGATTTGGTGATGAAAGAATTTTATATCAGATTGGAGGGGGAGAGTATGGAGAGGTGAACGTATTCAATATTTGGGGGGTGGGACGTGTCAGGGGTGGTCCCATGAAAAAAATGAGGGAACATAAAATTTATGAGGAAAAAGAGTGATGGGGCCTTTGGAGTCGTGGGGACAGAGAACTTTGTCCTGGGGCAAAAGAGGGGGAAGTATGAGAGTATAGTTTTTCCAAGCTCTTATATGGGTGTGAACAGGTGTGATGTTGCGCGGGAAAGGGTGGAGGCAGTGAGATGCAATCTGAGGGGGAATGTTTTGGGTGAAAATAATGCAGAGAATTTGTATTTGGGGTTAGGAGGGGGTGCGGGATTTCCAAAACTGTTGTCCAGAGGGCTGAGGAGGGGGTTAGGGTTTTTGGGCATTAAAGAAGGGGGCGAAAAGAATAACTTCAAAAGTGTATCGTCTGTAGTGGAAAGGCGGGGTAGGGTCGCCTAGGAAAGGTTGGAGGAGGGGTAAAGGGGTTTTGTTGCGAGGGCTTGACTTCCCGGCATCGTGACTGTTGAAAGGGGTGAAAGGAGACAAAGGTTTTTTTAAAACTTGAAAAGGCTGTTTTGGGGGGGAGCAAAGTAACATTTATGAAGGGATTCAGGGAAACCGGCAGGCCGGACTTGGAGTCCTGGAGATGGGAAGTACAGTGCCTGTCACTCTGAAGGAGGGGTGTTAATGTTGCAGTTTTAAAAACTGTAGTGTAAAGCACCCTTCTGGCAAGACAGTGATGGAGTGAATGATGGTGAAAGTTTTTTCTTTTTCGGGCCAACCCTGCCTTTGGTGGGAATCGGCCAGTGTGATAATAAATAATAAAATTATTATTATTAGGTATTAGGTATTATTATTATTCTTCTTCTTCTTCTTCTTCTTCTTCTTCCCCTCCTTCCACTTCCTCCTCCTCCTCCTCCTCCCTCCCTCCTTCCTCCTCCTCCCTCCCTCTTCCCTCCCTCCCCTTCTCCTCCTCCCTCCTTCTTCCTCTCCCTCCTTCTTCCTCCTCCCTCCTTCCTCCTCCTCCCTCCTTCCTCCTCTCCCCTTCCTCCTCCTCCCTTCCTTCCTCCTCCATCCCTCTCCTCCTCCTCCTCCTCCCTCCTTCCTTCCTCTCCTCCTTCCTTCCTCTTCTCCTCCTTCCTCCTCCTCTTCTTCCTCCTCCTCTTCTTCCTCCTCCTCTTCTTCCTCCTCCTCTTCCTCCTCCTCCTCCTCCTCCACCTCCTCTATTGCTTTTGGTCTCAAACTCCTCGAAATCATGAAATTGATCTTCATTGACACTTCCATCTGTGTTAGAGCATCACTTGGGAAGAGAAGAGTCCCAGATTTGCAGGGAAGTCACATATTTCTTACCGCTAGACATGCTGAAAAAGGACGACTGAAATGGTATTCCCACAATGCACCACTGGCTCCCCGATTTTTTTTATATGGTGCACACTGACCATGGAGACCCATTCTCTCACATGTGGGCCTACCAGCTTTCTCCTGCTTGATTTGAAGCCGCTAGAATTTATGCTTTTAGATACGTCAAACACGGTATCTCCTATGACGTACATATACGACCGCGACAGTCAAAGGGTTAATATTTCATGTGGTAAAAGTTTTTCTTTCATACTTTTGGGTGTCTTGCACGGATTAATTTGATTTCCATTATTTCTTATGGGGAAAATTGATTCGCTTTTCGATAATTTTGCTTTACGATGAGCTCTCAGGAACGTATTAATGACGTGAACCAGAGGTTCACTGTATTCTAAATAGATATATACAGAATGTACAATTACAGCACTCACATTTTCAAAACATAAGCCTGCATACCCCTTAGCTGCTCTTCAAAGGCAGCCCACATGGTTGATCTGGACAAATTGCCTTTCTTTCTTCTGGACTATCTCTGGACTAACCAGTGTTTTGACACACTTTAGTCACCCTGGGTATGGTGGCCACAACTTAAGTTATAAAACTCACCCCTGGGGGCACACACAATGCCCAAAAAAAATAGAAAGAAGGACCCAAAGGTCCTACGAGCTTGAAGTCAACAAAAAGAGAGATGGAGAGGGAGGAGCCTAGCTAAGCTCCTCCCACACCCACCAAAAAACAGAAGACTGTTGCCAAACACAATTCTCTAGTTACCATAATTCTACCACACCTTAATTTTACTTTTATAAAAGAAATACAACTTTATAAACTACTTATTTAAATTGTGTGTGTGTGTGTGTCTATAGTATAACCTATTATATTGAGAAAAAACAGGCTTGACACTGCTGCCTTACAGCCATAAGAGTGATCTGCTCTTATGACATTTAGAGCTGAGTTCCCATCAATTCAATATAATTAGGTATTCCAGAGTAACTGTTACTTATATACATCAATGTGTGTTGAGTCCCATAGTCCCATAACAGTGACATCTTGTTTGTCATGCCACAGTAATGCCATGATGTCATTGGCAGTAAACACCTGCACTTCATCACCATGAGCACCTGCGTTGAACCTGGGCATATATTTATGATTAGAACGCACTGTGCCACACACATCTGTCTTGTTCATTCGCAAGAAATCACTGAGTAAAGGGCTTGTGTACCAGTTCCTCTTCTTCTTCTTTCAAGAAACTGGCCATATCCCACTGAGGCGGGGTGACAGAAAAAGGAAAAACGAAAGTTTCTCCTTTTGAATTTAGTAATATATACAGGAGATGGGGTTACTAGCCCCTTGCTCCTGGCATTTTAGTCGCCTCTTACGACACGCATGGCTTACGGAGGAAGAATTATGTTCCACTTCCCCATGGAGGTAAGAGGAAATAAACAAGAACAAGAACTAGTAAGAAAAATAGAAGGAAACCCAGAGGGGTGTGTATATATATGCTTTTACATGTATGTGTAGTGTGACCTAAGTGTAAGTAGAAGTAGCAAGACATACCTGAAGCATGTTTATGAGACAGAAAAATGGACACCAGCAATCCTACCATCATGTAAAACAATCACAGGTTTCCATTTTACACTCACTTGGCAGGACGGTAGTACCTCCCTGGGCGGTTGCTGTCTACCAACCTACTACCTAGGTGTGTACCAGTTATTGGTATATAATGTTTGCCCCTTACCAAGATAAGGTGCCATCATGCTTCTCACTACATCACCTGAGATACCCAATAACATCCTGGTATCTTTCAATGTTTTACTTCCCGTGTATACAACAATATCCAATACCAGGCCACTGTCACAGTCACAGAGTACAAACAGTTTTATACCAAAGCGTTTCCTCTTGCTCGGTATATACTGTTTGAATGACAGTCTACCTTTGAACAAAATCAAAGATTCGTCAAGTACAAGATTCTTGAATGGATGAAAGTACATGTTGAACTTTTCTTTCAGATACATAACAACATTTCTAATCTTGTATAACCTGTCACTTCTGTCAGGCCTGGTTTTGTCAAAGAAGTGCAACATACGTAACAGTAAGATAAACCTGTTCACTGGGATGATTTCACTGAAGACTGGGGTACAAATTAGCCAATCTGTGGACCAGTATGCTTTTATATTATGCTTATAGACATGAGGCATAAGTATTATTGTTGCAAAAAGCAAATACAGTGGACCCCCGGTATTCGATATTAATCCGTTACTGAGAGCTCATCGAATACCGAAAATATCAAAGAGCGAATCAATTTTCCCCATAAGAAATAATGGAATTTAAATTAATCCGTGCAAGACACCTAAAAGTATGAAAAAAAATATTTTACCACATGAAATATTAAGTTTAATACAATAAAACAATTACAATAACAACAATAACAATGGAATAATTGGCACTTACCTTTAATGAAGATCTGGTGATGATTGATGGGATGGGAGGAGGGGAGAGTGTGGATGGTGTTAGTGTTTAGAAGGGGAATCCCCTTCCATTAGGACTTGGGTGGACCTGTGGCATGAGGCGAGGGAGAGCAGGAGGAGGGACGGGAGTGGAGGCAGCACATGGTTGAGGGGGTGCCGGGTGGTCCTTTGTCTGTCCACCCACCACGTCATGTGGTCCAGGCACCATGCCACCCACCACTACTTCCTCCATCCCCGCATATTCACTTTCATGATCACTATCACTATCAGTGGCTGGGGTTTTGGATCATAACCTGTCACAACCCTTGGGGACTGCATGTAGCACACTGCCTGAATGTAGGCGACGATGCCTAAAAGTATGCTTCACTGGTGAATAATGAACTTCACTATCACTAGACGAATCCTCAAATGGCATAAAATCACTCTCATCATTACTTATATCACTTTCACTATTACTAAAACACTGGGAAAATGATAGTTTCCTCTTGCGAAGTTGCCTGTGGGTAACACTCGCTACTCCAGAGGTGCCACTCCAGAAGTGCTTGGCCTAGGGTCTGGTATGGCCACACTGACCACCCCAGAGGTGATGGACTGAGGGTCATCTGGGTTATCATCGATATTTTCACTAATTCCTTGATTATTAGTGACTGATTTACTGAATGACTTGGCAGACTTATTGAGTGACTTGACAGACTTACTGAGTGATTTGACTTACTGAATGACTTGACTGACTTACTGATTGGCTTGACTGACTTACTGAGTGATGTGACTGACTTACTGAGTGATGTGATTGACTTACTGAGTGACTTGACTGATTGAATGACTTACTGAGTGACTTGACTGACTTACTGGGTGACTTGACTGACTTATTGAATGACTTGACTGACTTACTGAATGACTTGACTGACTTACTGAGTGACCTGACTGAATGATTTACTGAGTGACTTGACTTACTGAGTGACTTGACTGAATTACTGAGTGACTTGACTGAATTACTGAGTGACTTGACTGAATTACTGAGTGACTTGACTGAATTACTGAGTAACTTGATTGACTTACTGAATGACTTGACAGACTTACTGAGTGACTTGACTGACTTACTGAGTGATTCGACTTACCGAGTGACTTGACTGACTTACTGAGTGACTTGACTGATTTACTGAGTGACTTGACTGACTTATTGAGTGACTTGACTGACTTACTGAATGACTTGACTGACTTACTGAATGACTTGACTGACTTACTGAGTGACTTGACTGACTTACTGAGTGATTTGACTTACTGAGTAACTTGACTGACTTACTGAATGACTTGACAGACTTATTGAGTGACTTGACTGACTTACTGAGTGATTTGACTAACTTACTGAATGATTTGACTTACTGAGTGACTTGACTGACTGAATGACTTAAAGTTAGACACTCCAGTATAATCATCGACCAGAACCTCTACCAGCCACCTCAGCCCAGGAGGGCCAGAGCATAACTCGACACTCTCTTCACAATCATCCACAAACACCAGCACCTACAATTTAAGGTAAACAATAGTATTATTTCTGTTATATTTCTAGTCTTAAGCAGTAAAAACAACATAATACATCACAGTAATGAACTACAACTACATATTCACTTTTATTTTTGTAAGATGTGGAGACCTAAAAAAAATTTGTTTGACTTTTTGGGGGCTCCCAGGAACGTAGCCCTATTTTTCCCATAAGTTCTTCAGTTCATCTAACACGATTTTACCTAACAGGGCATTTTCAGGAACGTAGCTACTGTGCTAAATAATGGTCTACTGTATATATATTTGGACCATTTAGGGGCTAAAAGGGGAGTGTTAATTTGACATGACAATAGTGAATCCCTGGTGTTTGCCACGCTCTTTGCTCTGTCTGATACTCAATTGAACTGGTGCTCCCACAAGGTACTAAGTGGGCCCAGATTTTTTTAATACTGCTCACACCAAGTGTTAAGACCCATTCTATACTGACAAGGCATTTCAGGACAATCACCCCAAATTTGGAGACAGGAAAAATAAAACATTGATCTACGTTTGGAGCACTAGCAATAAGAACGTAGATCTACGTTTGGACAGTTAAGGGGTTAATAGTCTGAATATTGATCCTAAAATAATTTTTTGCCATTATAATACTATAACGGTGCTCATGCATAATATAATATGTAACAAGCTTCATTTGACTAAGGTACCTGAACTTTTACCTCTCCACCCCACCCCCAAAAAAAATTTCTGATATAAAAACATCGCAAAACACTCAGCATGATTTGAAAACTGGATTTTTGGCAGCAGATGTAAGGAAACATGCCCAGTGTTTCCACCCGTGCTGGGGATCAAACCACAGACACTCAGTATGTGAGCTGAGTGTGCTACTGAGTCACAAGACATTCTAGTGGACATTCATTTGCATACTTTCTCTGATATTTATTCCTTTTGCTGAGATGGATTTTCTTCAATTTGCAGCATTCTGTTTGTTTATGGGTCTTTTGATGGTGATGTTTAGTGTGCTGCGGGCAGCAAATGTGCTACACCACAATCTCCTGCGAAATATCATTTGTCTTCCCATGAGTTTCTTCGACACCAATCCGAGTGGACGCATCATCAACCGCTTCAGCAAGGAGATCAACGTACTTGATTATATACTGCCGTTAACACTCCGTGCCTTTGTCAGCATTATTTCCACGGTATGTTATTGGTGGTGGTGATATGTACCTGAGGGGGTGTGGGTTATAGAGTGTCCTTATACCAAAAGTTGACTTATGCCTAGTGATAACACCCAGTCATAAGCAAGACACATTGTTCTGCCACCCAAGGACTTGTATAGTCATCAGAAGAAACCTTCAGGTACACTGCACATTTTTCATTGAAGTGTGCATTGAGACATTATCATTGTCTAGATGGCTTCATACAAGTTCTGAAGGTTAGGCTGACATCACTTGGCCAGATTGATTAAATTTAGTTGGATGTGGCATGTAACTGCCTTAAAAAGTTCAGTAAAATGACAATGCTTTCATAAGACAACCACTTCTTCCAGTATTGTGTATATGCAACTAACTTGAAGATGTATGTCCATTCAAGGAAATGCCTTGATGCTGGTGAAGGTCTCCTGATCCAAGGAATTGGAGTTGCCCTCCCTATCCTTAGATCACATTTGATTCCCTCCTATTTATTTTTTTTTATTTATTAATTTGAACATGGTACAGAGAAGTACAAAGGAATACAGTTATTAAAGTGCAACATGCCAAAGCCCCTTTTAGGCAGAGCATTATGGGCAGGCTTAAAATTAACTTAAGATTAACTAAGCAATGATATATTCAGTGGTAAAAACATTATTGTAAACAGATAACAATTTAGCACAAATGAGTATTACAAAGACAGGTCCTATGGTCATTTACTGTGTTGCTGTGCATTCAGTAGAATGGAGTATTCTGTTAGGTAATGTAATTAAAAATAATAACAAAGTTTGATTGGGTCACAGGTTAGACATTTATTAGATACAGTGGACCCCTGGTTTGCAATGCCATCGGTATCCGATTAATCCGGTATTCGATGCATTTTAACAAAAAATTTTTGCCTCGGTTCCCGTTAAAAAACCCATTATATGCGATTTTTCCGAGACGTGTCCACGTGTGGCCTGAACTGCCCCGTGTGTGCCAGTGTTTACAAGCCAGCCAGTGTGCTCACATCTAAGGATACATTCGGTACATTCCATATTATCACAGTGTTTTTGGTGCTTCTTTCTGCAAAATAAGTCACCATGGGCCCCAAGAAAGCTTCTAGTGCCAACCCTTCGAGAAAAAGGGTGCTAATGACTATTGAAATGAAGAAAGAGATAATTGCAAAGTACGAAAGTGGAGCGCGTGTGTCGGAGCTGGCCAGGTTGTATACAAAACCCCAATCAACCATCTCTACTATAGTGAGCAGGAAAATGGCAATCAAGGAAGCTGTTGTTGCAAAAGGTGCAACTGTGATTACGAAACAGCGACCGCAAGTGTTAGAAGATGTTGAGAGACTGTTATTGGTGTGGATAAATGAAAAACAGATAGCAGGAGATAGCATCTCTCAAGCAATCATTTGTGAAAAGGCTAGGCAGTTGCATGACGATTTGGTAAAGAAATTGCTTGCAACTAGTGGTGATGTGAATGAATTTAAGGCTAGCAAAGGTTGGTTTGAAAGATTTAAGAATCGTAGTGGCATACATAGTGTGACTAGGCATGGTGAGGCTGCCAGTTTGGACCAAAAAGCAGCTGAAAAATATGTGAAGGAATTCAAGGATTACATAGACAGTGAAGACTTGAAACCTGAACAAGTGTTTAATTGTGACAGAACAGGCCTGTTTTGGAAGAAATTGCCAAGCAGGACCTACATTACTCAGGAAGAAAAGGCACTCCCAGGACATAAGCCTATGAAAGACAGGCTTACTCTTCTGATGTGTGCCAATGCTAGTGGTGATTGCAAAGTAAAGCCTTTATTGGTGTATCAGAAACTCCCAGAGCGTTCAGGCAAAAGAATATCCTCAAGGCTTATTTGTGTGTGCTGTGGAGGGCAAACAGTGAGGCATGAGTCACTAGGGACTTTTTCTATGACTGGTTACACCATGCATTTGCCCCCAATGTGAAAAATTACCTAATTGAAAGGAAATTAGACCTTAAGTGCCTCCTGGTATTAGACAATGCCCCTGGTCATCCTACAGACTTGGCAGAGCGACTTTCTGGGGACATGAGCTTCATTAAGATCAAGTTTTTGCCTCCTAATACCACTCCTCTCCTGCAGCCCATGGACCAGCAGGTCATTTCCAACTTCAAGAAACTGTACACAAAAGCTATGTTTGAAAGGTGCTTTGAAGTAACCACAGACACTCTATTGACTCTAAAAGAGTTTTGGAAGGATCACTTTAATATCTTCAATTGTATAAACCTTATAGGTAAGGCTTGGGAGGGAGTGACTAAGAGGACCTTGAACTCTGCCTGGAAAAAACTGTGGCCAGAATGTGTAGACAAAAGGGATTTCGAAGAGTTTGAGGCTAACCCTGGGAATCCTATGCCAGTTGAGGAATCCATTGTGACATTGGGGAAGTCCTTGGGGTTGGAGGTTAGTGGGGAGGATGTGGAAGAGTTGGTGGAGGAGGACAATGAAGAACTAACCACTGATGAGCTGCTAGATCATCTTCAACAGCAAGAGGCCAGACCTGAGGAAACTGCTTCGGAGGAGGGGATAGAGAAATTGAAGAACTTGCCTACTTCAAAGATTAAGGAAATGTGTGCAAAGTGGCTTGAAGTGCAAAGCTTTTTTGATGAAAATCACCCTAACACAGCTACTGCAAGCCGTGTTGTAACCTGTACAATAACACTGTTGTGAACCACTTTAGGAAAGTCATAAAGGAACGAGAGGTACAGGCCTCTATGGACAGATATGTTGTGCAACAGAAGTCCAGTGACTCTCAAGCTGGTCCTAGTGGCATTAAAAGAAGAAGGGAAGTAACC
Source organism: Cherax quadricarinatus (assembly GCF_026875155.1). Lineage (NCBI taxonomy): Eukaryota > Metazoa > Arthropoda > Malacostraca > Decapoda > Parastacidae > Cherax > Cherax quadricarinatus. The sequence goes on along the minus strand of NC_069408.1, from coordinate 30,418,341 downwards.
CCAGAAAAGGAATTGCTACCTCAAGTTCTAATGGAAGGGAATTCCCCTTATAAACATTAACAATGTCGACACTCTCCCCTCCTCCCATCCCATCAGTCATCACCAGATCTTCATTAAATGTAAGTGTCATGTATTCTATTGTTAGTAGAGTACATACTACAAACTGTGCATGTCTTGTTCAGTTTGTGTGCATTAAACTTAATATTTCATGTGGTAAATTTTTTTTTTATACTTTTGGGTGTCTTGCACAGATTAATTTGATTTCCATTATTTCTTATTGGGAAAATTGATTCGCTTTTCGATAATTTTGGTTTACGATGAGCTCTCAGGAACGGATTAATATCGCAAACCGGGGGTCCACTGTACAATAATGAGAAACATTTATGAGATACAATTTATGTGATACAATTATTCAGTATTTATTTAGTTGTGGGTGAGTAAGTGATTTTTGAGAAAAGACTTGAATTTATAAACAGACAGTGTTTCTTTTATATTCACAGGTAATGAATTCCAGATTTTAGGGCCTTTTATGTGCTTTGAGTTTTTGCATAGCGTGAAGTGGACACGAGGAACACCTATGGGAGTAGTGCTTCCCTATTAATACAGTAATAATAATAATAATAATGTAAATTTTTCCTTTTTTGTATCATTCTGCCTTGGTGGAAGTTGGCTGTTGAGGTAAAAAAAAAAAAATAACATATAGAATACATGACTCCCGAGTTCATAATGCAGGTGGTGATGACAATGGTGGTGATTATAGCAGCTACACCCATTGCCTCTGTCTTCATCTTGCCCATCATGTGTCTATACTGCTTCATCCAACACGTGTTCGTGGCCACCTCTCGCCAGCTCAAAAGGATCGAGTCTGTCACAAAGTCTCCCATCTTCTCCCATTTCAGTGAGAGCATACAGGGTGAGTTGAACATTATTTCTCATTAATGTCTCTCTCTTTCTCTCATTTTCATTATCTGTATTACCTATTTTGTGTCAGTTTTTTCTGTTTTGTCTGTCTTTTTTTTTTCTCTCTTTACCTTATTCAGATTACAATCAGCAGTCATACTCATGCACTTATTGTCACTGCTATATTTCTTCCCCCTATAATTATGAATAAAATTGTCTAATTTTATATTCCTGTATTATCTCTTCATATTAACATTGCTACATTGCTGTTTTTATTTTTTTTATTAATTTTTTATTATCACACTGGCCGATTCCCACCAAGGCAGCGTGGCCCGAAAAAGAAAAACTTTCACCATCATTCACTCCATCACTGTCTTGCCAGAAGGGTGCTTTACACTACAGTTTTTAAACTGCAACATTAACACCCCTCCGTCAGAGTGTAGGCACTGCACTTCCCATCTCCAGGACTCAAGTCCGGCCTGCCGGTTTCCCTGAACCCCTTCATAAATGTTACTTTGCTCACACTCCAACAGCACGTCAAGTATTAAAAACTATTTGTCTCCATTCACTCCTATCAAACATGCTCATGCACGCCTGCTGGAAGTCCAAGCCCCTCGCACACAAAACCTCCTTTACCCCCTCCCTCCAACCTTTCCTAGGCCGACCCCTACCCCACCTTCCTTCCACTACAGACTGATACACTCTTGAAGTCATTCTGTTTCGCTCCATTCTCTTTACATGTTCGAACCACTTCAACAACCCTTCCTCAGCCCTCTGGACAACAGTTTTGGTAATCCCGCACCTCCTCCTAACTTCCAAACTACGAATTCTCTGCATTATATTCACACCACACATTGCCCTCAGACATGACGTCTCCACTGCCTCCAGCCTTCTCCTCGCTGCAACATTCATCACCCATGCTTCACACCCATATAAGAGCGTTGGTAAAACTATACTCTCATACATTCCCCTCTTTGCCTCCAAGGACAAAGTTCTTTGTCTCCACAGACTCCTAAGTGCACCACTCACCCTTTTCCCCTCATCAATTCCATGATTCACCTCATCCTTCATAGACCCATCCGCTGACACGTCCACTCCCAAATATCCGAATACATTCACCTCCTCCATACTCTCTCCCTCCAATCTGATATCCAATCTTTCATCACCTAATATTTTTGTTATCCTCATAACCTTACTCTGTCCTGTATTCACTTTTAATTTTCTTCTTTTGCACACCCTACCAAATTCATCCACCAATTTCTGTAACTTCTCTTCAGAATCTCCCAAGAGCACAGTCTCATCAGCAAAGAGCAACTGTGACAACTCCCACTTTATGTGTGATTCTTTATCTTTTAACTCCACGCCTCTTGTCAAGACCCTCACATTTACTTCTCTTACAACCCCATCCATAAATATATTAGACAACCACGGTGACATCACACATCCTTGTCTAAGGCCTACTTTTACTGGGAAATAATTTCCCTCTTTCCTACATACTCTAACTTGAGCCTCACTATCCTCATAAAAACTCTTCACTGCTTTCAGTAACCTACCTCCTTCACCATACACCTGCAACATCTGCCACATTGCCCCCCTATCCACCCTGTCATACGCCTTTTCCAAATCCATAAATGCCACAAAGACCTCTTTAGCCTTATCTAAATACTGTTCACTTATATATGTTTCACTGTAAACACCTGGTCCACACACCCCCTACCTTTCCTAAAGCCTCCTTGTTCATCTGCTATCCTATTCTCTGTCTTACTCTTAATTCTTTCAATAATAACTCTACCATACACTTTACCAGGTATACTCAACAGACTTATCCCCTATAATTTTTGCACTCTCTTTTGTCCCCTTTGCCTTTATACAAAGGAACTATGCATGCTCTCTGCCAATCCCCAGGTACCTTACCCTCTTCCATACATTTATTAAATAATTGCACTAACCACTCCAAAACTATATCCCCACCTGCTTTTAACATTTCTATCTTTATCCCATCAATCCCGGCTGCCTTACCCCCTTTCATTTTACCTACTGCCTCACGAACTTCCCCCACACTCACAACTGGCTCTTCCTCACTCCTACAAGATGTTATTCCTCCTTGCCCTATACACAAAATCACAGCTTCCCTATCTTCATCAACATTTAACAATTCCTCAAAATATTCCCTCCATCTTCCCAATACCTCTAACTCTCCATTTAATAACTCTCCTCTCCTATTTTTAACTGACAAATCCATTTGTTCTCTAGGCTTCCTTAACTTGTTAATCTCGCTCCAAAACTTTTTCTTATTTTCAACAAAATTTGTTGATAACATCTCACCCACTCTCTCATTTGCTCTCTTTTTACATTGCTTCACCACTCTCTTAACCTCTCTCTTTTTCTCCATATACTCTTCCCTCCTTGCATCACTTCTACTTTGTAAAAACTTCTCATATGCTAACTTTTTCTCCCTTACTACTCTCTTTACATCATCAATCGCTCCTCTTACCTCCTGCACCCACTTTCCTGTAACCACAAACTTCTGCTGAACACTCTAACACTACATTTTTAAACCTACCCCATACCTCTTCGACCCCATTGCCTATGCTCTAATTAGCCCATCTATCCTCCAATAGCTGTTTATATCTTTCCCCTAACTGCCTCCTCTTTTAGTTTATAAACCTTCACCTCTCTCTTCCCTGATGCTTCTATTCTCCTTATATCCCATCTACCTTATACTCTCAGTGTAGCTACAACTAGAAAGTGATCTGATATATCTGTGGCCCCTCTATAAACATGTACATCCTGAAGTCTACTCAACAGTCTTTTATCTACCAATACATAATCCAACAAACTACTGTCATTTCGCCCTACATCATATCTTGTATACTTATTTATCCTCTTTTTCTTAAAATATGTATTACCTATAACTAAACCCCTTTCTATACAAAGTTCAATCAAAGGGCTCCCATTATCATTTACACCTGGCACCCCAAACTTACCTACCACACCCTCTCTAAAAGTTTCTCCTACTTTAGCATTCAGGTCCCCTACCACAATTACTCTCTCACTTGGCTCAAAGGCTCCTATACATTCACTTAACATCTCCCAAAATCTCTCTCTCTCCTCTGCATTCCTCTCTTCTCCAGGTGCATACACGCTTATTATAACCCACTTCTCGCATCCAACTTTTACTTTAATCCACATAATTCTTGCATTTACACATTCATATTCTCTTTTCTCCTTCATAACTGATCATTCAACATTACTGCTACCCCTTCTTTTGCTCTAACTCTCTCAGATACTCCAGATTTAATCCCATTTATTTCCCCCCACCGAAACTCCCCTACCCCCTTCAGCTTTGTTTCGCTTAGGGCCAGGACATCCAACTTCTTTTCATTCATAACATCAGCAATCATCTGTTTCTTGTCATCCGCACTACATCCACGCACATTCAAGCATCCCAGTTTTATAAAGTTTTTCTTCTTCTCTTTTTTAGTAAATGTCTACAGGAGAAGGGGTTACTAGCCCATTGCTCCCGGCATTTTAGTCGCCTCATACGACACGCATGGCTTACGGAGGATAAATTCTTTTCCACTTCCCCATGGACAATAGAAGAAATAAAGAAGAACAAGAGCTATGTAGAAAAAGGAGAAAAACCTAGATGTATGTATATATATATGCATGTGCGTGTCTGTGAAGTGTGACCAAAGTGTAAGTAGGAGTAGCAAGATATCCCTGTTATCTAGCGTGTTTATGAGACAGAAAAAGAAACCAGCAATCCTACCATCATGCAAAACAGTTACAGGTTTCTGTTTCACAGTCATCTGGCAGGACGGTAGTACTTCCCTGGGTGGTTGCTGTCTACCAACCTACTACCTACCTGTTTTTATATAGTATATTAATTAAAATTATCTTAACTTAATTATATTAAATTTACCATTCAAACAGAAGCAACACCAAGGGGTAAACTAAGCCACCTTAAATTTTGTCAGCTCCCTAAAGCCTCAACCAAGTAAAAATACTACTACTACTACTACTACTAATAATAATAATAATAATAATTCAAGACAAGTCCCTTAGCACCTTTTCCCTCTGTCTTCCGACCAGAAATATGACAGAGAAACGCGTCTAGAACAATAAAATATGGCAAGGAAACCCGTCCAGAACATTAAAATATAACAGGGAAACCCGTCTAGAACAATGAAATATGACAGGGAAACCCGTTCAGAACAATGAAATATGACAGAGAAACCAGTCTAGAACAATGAAATATGGCAAGGAAACCCGTCCAGAACAATGAAATATGACAGGGAAACCCGTCAAGAACAATGAAATATGCCACCTCTGAGTCCCTTCTATACAAAACTTTTGGGGTGTCTGCATTCTAAAGGAAGGGTTTGGGATATTTGTTGTTTAGAGTGACATCTAAACTGTCGTATCTGAATGCCTATGGCAAAATAGTGATAGAGTGAATGGTGGTGAAAGTGTTTCTGTTTTGGATCACCCTGCCTCGGTGGGAGACAGCCAGCATGTTAAAAAAAATATCATCTACTTTAAAATTCTAGTTGTATTCTGCCCATGTTTCTTTGTGTAACCAGGGGCTTTCCAAAAATGTATAAAATATATGTCACCTTATTTTGTACTGTAGCAATTATGTACATTTCAAAAATAAAATTTCTTTGTTTTGCTTAACAGCTTAGTAATAGAAGATATTTTCTGATAAAATTATAACCTACTAACTAGTCACCTTAAATAATAACTGTTGATTTTGAATTTATATGCTGCTTAACCAAAACCTGAACTTATACCCTTTTATCATGAATAACTGTTTAATTTACTTCCTCTTGTGGGTGGATTAAATTAACTTTAAGTCAAAGACTAACTGACTTGGTGCTTTTATGATTGGCCTTAACCCTGTCATAGCCATACGATACTGCCATGACAATACTAGCAGGTCATCTTCAGGTTAAGGTCCACATACTGATTCCCACCATTATTAAGAAGGGTAAGAAAGACATTGAGACATACCTGTAACTGGTTTGAGGATTCTTCTACCCCTCACATCAGCCCTGTTGATGACCTGGTAAGTCATGTTGTTGGTGCTACCAGCCTGCATGTCTATATATAACCATCACAACCCATTGATCAGCCACTTGAGAAGAGAGAAACCCCAAATTTTCTTTTTTAAAACTTTACCTTCATTTGGAAAAATTTGGAATCTGGGGAAAAGGTTGAAGAAATGAGTATAAAAGAAAATATGAACCATGAATAGAGTTAAGTTTAATACTTTTTTATGCACCCCAAAACCCACCCGTGGGCGAGTAAAAAAGATTACGAAACATAATGGGCCCGGGGACTAGGCCACAAAGAAATAATCCTGAACAATTTTACAATAGTAATAAACTGTTTAATGTTTTTATTGGTCACATCCCTAGGGTAGGTTGGAAGAAAGCAGCCACCCAGGGGGTACGTGGCCTCGTTATGAACGCTTCCGAACACAAAAAAAATCATTCACGCCCAAAAAATTACCAAAATTTTTGCATCGGGTCACGAACCATAATCGGTGCTGAACAAGCCGCCATCCCAAATTTTTCCATTCCACTCCTTTTTTTTTCCACATGCCTTTTTCACTTCCTGTTTTCATGTATCCTTGTAGTCAGTCTCAGTCAAATGTGTGTTCATTCGTGTGAATTCCCTTGGTTGTATATGGTACCTTGATTTACAGCTTAATTGTTTCTTGACTAGCTCAAAACCATTTTTTTAAAAATCAAATCAATTTTTTCCCCCTGAAATTAAATTTAAAGCATAATCCTTCCAGCCCCCCCCAAAAAAATACCCCGTATTTTGTTAGGGTTTTAAATAAAAAGTATTTTTAAATAAGAAATATTTTATAAAAACATAATAAAAGAGAATGTAAAACAATAAACTGGTTTTTAATGGTATTCCCTTGGGAAAAAACGACTTGGGTAATGGAAGTGCGGCAGAGGTGTAGGATAAAAGATAGGCAAGGAGTTGGAGGGGGTTTGTTTGTTTTGTGCTTTTTCGGGCACTTTGTTTGTCACAAACTTGTTCTTAAAGCCTAACTTTTCTTTCTACACCTTAATGCTACACTTTATCATGAACTTAATTGCACAAAATTTTTTTTTATTTTTTTTTTTTTTCTTCTTTTCACCGTTTTTCCTTTTTTTTCCCCCACTTTTCCCCACTTTCATCTGGGACATTTCAGTAAAAAAAACCCGTCCCAAAGGGGGTTTCAAACCCCCCTTTCAGAATTTTTGGAAAAGAGTTAGGGAAGTGCAATAAATAGAGCAACACAAACCCGTTCAAATTTTTTTGACATTTCCTTTTCAAAAAACTCTGAAATGGGAGCCTTTGATTTTAACTTTGTATAGAAAGGGGGGTTTGTTTATAATACATATTTTAAGAAAAAGGGAAAATAAAAATATACAAGATTGTTTTTAGGGCAAAATGACAGTAGTTTGTTGGATTTTGATTGGTAGATAAAAACGTTGAGTAGACTTAATGTACTGTTTATAGAGGGGCCACAGATTAATCGTCACTTTTTTATTGGCTCATGAGAGTAAAAGGTAAAGGGGTACAAGGAGAATAGAAGCACAGGGAAGAGAAGGTGAAGGTTATAAAATAAAAGAGGGGGCAGTTAGGAGGCAAAGGGGTCGAAGAGGTATGGGGTGGTTTAAAAATGTGGTTAGAGTGTTCAGCAGAAGTTTGGGTTACAGGAAAGTGGGTGCAGGAAGGGAAGAGGAGCGATTGGTGGAATGAGAGTAAAGAGAAGTAAGGGAAAAAGTTAACATATAAAGTTTTTACAAAGTAAAATGATGCAAGGAGGGAAGGTATATGGAGTAAAAAAGAGAGGTTAAGAGAGTGGTGAAGAATGTAAAAAGAAGCAAATGAGGGATGGGGAGATGTTATCAACAAATTTTGTTGGGAAAAAAGAAAAGTTTTGGGGTGAGATTAACAAGTTAAGAAAGCCTAGAGAAAAAAATTGATTTTCAGTTTAAAAAAAGGGAGGAGAGTTATTTAATGGGGAGTTAGAGGGTTTTTTGGGGAAAAGGGGGGGAATATTTTGAGGAAATTTTTAAATGTTGATGGATAGGGGGAACTTGATTTCGTGTATGGGCAAGGAGGGAAAAACATCTTTAGGAGTGAGGGAAAAGCCAGTTTTGAGTGTGGGGGAAGTTCTGACATAGGTAAAAAGAAAGGGGGGGAAGGCAGCCGGGGTTGATGGGGTAAAGATAGAAATGTTAAAAGAGGTGGGGATATAGTTTTTTGGGGTGGTTGGGGCTTATTTAATAAATGTATGGGAAAAGGGGAAGGTACCAGGGATTTGGGGGAGGGAGCATTTCCTTTGTATAAAGGGAAAGGGGATAAAAAAGAGTGCAAAAATTTCGGGGGTAAAATCTGTTTAGTATACCTGGTAAAGTATATGGTAGAGTTTTTAATTGAAAGAATTAAGAGTAAGACGGGGGAAAAAGGATACAGATGAAAAAAGGAGGCTTTAGGAAAGGTAGGGGGGTGTGGACCAGGGGTTTTTCAGTGAAAAATAAGGGGAAAATATTTAGTAAGGCTAAAGAGGTCTTCGTCATTTAGGATTTGGAAAAAAAAGGCGTATGACAAGGGGGGATAGGGGGGCAAGTGGGAGATGTTTCAAGGTTATGGGGTAGGGGGTAGGTTATGAAAGCGTGAAGGTTTTTTTTCGGGATAGTGAGGTCAAGTTTGAGTATTAGGGGAAAAAGGGAAATTTTTTTCCCCTAAAAGAGGCCTTAGACAAGGTGTGTGAGCCCCTGGTTGTTTAATATTTTATAGATGGGGTTTTTAAGGAATAAATGCGGGGCTTGGCAAGAGGCGTGGATTAAAAGATAAAGAATACACATAAATGGGAGTTTTCCAGCTGCTCTTTGTGATGCCCCCTGTGCCTGGGGATTCTGAAGAAAGTTGCAGAGATTGGGGGGATGAATTTTGGTAGGGGGCAAAAAAAAAAAAAATTAAAGGTGAAAACAGGAAAGAGTAAGGTTATGGGGATAACAAAAAGATTAGGTGATGAAAAATTGGATATCAGATTGGAGGGAGAAGAGTATGGAGGAGGTGAACGTATTCAGATATTTGGGAGTGGACGTGTCAGCGGATAGGTCTATGAAAGATTAGGTGAATCATAGAATTGATGAGGGAAAAGAGTGAGTGGTGCACTTAGGAGTCTGTGGAGACAAAGAACTTTGTCCTTGGAGGCAAAGAGGGGAATGTATGAGAGTATAGTTTTACCAACGCTCTTATATGGTGTGAAGCGTGGGTGATGAATGTTGCAGCGAGGAGAAGGCTGGAGGCAGTGGAGATGTCATGTCTGAGGGCAATGTGTGGTGTGAATATAATGCAGAGAATTCGTAGTTTGGAAGTTAGGAGGAGGTGTGGAATTACCAAAACTGTTGTCCAGAGGCTGAGGAAGGGTTGTTGAGGTGGTTCGGACATGTAAGAGAATGGAGCGAAACAGAATGACTTCAAGAGTGTATCAGTCTGTAGTGGAAGGAAGGCGGGGTAGGGGTCGGCCTAGGAAGGTTGGAGGGAGGGGGTAAAGGAGGTTTTGTGTGCGAGGGGCTTGGACTTCCAGCAGGCATGCGTGAGCGTGTTTGATAGGAGTGAATGGAGACAAATGGTTTTTATTACTTGACGTGCTGTTGGAGTGTGAGCAAAGTAACATTTATGAAGGGATTCAGGGAAACCGGCAGGCCGGACTTGAGTCCTGGAGATGGGAAGTACAGTGCCTGCACTCTGAAGGAGGGGTGTTAATGTTGCAGTTTAAAAACTGTAGTGTAAAGCACCCTTCTGGCAAGACAGTGATGGAGTGAATGATGGTGAAAGTTTTTCTTTTCTGGGCCACCCTGCCTTGGTGGGAATCGGCCAGTGTGATAATAAAATAAAAAATAAACTCTGAAAGTCTCTCCCAGATTCCCAACATTTCCTTTATCTCACTTGTAGAGATAACCTCCTCCTCATCTGGCTCCTCTGCAATACCAATTTCCTGCAAAACCTCCATATGCTGCTGCTTCTGTAGTTCCTTTAACTCCTCCATCGTCAGTTCCTTGGAGGGCTCCTCGATGAACTCATTCACATCTCCTTCATTCACCTCCACACCCATGGACTTTCCGATGGACACAATCTCGTCCACCACTGTCACTTTGGGTTTGAATCCTTCGAAGTCCCTTTTGGGCACAACCTCAGGCCACAGCTTCTTCCACATGGAGGTCAAGGTCCTCCTTGCAACACCCTGCCAGGCCATATCTATAATTCTGAAACACATCACGATGTTATAGTGGTCCTTCCAGAACTCTCGAAGGGTTAAGATTATTGTGTTTAGTAAATTTCTATTTTAAATCAACAACCTTTGTCAGACTCTATTAATATAACTGTTCAATATTAAATCATGAAATTGTACCATATGAAGAGTTAACTGTATCTCTCAAATTTCTTAATACTACTTGAAGCAATCTGTTAGCTAGTAAGATAAATAAGTTTAGTTTCATAATATTAAGTTTAACATAATACTTTAATACTTTGTTATAAAAGATAGTTGTAGAATCACACTCAATCATATGATTATAAGCATTGATCCTGATATCAGCCTTTTATTAAATGACTTACATGCATCGAACAGCAACTGTAATTATTATACAGCAAACCAAGCAAAGACATTACTCAGAGTCAACAGTAACATAACTATTTTTAATTACAATGTCATATCTTTGAGCAAACATTAGAATGACCTCACAGTATTACTCAGTTCCCTGCATACCAATATGTCAATCATCACACTCACCGAAACCTGGTTAAAGCCTGGTATGACAGATGTCTATGCCATTCCTGGTTACACAGCCATACACAACTGTAGGACAGCCCAGAAAGGGATGGAACAGCTATATACTACTCAGATCAAAATGAATGTAGCATTAATTCTTGCACAAGAGACAAACATGGAGAATATGTTATAGTTAAATTTAAATTGAAAAACCTGCCAAAACCCCTCAGTCATAAACATCTACAGAGTACCACAGTCAAACATTTACCATTTTAGTGAAAAACTAGGAAACATGATAACAGATGCACACATGAACAAAAACCACTTGCTGCTCAAAAGGAGATTTCAACATAAATCTCCTACATGACCAGGACCCACAAGTAATTGAATTCACAAATACTATGAGCAACTGCTTGTTGCTACCAACAATAACAAAACCTACAAGAATCTCTGAGACTAGTATCTCCTTATTAGATCACATCTGGACTAACAACATATGCCCTCTAAAATCAGGCATAATCCCTGACAGCACCACAGACCACTACCATACCTTTCTCATAACCAACCTAGGTAAATTGCCCCAAGACACTACTAAAGTTACCTTCAGACTACATAATGAAACAGCAGTTAATAGCTTTATAACAGCTGTGATAAAAGTCGACTGGCATAATGAGCTAGAAAAAATATACAGATACTGGTGAATGTATTAATAATTTTCTAAAAAAAAAAAAAAACACTACCTCTATAACAAGCATTGCCCTAAAAAAAAAACTAAACAGATCACAGCTAAGAGACTGAACAGTCCCTGGCTTACACCCAGCATCCTTAAGTCCATTAACACAAGTCACCTATATGAAAAACAGTACAGAATGGGTCAAATAACCAGAGACCATTCTAAACGTTACTTGTCAGTCCTTACCAGGCTGATAAGAAGGTCAAAAAAAACTGTATTATAAGAACAGATTGCATAACATAAAAGTGATATGAAAAAGACCTAGAAAACCCTATCTGAAATTCTAGGAACTAAAATGATATCCAAAAACAAAACGCTCAAATTAACAAAATCAGATGAACCTCTACTCCCACCAACTGAAACAAGAGGCAGACTCAGTGTTTTCTTCTTCACCACAGGAAAGAAGCTAGCAAGCAAAATTCCAAGCTCAAACACCCATCCATGAGACTACCTCACGGGCACCTACCTGAATACACTGTTCCTAGTTCCAATCAACCCGGTGGCCTGGTGGCTAAAGCTCCCGCTTCACACACGGAGGGCCCGGGTTCGATTCCCGGCGGGTGGAAACATTTCGACACGTTTCCTTACACCTGTTGTCCTGTTCACCTAGCAGCAAATAGGTACCTGGGTGTTAGTCGACTGGTGTGGGTCGCATCCTGGGGGACAAGATTAAGGACCCCAATGGAAATAAGTTAGACAGTCCTCGATGACGCACTGACTTTCTTGGGTTATCCTGGGTGGCTAACCCTCCGGGGTTAAAAATCCGAACGAAATCTTATCTTATCTTATCTTAACAGAAGTCTTGCTCATCATCAACACCCTTAAAACCAAGGCAGGAGATATAAATAACTTACCACCTTTTATGCACAAAAAAGCTTCTCAAGTACTGTCACCAATTATTGCAACATTCTTTAACAAATCCATCGAATCCTCCACCTTCCCATCAATTCTCAAAATAATGAGGGTCACTCTGATCCACATAGGAGGAGATCAAACAGATTTGAATAACAATAGACCAATATCTAACTTACTTTTGCTCTTTAAAATCTTTGAAAAATTAATTCATAAGCAGATCCATTCCTACCTCGACTCACAAAACATACTCAACCACCTGTCAATTTGGATTCAGGACTAATAAAAGCACAAATTATGCTATTATACACATGCTAGAACTAATATACACCGCTCTCGAGAAGAAAGAAGTCCTGCTGGGAATCTTCATTGATTTATGTAAAGTTTTTGATACAGTCAACCATGATTTGCTGCATATTAAATTAACACACTATGATATAAGAGGGCACTCCCTCAACTACCTAAAGTCATACCTTAGTAACAGAACCCAATACATGTATGTGTACACAAATGAAGCTAACTCTTCCACTCAACCTATTACAGTCAGGGTCCCACAAGGAAGTGTCCTTGGCCCACTTCTCTTTCTCATTTACATCAGTGACCTACCGAATGCATCACAACTACTCAAAACAGTGTTGGCCAGTCATACTGGCCACCAATATTCAGAAGTCTAAAACTACTCACCGTAAAGAACATCCATACTTATTCTTGTGCCTACTACATGATTATGTCGGAGGATCTCACCTTCAAGGACCATAACATTGTATCAATCGCATCTGCTAGAAAAATGACAGGATGGATAATGAGAACCTTCAAAACTAGGGAGGCCAAGCCCATGATGACACTCTTCAGGTCACTTGTTCTATCTAGGCTGGAATATTGCTGCACTCTAACAGCACCTTTCAAGGCAGGTGAAATTGCCGACCTAGAAAATGTACAGAGAACTTTCACGGCGCGCATAACGGAGATAAAACACCTCAATTACTGGGAGCGCTTGAGGTTTCTAAACCTGTATTCCCTGGAACGCAGGAGGGAGAGATACATGATTATATACACCTGGAAAATCCTAGAGGGACTAGTACCGAACTTGCACACGAAAATCACTCACTACGAAAGCAAAAGACTTGGCAGACGATGCACCATCCCCCCAATGAAAAGCAGGGGTGTCACTAGCATGTTAAGAGACCATACAATAAGTGTCAGGGGCCCGAGACTGTTCAACTGCCTCCCAGCACACATAAGGGGGATTACCAACAGACCCCTGGCAGTCTTCAAGCTGGCACTGGACAAGCACCTAAAGTCAGTTCCTGATCAGCCGGGCTGTGGCTCGTACGTTGGTTTGCGTGCAGCCAGCAGCAACAGCCTGGTTGATCAGGCGCTGATCCACCAGGAGGCCTGGTCACAGACCGGGCCGCGGGGGCGTTGACCCCCGAAACTCTCTCCAGGTAAACTCCAGGTAGAACACTGCACCCAAACATAAACCCTCCACTTAAACTTCTCACCAATCTTAACAGGACACACAACCATAACATGAGACACAGGTCACTTTTTGATGCACCCTGTGTCCATATCGCACTGTGTAAGAACTCTATTCACATAAAGGGTCCCAAAATTTGGAATACATTACCAGTAAATACTAAAGTAACCTGGTCAGAACATCAATGTCCCAATGTAATATCCCCAGATTGTAATTTGAGTAAACTTACTATCTGCTATAAATAAAAACAGATGTACAACTTAAAAAAAAACTATGATCAATTTCTCTAGTATTAACCCTTTGACTGTTTTGGTTGTATATATATGTCTTATGAGCCAATGTGTTCTAGCGGCTTCAAATCAAGCAGGAGAAAGCTGGTAGGCCCACATGTGAGAGAATGGATCTGTGTGGTCAGTGTGTGCAGTATAAAAAAAACCTGCAGCACGCAGTGCATAATGAGAAAAAAAACTCCAACCGTGTTTTTGGATTAACCCATTGACTGTTTCAGTCGTATATGTACGTCTTATGAGCCAATGTGTTTGACGTATATATACTCAAAAATTCTAGTGGCTTCATATCAAGCAGGAGAAGGTTGTTAGGCCCACATGTGAGAGAATGGGTCTGTGTGGTCAGTGTGCACCATATAAAAAAATCCTGCAGCATAATGAGAAAAAAAAACTCCGACCGTGTTTTTGGATTAAAATGCCGACTTTGAGGTGTATTTTTGTATAGTATTTATGGTTGTATTCTTGTTTTCTTGGTCTTATTTGATACAATGGAAAACATATAGAAATAGAAGTGATTTTGATTGGTTTTACTATGAATAGGATTTTGAAATGGAGCTCAAAGTGGCAGAAATGTTCGATTTTTGCCGATGTTCAAGAGTAAACAAATGACATCATTGTTCAATAAATGTCCAACTAGCCATTCTAATATGCAGTCATGAATGGGTTGACGTTATTTATACAATTATTACAATATTGCAGTAGTCTGCATAACAGTAAATCTTCTATTTTTTGTGTGAATAGAAATTCAAAATAGAAAGCAAGAATATTATAACAGGGGCCTGGAGATGTGACTGATGAACAGAGAAAATGTTATTTTAGTGCCAGGAATGTCTGAATTGTTCATTCTGGACCCTGTTTTGAAATCGGCACATTTTTTAATTTGCATGAAATTGGCCAAATTGCCAATTTCTGACCACTTTATTGGGCAAATGGGCGGTTTCTTGTACTCAATCTATAGAACTAATGGAGTTCTCAAGAAATAGCTATGAGTTTGGTGGCCTGGATCAATGGAATTGACCGAAAATAGGGCTCAAAGTGGGCATAAATGTCGCCGAGGTAGCTAATTTTGTGAGAGCGTAATTCCGTAAGTTTTCCATCAAATTTCATACTTTTGGTGTCATTATCATCAGGAAAAGATTCTCTACCATTTCATAAAAAATAATTTTTTTTTTTTTCAAATATTTTGTGATACCAGGAGACACTTCAGGATTTGGGGTTGCAACAGTCAAAGGGTTAAATAGTCTGAAAGCCATTAAATTTAGTCTGCCCATAATGCCATGGTATTATAGTGGCTCTCTTTGCACTGCAACTCATTATTGTAATTACATAATCTCAATGTAAACTTGCAAAGAAATAAAAATTTGTATTTGTAAGTGTGTGCTCTCTGTCACCTCAAAGCAGCGGTGGAACAGGTGCTTGGCAAAGAGCTTCTTGAAATTAGAAATCACCTGCTGGTCCATGGGCTGCAGGATAAGGGTGGTGTTGGGTGGAGGGTAGAGAACCTTTATAAACTTGAACTCTTTGAGGATGTTGTCTTCGAGGTTTGGTGGGTGAACAGGTGCATTGTCCAGGATGAGAATGGCTTGCATGGGTAGGTTATTTCCCTGGAGATACTTCTTAATGGCAGGACCAAGGATCAGGTTTACCCACTCCACAAAGAACTGCCTGGTGACCCATGCCTTCAGGTTTGCCCTCCACATAACTTGCAGTTTTTCTTTTAGAATCTTTTGTGACTTAAAGGCTTTGGAGTGTTCTGAATGATATACGAGCAAAGGCTTGATCTTGCAGTCACCACTCACATTAGTGCACAGTGTGAAGGTTAACCTATCCTTCGTGGGTTTGTGGCCTAGCATCTTCTCCTCTGCATTTATATAAGTCCTTGGCATCTTCTTCCAGAAGAGTCCTTTCTCATCACAGTCGAAGGCTTGCTAAGGGATGTATCCTTCAGCTGCTATCAAGTTTTGAGGTAATCCTCAGCTGCCTTCACATCCGAGCTCACTGCCTCACCATGCCTAATGACAGAGTGAATGCCAGTCCTCCTTTTAAAATTGTTGAACTAGCCCCGACTGGCTTTAAACAACTTCCAATGCCTCGTCCGTTGAAGCGCCTGGGGTCTGCTGTAGCAAATCAGAGTAAATGCTTCATGCCTTCTCGCAGAGGATACCCTCTGTCACAGTATCCTGTGAGCTGCTTCTCCATCAACCACATCAACAGCAGCTTCTCCATCTTTTCAGGGACAGAGGTCTGCAGCTTAGAAATTATTTTAATGCCCTTGGCTGGCATTATAGCCTTTATCAACTTCTGCTTTAGTATGGTACATACCGTAGAAGTACTATGCTCGTACTGCCTCACCAAGTCAACTACATGCACACTTTTCTCGTGTTTTTCTATGATTTCATGCTTTAATTCAATGGACATCATCCTCTTCTACTCAGCAGTGTCCTTTGCACTTACTTTCCTAGGACCCATGGTTAGAAAAAGGAAATTTGGCAAAATAACTGCACAAAGAGCACAAAACGCAAGCACAACACAAAAGAGATGCTTCCATGGCGAGGTAACCATGTGCACTGAACGATTGAGATGCTGGAAGCTGGGCAGATGTTGTGGCGTTTACTGAGCCAACTAGTGGTGGCATATCTGAAGCTCGCTCGTAACTCAGATTCTGGCTCACAACTCAAAGCAAAAAATCTGCCGAGCAATGGCTCATAACTTAGAAAACTCATAAGTTGGGGCACTCATAAGTTAAGGTACCATTGTATTTTGTGTTTTTAAATTCGTTTTGTTTTTTTGGTTGGTTGTTTACAGTATGTTTTTTCTCTGTTATTTAAAGTTTTTCTCTGTTAAACTGTGCATTATTTTGTGTAATTAAGATTTTTCAAACTTTGTTTATTTTTTCTGTGCTTAAAATTCTTAAAAAAAAAAAAAGCTGTTTACAGTGAACGGTCCATAGGGGTCTAGAATGGGCTCGTGCAATGTTAGTTTTCTCTCTTGTTCAAGGTTTTCTCAGTGCTATTCAAGGTTCAAGGTCTTTACATTTAGTTTACTGTTACACTGTGTATTCTGTGGTATAATTAACTATTTTTGTTCTTAAAAATCTTAAAAAAACAATATTTACATACAGTTTGTAGGGGTCTGGAATGGATTAATCATATTTACATACAGTCCAATAGGGAAATTAGGTTTGGGTCACGACCAAATCAGGTCGCGACCAGAGTTTTGGAATGAATTATGGTCATGACAAGAGGTTCCAGTGTACTACCATTCTGCCAAGTGAGTGTGAAACAGAAACATGTAATTGTTTTCCATGATAGTAGGTTTGCTGGTGTCTTTTCTCTTTCTCATAAACACGTGGGATAACAGGTACATCTTGCTACTTCTAATTACACTTAGGTCACATTACACATGCATGTACACACATATATACATGTATACATATCCATCTGGGTTTTCTTCTATTTACCTAACAGTTCTTGTTCTTTTCTATTTCCTCCTATCTCCATGGGAAAGTGGAAAAGAATTCTTCCTCTGTAAGCCATGTGTGTCATAAGAGACGACTAAAATGCCAGGAGCAAGGGGCCAGTAACCCCTTCTCCTGTATTAATTTCTAAATTTAAAAAGAAAAACCTTTGCTTTTCTTTTTTAGGTCACCCTGCCTCAGTGGGATATGGCCATTTCATTGAAAAAATCTGGTCACATCATAACGAATTACTTATACAGACATGAATTAGGTCACACACACATGCAAAAATTCATGTCTGCATAAACCATGATTATAGAAAATAATAAATTTGTAGGTACCCTTTCTTTGTTGCACTAACATTACTTCATAACTTAGAACTTGTAACTGGAATCGTTCATGTTTCTTAACATATTCCTTTTCTCAGGTGCATCAATAATCAGAGCCTACAAAAAACAGGACAAATTCTTCAAAGAGTCATTGAAGCTGTTAGAGAACAGCCAGAAATCTCTCTATGCCAACATTGCTGTTAATAGGTAATCTTGATTTACAATAAAATTCTTTTATGAGTGAAAGAATATTTGTGCAAAATATTGCATGTATGTTTTCGTGTATATTCACATATCTATTCACTTTAATATTTAGCTTTAGATTTAGATTTAGCTTTGACTTCTGGGCCAGTCTGATGTATCCCTGACCCCATAAGTTATATCATATTTTTACTTCTCTATATGCTTTCACTACCTTATACTTAAAAAATGCCTTCTTCTTTCTCTTTGGTTTACTTTAGTGTCTTTCCGTATGTTACCTTTTCTTACTCTCACTCTTTTCAAATGATCTGTTTACTGTCTTCAATGTTGTAATGAATACAGTCAGCCATCTATTTACTGCATTCAGTATTTATTTATTTATTTATTTATTTGAACATAATACAGGAAAGTACAAAGGAATACGGTTATTAAAGTGCAACATGCCAAAGCCCCTTGTATGCAAAGCATTATGGGCAGGCTTAAAATTAACTTAAGATTAACTAAGCAATGATATAGTCAGTGGTAAAAACATTATTGTAAACAGATAACAATTAAGCACAAATGAGTATTTCAAAGACAGGTCATATGGTCATTTACTATGTTGCTGTGCATTCAATAGAATGGAGTATTCTGTTTGGTAATGTAATTAAAAAAATAACAAAGTTTGATTGGGTCACAGATTAGACATTTATGAGATACAATAATGAGAAACATTTATGAGATACAATTTATGTGATACAATTATTCAGTATTTATTTAGTTGTGGGTGAGTAAGTGATTTTTGAGAAGAGACTTAAATTTATAAACTGACAGTGTTTCTTTTATATTCACAGGTAGTGAATTCCAGATTTTAGGGCCTTTTATGTGCATTGAGTTTTTGCATACCGTGAGGTGGACACGAGGAACATCAAAGAGTGATCTGTGCATTGTGTGACGGTCATGTGTTCTGTTGAGGTTGGTAAGGAGAAGTTTGAGGGGAGGGTTTATATCAGAATTAAGTGTTCTATGTATGTAGGAGGTGCAGTAATAAGTATGGATGTTTTGTATGGTGAGCAGGTGTAGAGTTTAGAATATTGGTGGAGTGCGCTGCATGTAGTGAGAATTTGTTATCATTCTGACTGCAGCCTTTTGTTGGGTAATTAATGGTCTGAGATGGTTTATTGTTGAGCCCCATGCACAAATTCCATAGGTGAGATAGGGGTAAATAAGTGAGTGATATAGGGCCAGGAGGGCTGACTGTGGAACATAGTACTGTATCTTCAATAGTATGTTTACAGTCTTGGAATTTTTTTTGGAAATTTGTTGTATATGTGTTTGAAATTTGAGTCTATTATCAAGGTGGATTCCTAAGAATTTTCCCTCTGTGAGCTTTGTGATAGATGATCTGTTTATCATTATGTTAAGAGGGGCATCTGTAGCTCTGTTACCAGACTGAATGAAGTAGGTTTTGTCAATGTTGAGAGTAAGTTTGTTAGACCTCATCCAGGTAGATATTTTCTGTAATTTGGTATTCACAGTATTGGCTAGCATGACTGGGCTTGGGTGAGAGAAGACTATGTAGTGTCATCTGCAAATAGTGTGGGTTTGAGTAGTTGCAATGCATTTGGAGGGTCATTTATGTAAATGAGAAAGAGAAGAGGGACCAAGGACACTTCTCTGTGGGACACCAACTGTAATTGGCTGTGTGGAATAGTTTGCTCCATTTGTGTAGACATACTGGCTTCTGTTGCTGAGGTATGACTTTAGGTAGTTGACGGAGTGCCTTCTTATACCACAGTACGACAATTGTGGAGCAAGTCATGGTCAACTGTATCAAAAGCTTTATGTAAATCAATGAAGATCCCCAGTGGGACTTCTTTTTTCTCTAGTGCAGAGTATATTTGTTCTAGTATGTGTATAATAGCATCATTCATATTTTTATTAGGCCTGAACCCAAACTGACAGGGGTTGAGTATGTTGTGGGAGATGAGGCAGGAATAGATTCACTTATGAATTAATTTTTCAAAGATTTTAGAGAGAGGGTGTAAGTTGGATATTGGCCTATAGTTATTCAAGTCTGTTTGGTCTCCTCCTTTATGGATCGGGTGACCCTCGCTATTTTGAGAACTGTAGGGAAGGTAGAGGATTTGATGGATTTGTTGAAGAGTGTTGCAATGATTGGTGACAGCACTTGCAACGCTTTTTTGTATATAAAGGGTGGTAAGGTATTTAAATCTCCTGTCTTGTTTTTTGGTGTGTTGATAATAAGGGAGACTTCTGTTGGGTTAGCGGAGCTAGGAACAGTGTGTTTGGGTAGTTGCCAGTGAGGTAGTCATTGGGTGGGGTATTTGAGCTTGGGATTTTATTGGCTAGGTTTTTTCCTATGGTGGAGAAGAAATCATTGAGTCTGTTTACTGTTTCAGTTGGTGCGAGTAGGGGTTCATCCTGTTTTGTTAGTTCAGTTGTGCTATTTCGTGATATCTTTTTTGTTCCTAGAATTTCTGATAGGGTTTTCCAGGTCTTTTTTATGTCACCTTTTAAGTTGGATAATCTGTTCTCATAATACAATTTTTTGCCCATCTTCTCAGGCTGGTTAGGATTGATGAGTAACGTTTTGTTTGGTCTCTGGTTATGTGACCCATTCTGTACTGTTTTTCATATAGGTGCTTTGTATTTATGGATTTGAGGATGCTGGGTGTTAGCCATGGACTGTTCAGTCTCTTAGCTGTCATCTGTTTAGTTTTTTTAGGGCAGTGCTTGTTATAGCATTGCCCTGTATAGATTTCTAGCTCAGTGTGCCAGTCAATGTTTATCACTGCTGTTGTGAAGTTATTAATGGCTGCCTCATTGTGAAGTCTGAAAGTGACTTTAGCAGTGTCTTGGGGTAATTTGCCTAGATTAGTTATGAGGAAGGTAGGGTAGTGGTCTGTGGTATTATCTGTGATTATGCCTGATTTTAAAGGGGATATGGTGTTGGTCCAGATGTGGTCTAGTAGGAAAACACTAGTCTCTGTACTTCTTGTAGGTTTTGTTACTATTGGTAGCAACAAGCAGTTACTCATAGTGTTTGTGAATTCAGTAATGTGTGGGTCCTGATCTTGCAGGAGATTTATATTGAAGTCATCTGAGAGTAGTAAGTGATCTTTATTCATGCATGCATCAGTTATCATACTTCCTAGGTTTTCACTAAAATGGCTAATGTTTGACTGTGGTACTCTGTAGATGTTTATCACTGTGAGAGGTTTTTGTAGATATTTGGATTTGAATTTAGCTATTATACATTCCCCATGTTCATCCCTTGTGCAAGTATTAGTGATACATTCTAGTTGGTCTGAGTAGTATATAGCTGTGCCACCCCCTTGTTGATCTAGCCTACAGTTGTGTATGGCTGTGTAACCAGGAATGGCATAGACATCTGTAGTATCAGACTTTAGCCAGGTTTTGGTGAAAGTAATGATGGATATACTCGCATGCAGGGAATTTAGTAATGCTATGAGGTCATCATAATGTTTACTTAAAGATCTGATATTGTAGTTAAAGACAGTTATGTTGTTGTTGGCTCTGAGAAGTGCCTTTGATTGTTCTGATGTGTAGTAATTACAGTTACTCTTTGATTCATTTAAGTCATTCAATAAGAGGTTGGTATCAGGATCAATGCTTGTTATCATAAGATTTATAGTGAATCTATAGTTAGAATTAAGTATAAGACAAAGTAAATATTCTAAAGCTAAAAAATAGCACCTGAATTATTTTAACAAATGTAAAAATATGAGCTAAGGTAGTTCTTTAAGGAGACAATATAAAAGGGACTAAAACAATTTGTGGTGAGCAAATAAAGTGATGATCAAATAAAGGAGCTTGGGAATATAATAGTAGGTAGGTCTTTAACTGCTTGAGGGTCCATGCCGTAGATCTACGGCTTTACGTTGAGGGTCCAAACCGTAGATCTACATCATGAGCTCAGCTCACTCTGATAAGCTGTGAGTGGTAAATTTTGGCCTAGATATGAGAGAATACATCTATGTGGTACGTGTGCACCACATAAAACAAATCCTGCAGCACACAGTGCATAATGAGAGAAAAATAACTGAGACCGTAATTTTCGATTAAAACAGCGAATTTGCAGTGGTTTTTCGTATGCTTTTTATAGTTGTATTTGCAATTTCTTGGTCTCATTTGATAGAATGGAAGATATATTACAGAAATAGAGAGGATTTTGATTGGTTTTAGTACTGAAAATGGCTTGAAACTGAGCTCAGAATAGCAGAAATGTTAAATTTTTGCCAATGTTCAAGAGTAAACAAATGACTTCACATGTCTAATACACACCAGCTGGTGGGTCTAATATACATTCACAAATGTGGTGATATTATTTATACAATTATTACAATATTGCATAACAGTAATCTTCTATTTTTTGGTTTGAATAAAAATTCATTATGTGAATAAAAAATCAAAATGGAATTCATTAGTAAAGCCTGAAAACATAACTAATAAACAGGGAAAATGTTAGTTTAGTGCCAGGAATGTCTGCATTGTTTATTCTGGACCCTATTTTGAAATTGGAGCATATTGAATTTTGCATTAAATTGGCCAAATTACCAATTTCCGATCACTTTATTTTGTAGTTTAAACAGTTGACTTGGTGAATTCTTGTTCTCAGTCGATAGAATAGAGGTAATACTAATGAAATAGCTAAGAATTTGGTCAACTGGAATAATGTAATTGGCCTAAAATGAGAGTCAAAGTCGGCAAAATTGCTGATGCTTAAATATCGCTGACACATCAAAATTCGCGAGAGCATAATTTCGTCAATTTTCCATCAAATTTCGTACTTTTTGTTTTATTATCTTCAGAAAAAGATTCTCTACCATCTCATAAGAAAAAATAACAAAATTATTTTTTGAAAATTCTTGGACACTGGTGCACACTTTGAAATTTGGCCTCTGGACCCTGAAAGGGTTAAAGGTAGTCCTTTAAAGTTAAAATAAAGGAGACAATATAAAAGGGACTAATATAAGTTGTGGTGAACAAATAAAGTGGTAACAAATAAATGAGCTTGGGAATATAATGGCAAAATAGTGAACTTATTACACTTTAGCACCTGAGAATAGCACCTTGATTATTTTAACAATTGTGAATATATGAACTAAGGTAGTTACATAAAGCTAAAACAAAGGAGAAAATATAAAAGGGACTAAATTAAGTAATGGTAAACAAATGGAGAGATAGTCACTATGATATAATATTGATTTTTGTAATACATAGTAAGTTGAGCAATTAATTGCACTGTAAAATGTAAAAAAAAAATATGAGGTAGTTGGTACTAGCTAGCAAAAGATAGTTTTGGGACTTGCACAGTAATGTAATTGGAATAAACACAAATTGCACACACAATATAAAAGAACTAAAAAAAGTAGTGGTAAACAAAATTAAATGGGCACAGCGACCCAAAAAGAAAGGAAATCCCCAAAAAGAAAATACTTTCATCATCATTCAACACTTTCACCTCACTCATACATAATCACTTTTTGCAGAGGTGCCCAGAATACATTAGTTTAGAAGCATATATGTATAAAGATACACAACATATCCCTCCAAACTATCAATATCCCAAACCCCTCCTTTAAAGTGCAGGCATTGTACTTACCATTTCCAGTACTCAAGTCTGGCTATATAAATATAACCGGTTTCCCTGAATCCCTTCACTAAATATTATCCTGCTCACACTCCAACAGATCGTCAGGTCCCAAATACCATTTGTCTTCATTCACTCCTATCTAACACCCCTTGCCCACAACACCTCCTTTACCCCCTCCCTCCAACCATTTTGAGGCCGACCCTGACCCCGCCTTCCTTTCCCTACAGTTTTATACGCTCTCCATGTCATTCTACTTTGATTCATTCTCTCTAAATGACCAAACCACCTCAACAACCCCTCTTCAGCCCTCTGACTAATACTTTTATTAACTCTACATCTTCTCTTAATTTCCACACTCTGAATTCTCTGCATAATATTTACACCACACATTGCCCTTAGACAGGACATCACCACCTCCAACCACCTCCTCACTGTAGCATTTACAACCCAAGCTTCACACCTATATAAGAGTGTTGGTACCACTATACTTTCATACATTCCCTTCTTTGCCTCCATAGATGTTTTTTGTCTCCAAATAAACCTCAATCCGCCACTCACCTTTTTTCCTTCATCAATTCTGTGGTTAACCTCATCCTTCATACATCCATCCACTGACACGTCAGCTCCCAAATATCTGAAAAACATTCACTTCTTCCATACTCCTCCTCTCCAATTTGATATCCAATTTTTCTTTATCTAAATCATTTGATACCCTCATCACCTTACTCTTTTCTATGTTCACTTTTAACTTTCTACCTTCACACACTCTCCCAAATTCGTCCACTAACCTTTGCAACTTTTCTTTAGACTCTCCCATACTCACAATATCATCAGCAAAAAGTAACTGTGTCAATTTCCATTTTGTATTAGATTCCCCATAATTTAATCCCACCCCTTTCCCCAACACCCTAACAGTTACTTCTTTTACAAACCCATCTATAAATATATTAAACAACCATGGTGACATTACACATCCCTGTCTAAGACCCACCTTTACTGGGAAATAGTCTCCCTCTCTTCTACACACCCTAACCTGAGCCTCACTATCCTCATAAAAACTCCTTACAGCATTTAGTAACTTACTACCTATTCCATATACTTGCAACATCTACATTGCTTCCCTATCCACTCTATCATATGCCTTTTCTAAATCCATAAATGCAATGAAAATTTTGCTACCTTTATCTAAATACTGCTCACATATATGCTTCAAGGTAAATACTTGATCTACACATCCCCTACCCACTCTAGAACCTCCTTGCTCATCTGCAATCCTACATTCTGTCTTGCATCTAATTCTTTCAATAATGACCCTACCATACACTTTTCCTGGTTATTATTATTATTATCACACTGGCCGATTCCCACCAAGGCAGGGTGGCCCGAAAAAGAAAAACTTTCACCATCATTCACTCCATCACTGTCTTGCCAGAAGGGTGCTTTACACTACAGTTTTTAAACTGCAACATTAACACCCCTCCTTCAGAGTGCAGGCACTGTACTTCCCATCTCCAGGACTCAAGTCCGGCCTGCCGGTTTCCCTGAACGCTTCATAAATGTTACTTTGCTCACACTCCAACAGCACGTCAAGTATTAAAAACCATTTGTCTCCATTCACTCCTATCAAACACGCTCACGCATGCCTGCTGGAGTCCAAGCCCCTCGCACACAAAACCTCCTTTGCCCCCTCCCTCCAACCTTTCCTAGGCCGACCCCTACCCCGCCTTCCTTCCACTACAGACTGATACACTCTTGAAGTCACTCTGTTTCACTCCATTCTCTCTACATGTCCGAACCACCTCAACAACCCTTCCTCAGCCCTCTGGACAACAGTTTTGGTAATCCCGCACCTCCTCCTAACTTCCAGACTACGAATTCTCTGCATTATATTCACACCACACATTGCCCTCAGACATGACATCTCCACTGCCTCCAGCCTTCTCCTTGCTGCAACATTCATCACCCATGCTTCACACCCATATAAGAGCGTTGGTAAAACTATACTCTCATACATTCCCCTCTTTGCCTCCAAGGACGAAGTTCTTTGTCTCCACAGACTCCTAAGTGCACCACTCACCCTTTTCCCCTCATCAATTCTATGATTCACCTCATCTTACATAGACCCATCCGCTGACACGTCCACTCCCAAATATCTGAATACATTCACCTCCTCCATACTCTCTCCCTCCAATTTGATATCCAATCTTTCATCACCTAATCTTTTTGTTATCCTCATAACCTTACTCTTTCCTGTATTCACTTTTAATTTTCTTCTTTTGCACACCCTACCAAATTCATCCACCAATCTCTGCAACTTCTCTTCAGAATTTTCCAAGAGCACGGTGTCATCAGCAAAGAGCAACTGTGACAACTCCCACTTTATGTGTGATTCTTTATCTTTTAACTCCACGACTCTTGACAAGACCCTCGCATTTACTTCTCTTACAACCCCATCTATAAATATATTAAACAACCATGGTGACATCACACATCCTTGTCTAAGGCCTACTTTTACTGGGAAATAATTTCCCTCTTTCCTACATACTCTAACTTGAGCCTCACTATCCTCGTAAAAACTCTTCACTGCTTTCAGTAACCTACCTCCTACACCATACACCTGCAACATCTGCCACATTGCCCCCCTATCCACCCGTCATACGCCTTTTCCAAATCCATAAATGCCACAAAGACCTCTTTAGCCTTATCTAAATACTGTTCACTTATATATGTTTCACTGTAAACACCGGGTCCACACACCCCCTCCCTTTTCCTAAAGCCTCCTTGTTCATCTGCTATCCTATTCTCCATCTTACTCTTAATTCTTTCAATAATAACTCTACCATATACTTTACCAGGTTTATCAACAGACTTATCCCCCTATAATTTTTGCACTCTCTTTTGTCCCCTTTGCCTTATACAAAGGAACTATGCATGCTCTCTGCCAATCCCTAGGTACCTTACCCTCTTCCATACATTTATTAAATAATTGCACCAACCACCCCAAAACTATATCCCCACCTGCTTTTAACATTTCTATCTTTATCCCATCAATCCCGGCTGCCTTACCCCCTTTCATTTTACCTACTGCCTCACGAACTTCCCCACACTCAAAACTGGCTCTTTCTCACTCCTACAAGATGTTATTCCTCCTTGTCCTATACACGAAATCACAGCTTCCCTATCTTCATCAACATTTAACAAAATTTCCCCAAAATATTCCCTCCATCTTCCCCAAAACCTCTAACTCTCCATTTAATAACTCTCCTCTCCTACTTTTAACTGACAAATCCATTTGTTCTCTAGGCTTTCCTTAACTTGTTAATCTCACTCCAAAACTTTTTCTTATTTTCAACAAAATTTGTTGATAACATCTCACCCACTCTCTCATTTGCTCTCTTTTTACATTGCTTCACCACTCTCTTAACCTCTCTCTTTTTCTCCATATACTCTTCCCTCCTTGCATCGCTTCTACTCAGTAAACTTATTCCTTTATAGTTTTTACAATTTCTTTTGTCCCCCTTCCCTTTATATAGAGGAATTATACATGCTCTCTGCCAATCCCTAGGTACCTTCCCCTCTTTCATACATTTATTAAACAAAATTATGAACCACTCCAACACTATATCCCCCCCTGCTTTTAGCATTTCTGTCATGATTCCGTCAGTTCCAGCTGCTTTACCTGCTTTTATTCTATGTAATGCCTCACTCACCTACCCCACACTCACATCCTGCTCTTTTTCACTTCTAAAAGATGGTATACCTCCCTGGCCAGTGCATGAAATTATCACCTTCCTTTCTTCATCGATATTTAAAAGTTCCTCAAAATATTCCTGCCATCAACCCAATACCTCCATCTCCCCATCTACTAACTCCCCTACTCTGTTTTTAACTGACAAATCCATTCGTTCCCTAGGTTTTCTTAACTTGTTTATCTCACTCCAAAATTTTTTCTTATTTTCATCAAAATTTCTTGACAGTGTCTCTCCCACTCTATCATCTGCTCTCCTTTTACACTCTCTCACCACTCTCTTCACCTTTCTTTTACTCTCCATATAGTACTCTGCTCTTCTTATAACACTTCTGCTTTGTAAAAACCTCTCATAAGCTACCTTTTTCTCTTTTATCATATCACACCCTTTACTTCATCATTTCACCAATCACTCCTCTTTCCTCCTGTACCCACCCTTCTATAGCCACAAACTTCTGCCCCACATTCTAATACTGCACTTTTGAAACTATTCCAACCCTCTTCAACCCTCCCCCCCCCCCCACTACTCGTACTTGCACTAGCCCACCTTTCTGCCAAGAGTTGCTTATATCTCACCCGAACTTCTTCCTCCTTTAGTTTATACACTTTCACCTCTCTCTTACTTGTTGTTGCCATTTTCCTTTTGTCCCATCTACCCCTTACTCTAACTGTAGCTACAACTAAATAATGATCCGATATATCAGTTGCCCCTTTATAAAGATGTACATTCTGAAGCCTACCCATCAACCTATTATCCACCAATATATAATCTAACAAACTACTTTCATTACATACTGTATCATAGCTTGTATATTTATTTATCCTGTTTTTCATAAAATATGTATTACTTATTACCAAACCCCTTTCTACACATAGCTCAATTAAAGGCTCCCCATTTTCATTTACCCCTGGCATCCCAGATTTACCTACTACTCCCTCCACAAGTACTCTCACACTTGGTTCAAAACTCCCCACATACTCAACAATTCCCAAAACCTCTCTTTCTTCTCCACACTTCTCTCTTCTCCAGGTGCATATACACTTACTATAACCCACTTTTCACATCCAATCTTTATTTTACTCCACCTTTATTTTACTCCCTCTTTTCCTGCCATAGCTTATCCTTCAACATTATTGCTACTCCTTCTTTAGCTCTAACTCTGTTTGAAACCCCTGACCTAATCCCATTTACTTCTCTCCACTGAAACTCTTCCACCCCCTTCAGCTTTGTTTCACTTAAAGTCAGGACATCCTGCTTCTTCTCATTCATAACATCCACAGTCATATCTTTCTTATCATTGTGCGTGGATGTTGTGCAAACATCCACGCACATTCAGACATCCCACTTTGATAATTTTCTTCTTCTTCTTTATAGTAATCCTTACAGAAAACGGGGTTACTAGGCCATTGTTCCTGGCATTTTAGTTGACTTTTACAACACACATGGCTTACGGAGGAAAGATTCTTATTCCACTTCCCCATGGATATAAAAGGAAAAGTAATAAGAACAAGGACTATTAAGATAAAATCAAAGAAAACTCAGATGAGTGTATATAAATAAATGTGTACATGTATGTGTAATGTGACCGAAGTGTAAGTAGAAGTAGCAAGACGTACCTGTAATCTTGCATATTTATGAGACAGACAAAAGACACCAGCAATCCTACCATCATGTAAAACAATTACAGGCTCTCGTTTTACACTCGCTTGGCAGGACGGTAGTACCTCCCTGGGTGGTTGCTGTCTAGGGTTAGTACTTACTGAGATATGAGGCTGCAAAGTTGGTGCTTAATGCTCATCTGATGGCAACATCGAGTCCTGCTGCTTGAGGAAGTGTTGCCGATATACCATTTTTTCTTATTTTTATATTTATATAATTTTTATGCTCTGATAATTACAATTTATTGTAATTCTTGGCATTTCATAACCAATCTATGTTCTAACACTAATATTTGTACTCAAATTGTCACGAACACATTGACAGGTGGACATTTACACCTGCCTTGGTCATTTACTATTGTCTAGGAATATATACAGAGTATTTATAGGTCCCAGCAATGTTTTGGATACACGAGAGTATAGAAGAAGAAGGAAGGAGGAGGAGGAAGGAAGAATTTTCCTTGAAGCAATGTGACAAGCATCTGGGAGGGCAGTGATGAGATATTGGATGACATTTGATGGATGCCAGCAAGGGTGCAGAGATGAGATAGTGCAGAGATAAGACGAGGTAAGCTATGACATTTGATGGGCACCAGCGAGGGTGCAGAGATAAGGGATGGCATTTGATAAGCTCATATCACAGTCTCTGGTTATCTGTCTCTCTGTCTGCTTGTCTCTTTCTGTCTCTCTGCTTGTCTGTCTGTCTCAGAGAGAGCCACTGTGAACCAACAGGTATTCTTATGCATTATATCAACAAGCACAGTATAGCACTTTGGATTTTTTAGGTTATCCTAGGTAATTTACACTATGTATAATTGTATTTGTGTGTACCTGTGAGACAGATAAAAAGAGATAGAGTGACAGGTAGACAGAGACAGATAGACAGAGACAAATAGACAGAGACAGAGATAGACAGACCCTAAACTTGGGGTTAACATCACTTCCTAGTAAGAGACTTAGTGATCTAGGAATCCACCTTGACAGTAGCCTCAAGTTCCATGATCAGCTCTCCTTGCACTGTATCATTCACTCATCTACCTTTATCTCACAGTAGCCTATATTATACCTTGACAGTAGCCTATGTTCCACAATCAGCTCTCCTTGCACTGTATCATTCACTCATCTACCCTTATCTCACATATGGAATTTGTGCATGGGGATCAACAACATTAAATCACCTAAGACCATTAATAACCCAGCAATAGGCTGCAGTCAGAATAATAACAAATTCCCACTCCCGACAGCATACTCCACCAATATTCAAAAGTCTAAATCTGCTCACCATTAAGAACATCCATACTTATTCATGTGCCTACTATATACATAGAACAATACAAGCAAACATAAACCCTCCACTCAAACTTCTCCTCACCAACCTTAACAGGATACACGACCATAACACAAGACAGATCTCTTTTTGATGTACCCCGTGTCCATATCACACTGTGTAAAAACTCTATGCACATAAAGGGCCCCAAAATTTGGAATTCATTACCAGAAAATACTAAAGCAATCCAGTCTGAAAATTAACCCTTTCAGGGTCCAAGGCCCAAATCTGGAGTCACGCACCAGTGTCCAAGAATTTTCAAAAAAAAAATTTGTTATTTTTTCTTATGAAATCGTAGAGAATCTTTTTGTGAAGGTAATAAAACAAAAAGTACGAAATTTGGTGGAAAATTGACGAAATTATGCTCTCGTGAATTTTGATGTGTCAGCGACATTTATGAATCGGCGATTTTGCCGACTTTGACTCCCATTTTAGGCCAATACATTATTCCAATCAACCAAATTCTTGCTTTTCATCTTATTCTCTTGTCTATCGATTGAACACAAGAAATCGCAAGTCACTGTTTCAACTACAAATAAGTGATTCTGATGTTAATTTGGGCAATTACACAAAGTTCAAAATATTCCAATTTCAAAAATGGGTCCAGAATAAACAATGTAGGATTCCTGGCACTAACTAACGTTTCCTTGTTGCATTAGTTATGTTTTGAAGGTTTAAAAAATAATTCCATTTTGATTTTTTACACATAAATGAGATTTTTATTCACAAAAAATAGAAGACTTTACGTTGTGTCAATACTGTAATAATTGTATAAATCATCACCATATTTGGAATGTCACTTGACACCCCAGTTCACGTGTATTAGCACGTGTTGAGGTGTTTTTACTCTTAACTTACTACAAAATTTAACATTTCTGCACTTGGAGCCAGTTACAAGCCCATAGTCCAGTGTAAAACCAATCAAATAAGTCTCTATTTCGTATATAATTTCCCATTCTTCAAAGAGACCAAGAAATCGCAAAAAAACTATAAAAAAATACGACAAAACACTGCAAAGTGCTGTTTTAATCGAAAATCATGATTTAAGTTTTTTTATATCATATAACTGTGCCTGCAGGATCTGTTTTATTGGTGCACACATACACATAATGATCTTCATTTTAGCCCAATGTACCACTCCAGTTTATCAGAGTAGCTGAAGCTCACGGTTTGGGCCCTGAAAAGCTCGTAGATCTACGGGAACGGACCCTGAAAGGTTAATTTAAGACTAAATTATTAAAGCCACTTAATCACCTTAGATAAATGATAAATACTCATTATTTAACATTAACCAATAAATTACCAATTATCTAAATTTACCAATAATTCAATACTAGATCTAATCAACACTAGACAACCAAGTTCATATATTGACAAATCATCACATAGAAGTATACATACCTACCAAAAGCAGTGCTGCCCTTCACCAAATTGTAGTAGTTTCATACTGTAAACTGCTGTAAACTACTGGAAACTACTCTTGAATCATGTTTCAAAAAAAGCATTTTTGAATATATGAATATATTCTTTTGGTTTGTATAAATTAGATTCACTTATAATTAATAGAACTGCTGTACAACTATAATAAATTTCTTTAGTGTTAAGTAGTCAGTAGGCCATTAACCCTTAAACGGTCCAAACATATACATGTATATACGTTCACTCGCGTAGCGCCCCAAATTTCTTGAGAGAAAAAAAATTTCTTTTTTAAATAGGAAAAAAAGCATATGGTACCCAGGCATCCCCAATTATTTTAATATGGTGCACAGTGAGTGCACACACCCATTCTCTCATGTCTAGGTGACTCAGGCTTATTGTGGCAATGTTGAATGAATGACAAAGAAAATGTATATATATGTTTGGGGCGCTACGCACGTGAACGTATATATACGTTTGGACCGTTTAAGGGTTAAATTAAGTTGGCCCATAATGCATAGGCATAATAGAGGCTCTCTTTGCACTGCAACCCATTATTGTAAAAATATAATCTCAATGTACTACTTGCAAAGAAATAAATTTAAAATTGAAATTTAAAATTGAAATTTGAAATTGAAAATTGTACCTGTATGCCAGCACAGTGTGTAAGTATATTTAGATACAGATACACATAAATATAATTATCAGAGTATATTTAGGTACAGGTACACATAAGTATAATTATCGAAGTACATAAAAAATATGCAGTAACTTTAAAACACTTGAAATTCTGGAAAATTTCCAGACATAATAGAGAGATGTGCTCACAGAGAATGTAAACAAGCCAGGTGGGGCGTGCCGTATTAGAAAGACTGCTCACCGTATGGTAGGTTTTGGTCAGGATTTGAAATCGCTGTATTAGTGGAAGAGTCAACTTGCATGTCACATTTGTCAACCAAATGCATGTTTTGTATATAGTCAATCACTGTTGCTGGTTTTAGAATACGTTCATTTGTCACTCTATCCACCCTGTCACGGTATTTCATTTCGTTATGGTGAATGGATGTCAACAGCGTAACATCTCATTTGTCATGCCACTGTAATGCCGTGACGTCATTGACAGCAAACACCTGCTCCTCACCACTACGAGTGCCTGGTTGATCCTGGGCATATGTTTACAATTAGAACACACTGTGCCACACACATCTGTCATGTTCACTCCCAAGAAATCACTGAGTAAGGGGCTTGAGTACCAGTTATCAATATTTAATGTATGCCCCTTACCAAGATATGATGCCAGCATCGTTCTCACTACTGGTCACCTGAGATACCCAATAACATCCTGGTATCTTTCAGTGTTTTACTTCCCGTGTATACAGTTATGTCCAATACCAGGCCACTGTCACAGTCACAGAGTACAAACAGTTTTATGTCAAAGTGTTTCTTCTTGTTCAGTATATACTGCTTGAATGACAGTCTACCTTTCAACAAAATCAAAGACTTGCCAAATTCAAGATTCTCGAGTGGATAAAAGTACATGTTGAACTTTTGTTTCAGATACATAAAAACATTTCTGATCTTGTATAACCTGTTATTTCTGTCAGGCCAGGTTTTGTCAGAGAAGTGCAACATACGTAACAGTAAGATAAATCTGTTCACTGGGATGAATGAATTCACTGAAGGCTGGGTAGAAATTGGCCCATCTGTAGACCAGTATGATTTTATATTATGCTTATAGATATGAGGCATAAGCATTATTGTTGCAAAAAAGCAAATATATTTCAGTCACAGTTGTCTCTTTCTGCTGTGTAGTCTTGACTGTGGTAATATCATTGTATTTGCCATGGTGTAATCAATATACTTGCTACTTTCCCAGACAATATTTTCCATCAAGGGCTGGTCAAAGAATAGTTCAAAGTCAAAGTTAAATTTTATTTCTTTGCAAGTAGTACATTGAGATTATGTATTTACAATAATGAGTTGTAGTGCAAAGAGAGCCTCTATCATGCCTAGGCATTATGGGCCGACTTAATTTAATGGCTTACTGACTACTTAATACTAAAGAAATTTTTCATAGTTTAAGCTGTACAATAGTTCTATTAATTATAAATGAATCTAATTTATAGCTCACAGAATTCAAGTTCACTTGCAGTGTTTCCAAGGTAACAAAATAGCAGGATTTCACTTTGAGTGTCATCAAATTGACGGGGATTGGGAACAAAATTGGGATTTTGCTGCCAATCTCAGTTGTGGTTTGCTGGTGGGCACTTGACGTCATAAGTTGGTTGTGGTGGTAGTGCAGGTTGTGGTGGTGTATGTCTGGATGATGATGTACTTTGTCCTGGACCTGCTGAGTCTTGGGCTCAGGTCCCAGCCTGGGCTGGTACCACATACTGTATGCCTGTGACACCACCACCCACTGATGCATGTGGTTTGTCCATCCCAATTGTAGCCACATCATCGTCACTTTCACTGTGTGTTCCAGGTGTAGGGCCATGGGATGTACTCCGGGATGTACTCTGTCCCCTTTGAATTGCATATGGTGCACTACCCGAGCGCATGTGGCGTCATATAAATTGACACTTCTGGTGAATATGATTCCTCAATATCACTACTTGAATGGTCATCAAGAGCAATAAAATCAAAGTACATGTCATTATCATCACCATTACTCAAATCCGAGGCCTGGTCAGGCGAAAATATTAGTACAGTGGAACCTCAAATTTCAAACGTATCGCTTATTGAACTCTCCGAAAATAGAACCCTTTTTTCGAACCAACTTTGTCCCTATTATCGAACTTGCCTCTATTTTCAAGCTGCCAGGTACTGGACATGTCTGCCAGCCCGCTCTGTCCGTGTCCCCATGCAGGCACCATGAGCCAGTCTGGTTTCGTTGATGCTTGAGTGAACACTAAACTTCGTTCTCATTCAAACATTTTATGATTATTTCATTGTGTTTAGTGCTTGTGGGACTGTGAAATAAGCTACAATGGGTCCAAAGAAACTTGCTAATGGTACCCCTGTGGTAAACAAAGTGAGAAACACCATACCTGGAGTTTACCTGGAGAGAGTTTCGGGGGTCAACGCCCCCGCGGCCCGGTCTGTGACCGGATGTCCAAGTGATGTCCAAGTAGAAGGATATCCAAATGTCTGTGGAGAAGTGCCACCCTGAGCAAGCTGAAGCAAGCCATCTTTGCAACAAGTTAGGAAAATCTTAAAGAGGCACCAGAAACAGAGGACTGTGGACAGATATTTTGAGACAGCGGTCCAGTGGCTCAAGCTGGTCCTAGTGGCATTAAAAGACAGAAGGGAAGTAACCCCAGAGAGGGCTTTGATACCTGAAGTCCTCATGGAGGGGGATTCTCCTTCCAAGCACTAACCCCAACTCCCTTTCTCCTCCTCCCTATCTTCCAGATGCCATCACCAATCTTCAATAGAGGTAAGTAAAATGTTATTTTATATGTTTATTTAAATTTATTAATACATAATTGAACACTATATTTGTTGTGTGTATGTAAAACTATAATTAATCTCTATAAAATGTATTTTTTTGTGAATATTTTTGGGCTTTTGGAACGAATTAATTGTATTTCCATTATTTCTTATGGGAAATATTGCTTCGCTTTTCAGACTTTTCGAATTTAGAACTAATTCCTGGAACGGATTAAGTTCAATATTTAAGGTTCCACTGTATTCTCTTGTGACGAGGTATAACTGAATGTGACTAAGATGCACCAGCACCAGAAGTCGAAGGTTGAGGGTCGTTAGGATTTTCGGCACTATTTTTGATATCTTGAGCATTGCTTTGGGTCACAAATTGATCAAAACCATAGAATTCCTCTTCAGATCCACTTCCATCAGTGTTAGAACTCAGTGGTGTCATAAGGGGGGGCGGGGGCTGCCCCAGGTGACACCATTTAGGGGGTGACACCATAGAGCCTCTAAAAAAGGTGACACTAATGCACAAAACACTGCTGCAGCACTGTTTGATTACAGGGTACAAATAGACCTATATAAGGAAAATCATTGATTTTGATGATGTGATAGATGATTTTGCAGGATTGAAAGCAAGAAAATGTAAGATCAGATTCACTGAGATGTTGCCTGCACTCAATGTCAGATTGGAACTAGTGTTTTTCTGATATTGCAGTTATTTTTCAATTTTTTTTTTTTTTGCATTGTTGAAGATGAATAAATGTAGGATCTGTTGCCTCTACTCAAAGTGGTATTTGAGTTTATGTTCCCTCAATATTACTATGATTATTTATTTTATCATTAATAAAGTTGAGAAGTATTCTCCTGTTCGGTTTATGGCCCTTAAACGTTCTCATTGCTAAACATTAGTCACTGGTCATGCAGTAGTGATGTAACTGGAGTTTACTCCCCTCATCCCCCTGCCCTTGGATTTCATGGGAGTGACACCAAAAAATGCCGCCCTGGGTGACACCAAAGATTCCCTCCCGGGTGACACCAACCCTAGCGATGCCACTGTTAGAACTATCACTTGGGAAGAGGAGAGTCCCAATTTGCTGGGGAGTGAGAGCTTCCTTGCCGTGAGGCATGGTGAACAAAGTATATTGAAATGGCGTTCCCACAATGCCATGCAGGCACCCCAATTTTTTGTTACTGTACACACTGACCACACAGACCCATTCGAATAGAATAGAACTGATTTAAGGAGTTGGGATGCACTGAGGAAATCATTGATGTAGATGAGAAAGAGGAGTGGGCCTAGGACACTACCTTGGGGCACTCTGACAGCTACAAGCTGAATAGTAGAGTTGACTCCATTTGCATATATATACTGGTATCTATTGTTAAGATAAGATTTTAGGTATTCGAGGGAATGTCCTCTGATGCCGTAATGATTTCATTTTAGGTGCAGGAGATTGTGGTCCATTGTATCAAATGCTTACCGTAGTCAGCGAAGAGCCCCAGAGGATATTCATTTTTATCGAGGGCTGTATATGTTAGTTCAAGTATTTTTATAATAGCATCATACTTTTTTTTTGGTCTAAACCCAAATTGGCAGGGGTTAAGTATGTTGTTGGATATAAGGTAGGAGTAAAGTTGTTTGTGTATTATTTTTTTCAAATATTTTAGAAAATCAGAGCAAGTTTGATATGGGTCTGTAGTTGTTCAGATTAGTTAGATCATCTCATTTGAGGATCAGGGTAACCCTTTCTGTCTCGAATATGGATGGGAAGGTTGAGAACTCTTCAGATTTGTTTAACAGTGTTGCAATAATGGGTGACAGCACATGAGCAGGTTTTTTATATATGAATGGTGGCAAGTTATCTAGATATCCTGCTTTGTTTTATAATGATTTAATGATGAGTTAGACTTCAGGAGAATTAGTTGGAGCTAGATATAGAGTACAGTGGAACCTCTACTTACGAGTTTAATCCATTCCATGACCTTGCTCACAACTGGATTTGCTCGTTTGCAGAGTAAATTTTCCTCATTTAAATTAATTGAAATGCAATTAATCCATTCCAGTGGAATTCTGTACTTCAATAATTTCGCTAATATCAACTCTATGTCTTATTTATCTATCACTTCATCTAATATGACATAATAAACAATATAAATAACATACAAACCTGATATATACTCTAAAATGAATAAAATATGTCATTCATGTGGTGGTATGGGCTGTGTTGGCAGTGGACGAAAGTTTCTCTGGAGACCATGCAAAATACTTCATGAATAATTTAGCTAATATCATCTATACAGCTTATTAATCTATCATAGTTCATCTAATATGACATAGCAAACAATATAAATAACATAGAAACACGATATATACTCTAGAATGAATAAAATGTCATTCATGTAGTGGTATGGGCAGTGTCGGCAGTGGACGAGAGTTTGTCTGGAGACCGATGAAAATACTTCATGAATAATTTTGCTAATATCATCTATATGGCTTATTTATATATCACAGTTCATCTAATATGACATAACAAACTATAAAAATAACATAGAAACATGATATATACTCTAGAATGAATAAAATATGTCATTATGTAACAGGTGGAGGCAGCCACAGCCTCTCCCTCTTTGTTGTGGTAAACACTGCCATCTAGTGACAGCCTATTATAATTGTTTTATGTAGTACATTATTATTATATATGTATTATTATTATACATATTATTATCATTATTAATATTATTAATGATAATGAGAACCTTCAAAACGAGGGATGCCAAGCCCATGATGACACTCTTCAGGTCACTTGTTCTATCTAGGCTGGAATATTGCTGCACACTAACAGCACCTTTCAAGGCAGGTGAAATTGCTGACCTAGAAAATGTACAGAGAACCTTCACGGCGCGCATAACGGAGATAAAACACCTCAATTACTGGGAGCGCTTGAGGTTCCTGAACCTGTATTCCCTGGAATGCAGGCGGGAGAGATACATGATTATATACACCTGGAAAATCCTAGAGGGACTAGTACCGAACTTGCACACGAAAATCACTCACTACGAAAGCAAAAGACTTGGCAGACGATGCAACATCCCCCCATTGAAAAGCAGGGGTGTCACTAGCACAATAAGTGTCAGGGGCCCGAGACTGTTCAACTGCCTCCCAGCATACATAAGGGGGATTACCAACAGACCCCTGGCAGTCTTCAAGCTGGCACTGGACAAGCACCTAAAGTCGGTTCCTGATCAGCCGGGCTGTGGCTCGTACGTTGGTTTGCGTGCAGCCAGCAGTAACAGCCTGGTTGATCAGGCTCTGATCCACCAGGAGGCCTGGTCACAGACCGGGCCGCGGGGGCGTTGACCCCCGGAACTCTCTCCAGGTAAACTCCAGGTATTATTATTATTATTGTATTGTATTATTATATTATTTTTATTATATGTATTATCATACATATTATTATTATTATATAAATAATTTGTAATTTTTATTCACACAAAAAATATAAGGTTTACTGTTATTCCTTATTGCAATAATTATATAAATAATGTCAACCCATTCACGACTGCATATTGGAATGGACAGTGATGTCATTTGTTTACTCTGAAACAGCCAAGCAATGGACCATTTGTCCTAGGTTAAGCTCTATTTCAAGGCACTTTTCATCATGAAAGCAATCAAAATCATATCTATTTCTGTAATATATCTTCCATTCTATCAAATGAGACCAAAAAAACGAGAATACAACCATAAAAACCATTCGAAATTACCGCTAAGGGGTGGCTAATTGCCTGCAAAAAGTCGTTCTCCATTCTTTGTGCTTAGATTTCTTTCATTTTTGGGTATGTAAGAAGCATCTTTCCATCATAAAATTGCCAAGTTTCAATAAGATTGTCCAACACAAAACAGTATGAGATACAATTCCCGAGATCAAGAGCAAGAGGCCCTGCACCAGTGGTTTAAAGTAAAAGAAAGAGGTATACATAACAGAGTGTCTTACCCAAAAAAAAAACACGTCAGAAACACACTGAATAGGTAAGAAACCTTAAGCGGAGAATAAGACACATACACCAATGCTTCACACGGGATGGGGAAAATTCTTGTTAGGAAAACAAATGTAGGTAACTGTACCACAATCACGAACGAGAATGTTCTATCACGATTTCTCAGGGATTACACTAATCTACGGAATAACTAAGCAAAGTGCAACATTAAAAGTACGTCGCGTAGTGTAGGTTTTGCTCCATTATTGTTCAAATTTCATTGTACAATCTCTTAGTATTTTAAATAATCAACTACCTCTTTTTGTGATTTTACAGTAATGCATAAGTCACCTTAGGTAAATTTCTTATTATATTGTTTTTTTTTGCTTAAAACATTAGCTGATTTGATACTTTCTTGTCCATATTACTACTCATATTTTTTTTGACTACTATCAAGTGATATTACCTAACAAAATTAATAATTAATTATTTTTACTATAATTTCAATTTACTATTAAATTTTTGGAAATTTAATAAAACCATTACTTGTCTAATTACCTTTCACAGTTTCTATACACATTTACTATCTTAGAGTACTCTTATTTACTCCTATACTGCCATATAACCTCTAGTATAACTACCGTGCAATATTGAATGAATAATCATTACTTTTTCACTTTTTTATGTTGTTGTAATCATTATTACTTACTAAATTTTATTTAAACACCATATTTACTACCAGTCAATTTTACTTTTGTACATTAAACATTATTTTCATACTTCCATAACATTTTGTTGCCAAATTTCAGTTTGCATATCAACTCAACTTTATATTATCCTTTGTACCTGTCTACCATCTTATATCATATTATTAGACCAAGACATTTCCATTATTCATTAGTTTTACTGTCC
Source organism: Cherax quadricarinatus (assembly GCF_026875155.1). Lineage (NCBI taxonomy): Eukaryota > Metazoa > Arthropoda > Malacostraca > Decapoda > Parastacidae > Cherax > Cherax quadricarinatus. The sequence goes on along the minus strand of NC_069408.1, from coordinate 30,378,217 downwards.
ATTTAATTGTGTTTACCACTACTTGTTTTTTTAGTCACTTTTTAATTGGTGCAATTAGTGTATATTCCAATTACTTATTTGCAAGTACCAATACTATCTTTTGCTAGCTGTACCACTACCTCATTTTTTCTTTTTTCTTTTTTATTTACTTTTTTTGTGCAATAAACTGCTCTCAACTTATGTAATATTTACAATCAGATGTCTTACTCCTAAACCAATATTATTTCATAGATGCACTATCTGTCCATTTACTTGTTTACCATTACTCAATTGTAGTCCCTTTATATTTTTTGTCTTTATTTAGCTCTATATAACTACATAGATCATATATTCGCAATTGTAAACTAATCAAGGTGCTATTTTAGGTGCTAAAGTTAATAGTTCACTATTTTGCCATTATAATCCAAGCTCATTTATTTGATTACCACTTGATTGTTCCCCACAACTTTTTTTAGTCCCTTTTAATTATAATTTATATTATAATTCTAAATTAAAGAAGCTACCTTTAAAGTTCTACTACCTATCATATTCAGTCCATTATTTGATCATCTCTTTATTTGTTCACACAAATTATTTTAGTCCCCCCCATTTTATATAGGTCTCCTTTAATTATAGCTTTAAAAAACTACCTTAGCTCATTATTATTTACATTTGTTATATAATTCAGGTGCTATTTTTTTTTGTAGCTTTTGAATATTTATCTTATTTCTTTATTAATTTCTAATATTGATTCATACAAATTCTTATTGATTACCCAAGCCATTGATCCTGAATACCAACCTCTTATTTAATGACTTAAATGATTCAAAAACAGTTACTGTAATTACTAACAGAGAACAATCAAAGGCACTTCTCAGACTCACAACAACATAACTATCTTTAACTAATATTAGATCTTTAAAGCAAGCATTATGATGGACTTCTAGCATTACTAAATTCTTGACATCCAAATATGTCCTAAATTACACTAACTGAAACTGCGCTAAAGCTGATACTACAGATGTCTATGCCATTCTGTTTCACAGCCATAACAAACTGTAGGCCCAGACCAACAAGGGGGTGGCACAGCTAATATTACACTCAGACAACTAGAATGTATCACATAATACTTGCACAAGGGATGCCATGGGGAATATTAATAGCTAAATTCAAATCCAAATACTACATAAAACCTCTCACATTGATAAAAACATCTACAGAATTCCACAATCAAAAATTAGCAATTAGTCAAAACTAGAAAGATAAGATAACTGATGCACCTGAACAAAGATTCACTTACTACTTCCAGGTGACTTCAATATAAATCTCCTGCAAGGACAGGGACCACACGTTACTGAATGCAACAAACACAATGAGTAACTGCATGTTGCTACCAAAAGTAAACAAACCTACAAGAGGTAAGAGGACTAGTGTTTCCTATTGACCCCATACTGGACCAACACCATATCCCCTTTAAAAATCAGGCATAATTACAGATAATACCACAGCCACTACACTACTTTCCTCATAACAACTCTTGTAATATACCCCATGACACTACTAAATTCATCTTCAGATTCACAATGAGGAGCCATTAATAACTTCACAACAGCCCAGTAAAAAACAAACATTGATGGCACACTGAGCCTAGAAATCTATCAGTTTAGACGAATGTTTTAATAATTTTCTAAAAAAGACCCAATACTTTTATAACAAGCAGCCTAAAAAACTAAAAGCAGATGACAGCTAAGAGACTGATCAGTCCCTGGCTAACACCAGCATTCTCAAATCCAATAAATACCAAAACCAGATATGAAAAACAGTACAGAATGGGTCACATAACAGAGACCAAAACACAAACGTTACTCGTCAATCCTAACCAGCCTGATAAGAAGGGCAAAAAAATTGTATTATGAGAACAGATTATCCCGACTTACGAGGTGATATAAAAAAGGACCTGGAAGGACACTATCAGAAATTCTGGGAAACAAAAAAGATCTCACGAATAGCGAAATAAAATTAGCAAAATCAGGTGAACCCCAACTCCCACCAACAGAACAGCAAACAGACTCAATGCCATTCTTCATCCATATCAGGTCAAAAACCTTGCCCAATAATATCCAAGCTCAGATACCCCACCAAATGAACTCACTGGCAACCGAAACACTGTTCCTAGCTCTGACTAACCATACGAAGTCTCCCTTTTTTATCAATGCACTGAAAAAAACAAGGGCAGGAGATTTAAATTACCTTACACCCTTTATATAACAAAAAAGCGTTTCACAAGTACGTCACAATTCATTGCAAAATCTTTAAACAAAGCCATTGAATCCTCCACCTTCCCTACAGTTTCAGAATAGCAAGGGTCACCCCGATCCATAAAGGGAGGAGACCAAACAGAGTTGATTAACTATAGGCCAATTATCCATTTGACACCCTCTTCAAAAAATTTCGAAAAATTAATTCATTAAAACTAATCCAACTCTACCTCAATTCCATAACATTCTCAACCCCATGGCCAATTCGATTCAGGCCTAATAAAAATACTAATGATGCTATTATACACATGATAGAACATATATACACATGCAATAGAGAAAAAAGAAGTGCCTTACATTGCGGGATCTTCATTGACTTAGTAAAGCTTTTGATACAGTTGACATGACTTGCTCCACGTAAATTGTCACACTATGGTATTAGAGGCACTCCCTCAGCTACCTCAAGTCTTACCTCCCCCAGCAAAACAGAAAGCCAATTTGTATACGCAAATGGGGCAAGCTCTTCCGCACAACCAGTTACAGTTGGTGGTCCACAGGGAAGTGTCCTTGGCCCTCTTCTCTTTTCCTATACATAAATGTGGACCTACCAATGCTTGCAATTACTCAAACCCACACTTTTTGCATATGGACACCACATACCTCTTCTTACGGAAGCCAGGTCACGTAGCAAAAGACTGTAAACACCGAATTACAGAAATATCTACCTGGATGAGGACTAACAAAATTAACTAGATACATTGACAAAACCCTACTTACATTCAGTATTGGTAGCAGAGCTAAAGACTGCCCTTTAACATATCGATCAACGGATCACCAATCAACAAAGCTAACAGAGGGAAAATCCTAGGAATCCACCTCGATAATAGACTCAAATTTCATACACATATACAACAAATTTCTAAGAAAATTTCCAAGACTGTAGGCATATCTACGAAGGTACGGTACTATGTTCACTGTCAGCCTCCTGGCCCTTTTCACTCTCTTATTTACCCCTATCTCACCTATGGAAATTGTGCATGGGGCTCAACAAAACTACCATATCAGATCACTATTACCAACAAAAGGCTGCAGTTAGACATTGAATGTAACAAATTCTCACTACAGGCAGCAACTCCACCAATATTCAAATCACTCACCTACTCACCATACAAAAATCCATACTTATTATTGCATTATTACATACATAGGAACACTTAACTTCTGATATTAACCTCCCTCAAACATTTCCTTGCCAACCTCAACAGAACACATGACATAATAAAGGCACAGATCACTCTTTGATGTTCCTCGTGTCCATCTCACGCTATGCAAAAACTCAATGCCATAAAAGGCCCTAAAAATCTGGAATTTCATTACTGTAAATATAAAGAAATACTACCTGTTTATTAATCTCAAGTCTCTATCTCAAAGTTCACACTTACTCACTCAAAACCAAATAAATACTGAATAAACTGAAACCATATAAATTAGTATATTCCTAAATGTTACTCACAATTATATCACCAAACATTTGTTAAACTAACTTGTTATTTTTTTTAATACACTACTAACAGAATCTCCATTCTACTGAATTGAACAGCAATGCATGCAACATTGGACTGTCTTTGTAATATATTTGTTATTTTTGTTATCTGTTTACAATAATGTCTTATCACTGATTTCATCATTGCTTAGTTAATATCTTAAGTTACATTTAAGCCCCAGCCCGTAATGCTATGCATATAAGTGGCTTTGGCATGTGCTCTTACCTGTCTTTTTTGTACTCTGTTTGTATGCCTAAATTTCTAAAATAAATAAAAATCCAATCCCAGGCAACACCCCACCCCCACTCTTCATAGATATAAATTTACTGTTCAGAACATCCACACTTACTATGTCTAACCTTATCTTACATCAACCTTAAATTCAAAATTTACCTGACCTAAACCCACCTTTTTCGATAGTTGTGACAGGACCACAGGGCATAAACACAGATACAAACATCCTATGAATTCCCGTTTCAGCTAAACCTATACAAAATTCAATGTACATAAAAAGGCATAAAATTGGAACACCCTTCCTGAAAACTCTCGAACTGCAGATAACATCATCACTTTCAACAAACTACCTTAGCCACCTCGTATTCCCTGACACACCCCACAACTAACTACATGAAAACTACTATTTCTTTGTTTATTATACACAAACAAAACATCCTAGACCTCCTTTGATATCTGTGTTCTCCACAATTCGCACTACCACTCATCCAAATTGCCACTATAAACATAGAAATACATAATACAATACTTGTATTACCTAATGAAAATTAACTAGTCAAAAGGTTGTCTGTTTTGTTCTAATATAGGTGCTTCATGAAATATGTATTGTACCAAAATAAAACCATTCACATTGCTAAATTATGAACCATTAATGCAGTTACTTACGCTTAACACCAATATGCTCCATATTCTTACTATATAGAGTTTTGAATTACATGAGAGTCTGCCTGAAATGCCTAGTCATGCTAGGTGTGATAGTGGCCCCTCTGTAATTAGATTAATATAAATAAGCCCAAACACACAATACCCTATATGTGTAAACCCACATTTTAATACTTTTATAGAGAATAAATTGATTTGATTTGATTGATGTGCTGTGATCTGCTTCGTTTTTATTGGACAATGCCATGTTATAGAGGTTTTGGGTTTTATGTAAATATTCTTGACATCTTTGTCATTATTATGGCTGTCAGCTAGTCTTTCTGCACAATCATGTCACTTGTGCTGCATACACCCCCCCCCCCCCATGTTGCCGCTAGCTACCTAATACTCCGCCTCTACTGTACTGCATGTGCTGGCACGTGCTCAGTACTCTCCCTGTATCAGACTCTCGTCACCTACCGCAGTGCTCACAGCATCACTGAATAACACTATACTTTAGCTTCTCTCGCTATACCAGCATTACATCTGTGCCGCGGCTTCGCACATCCCCCCCCCCATTATTAACTTCCCTGTATTACCCCCCAAAACGTGGCACTATTGTGCCTAGGCACTTCGGGCAGACTACACTAATTTTATGCTATATTGATATAGGTTATATTTTGAGAAGAAGTACATTTGTGATCATATTATTAGATATGCAATTTGACACATTCCCAGTTAGGTACATAAATCATTAGGTTTTAAATAGTTAGGTAGTTACAAATCGATATATGTAATTAATATTACAAATGGTAGATTTAGTAATAGGATTCAATTTGTTTGCATGATAACATTGTTTCTATTAAAGCATACTGGGAAGAGTATCTTAGACAACTTAGGATTAAACTTAAGATTTATCCTTGCAGGGTTTGAAACCCTTGATCCTTAACTCCCACTCAGGTTCAAAAAATATTCGAAAAAATAAAGAATTTTTTCTTATGAAATGATAGTTTTTTTTTTTTTTTTTTTTTTGTAAATATTATAGGCTAAAATTTTTTTGCCAATCAGTACTTACCAAGATATGGAAGCGTGAGAGTTGACAGATATTGAACACTTATGTGGAACTTTCGGCTGCTGGTCCACCGATAAGAGATTATTTTTCTTTTTTTTCTGCTTTTTTTTACTTTTCTTCTTTTATATTTTTTTTTTATTTTTTTTTTTTTTCAAATACTTTTTATCGCCTTGTTGATTCCCAATATTAAGGCCTGTTTTTTTATATATTCATCATTCTGTACTCACAATAATGCACAAACTTTGTTGTCATTTATATTGTTGTAAATTTTGAACACATGTGCAACTCTTGAAGAAAGAACAGATCCTTGAAGAAACATCGACTCCAAGGTTGAAGGGACTGATTTCTCTTTCTCCTACCTGTTCTTCAAGTTTCTCTATGTATGGACTGATGGAAGCACCTGTGTGGCGAAGCGTTTCCATCATAAAGATACCAAGGTTGCACATGGTCTATTTATCAAACATGTCGGTTTCTCTGAAACCATTCATCTACAATATATTGTTTACAAAACTTGTTCTACACAAACCAACAATAAAATGATGGTTTCATTACTATTTTTCTAGCATATATATACACAAATAAAGCTCAATGAACATGTCTAGAAGGTGCTGCGCTATCGGAACTCTTGGAAACATGGTTGTCATGCACAATGGTGTTTTACATCCTCAGCACATAAAACAAGTGTTCTCTGCAGATTGTGGGTAATTTTATTTTGTATGTGCACAGACAGACACTCCTCTGAGAATTTTTTTGAAGCAGTAGCAGGCAGTTTTATTAGGCAAGTGATCACAGGGCCTCAGGACTAAGAGGGGTAGTTGATTAATTTCGTGGGCGGTGTTGTTCTAACTGCAGTGTGTTGTTACTTGTACTTGAATATTCATTTGTCTAGTTTAATTTATTTATTTATGTCTTTAATAATAGTACATGGATTTTGTATTTACATAATGGGTTGCAATGCAAGGAGAGCATTTATTATGCTTAGGCATTAAGGGGGACATTTTGGGGCCTGACTTAACATTTATTGGGCTTACAGACTACTTAACACTACAGAATTACTGTCATAGCTGTACAGTAGAATATTAATTATATCATTAGTTGCTACAGTAGATTATTAATTATAAGGTGAATCTAATTTTTATAAGACAAAGGATTTATTTCATTATTCAAAAAATGCTTTTGTGAAAACATTGATTCTGTTATATTCCTGTCAACAATGGATAAAAGGTTCAAAGTAATTGTTGAAATTATGATTTGGGAATAAAACATAAGTGATTATGGTGTGTAACTGAGTATTTTAGCATTTAGTCTGGGTTGACTAAGTGTATCTTTTGAGAAGTCTTAAATTGATTTTCAGACTGGGTTACTTTAGTATCTTCTGGTTTGAATTCCAAATTTTGGGGGCCTTTGATGTGCATAGCATTTTTACACAGTGTGAATTGGGCATTCGATGTATATCAAAAAGAGAATTTGTGTTATGGTCATGTGATTCTGCCTAAGGTACGTTGGTGATGGGAGGTTTGAGTGTGAGGGTTTATATTTGCATTGTATTCGTTCTGTGTATGATAGTAGGCAAAACCCCATGAATAAGTATGGATGTTCTTAATAGGTGAGCAGATTAGACTTTTGGAAAATTTGGTGGAGGATTGCTGGCGGGAGTGGGAATTGTATCATTCTTAACTGCTGCCTTTTGTGGGTTATTAGAGGTGTCTTAGGTGATTGATGTTGTTGATCCCCACGCACAAATTCCGTAGGTGAGGTTAGAGTATATGAAGTGAATGGTACAGTGCCAGGAGAGCTGACTGTGGAATGTAGTATCTTATCTTTGATAGTATACTAACAGTCTTAGAGATTTTCTTGGTTTGATTTGTTTGTCTGTGTCTGTCTGGAATTAAGGCTACTGTCAAGGTGGATAACCTAGGAATTTTCCCTATGTAAGTCTTGTGGCTCATGATCCATTTAGGCTATGTTACCAGGATGATTTGCAGTTTTGTTTCAACGAATGAAAATGTTTTAAATCTGTATTAGGGTAAGTTTATTAGTAAGACAAACAAAATATTGCCATATGGTGGTTGTTTTGGATTCAGCTTGTACATATCTTTAAGCAATGAGATTGGAAATGTCCAGGGAATATGGGAGAGTGTTTTTTGTACCAATCTATAACTCTGGGTGAAACATCAGCAAACCAATCTGCATGTCACATTTGTTCCACGAATGCATATGAGAGTTGTAGGTCCATACATCTGCAGGTTTTGAATGGGTTCATTGGTCTTCTATTCTGACTGCTAGTGTTTGTCATTTAATTAGGGTGACACTGATTGCACAACAGTTTGACATCTCGTTGTCATGCCACCAAAAATGCCATGATGTCATTGGCCAGCAAACACCTGCACCTGTACTTGGTACGAGTACCTGCATCGACTAGGCATATGCTAACGATTTTCCGCACACTGTACTGCAACATTGTATGTACATTACAAAAAAAAAATCACTGAGGAAAGAGCTTGTGCACCAGTTATCAGTATATAATATATGCCCTTACCAAGATATGGTTCCATCATTGTTCTAACCACATCACCAGAGATACCCAATAACTTCCAGGTATCTTGCAATTCATTACTTCCAGTGTACACAATAATATCCAATACAAGACCACTGTAGCAATCACAAAGCACAAACAACTTTATACTAAAGCGTTTCCTCTTGCTTGGTACATACTGCTTGAACGACAGTCTACCTTTGAACAGAATCAAAGACTCATCAATAACAAGCTTCCTTGAAGGGATAAAAATACATAGTGAATTTCTGTTTCAGATACACAAACACATTCCTAATCTTATATAACCTGTCGTTTCTGTCAGGCCTGGTTTTGTCTGAGAAGTGTAGCATAGGCAATAGTAGCACAAATCGATTCGCTGGTATTATATCACTGAAACCTGGGTTGCAATCAGGCAGTCTGTTGACCAGTATGATTTGACACTGTGCTTATACATATGTGGCATAAGCTTATACATATTGTGGCACAGAAAAGATACGTCTCAGCCACAGTTGTCTCTTTCCACTGGTGTAGGCATGATTTTGATGAAAGTATTGTGTTTGCCATGGTGTAATCGAAGTATCTGTTGCTTTCCCTGACAATAATATCCATCAGGTGTTCATCAAAGAATAACTCGAAACATTCCAGTTCAGTGGCATTGTTCCCAAGTGTACAATATGGCTGTATTCCACTTTGATTTTCATCAAACTGATGGGGATTGGGAACAAAATTATCAGCTTCCTGCCAATCCCATGTACAGTCTGCTGGTGGGAACTGGATATTGATAGGTGGTTGTGGTTGTGGAGGTTGGTGTGGTGGGTGGGTGAGGGTGGCCTTTGTTGAAGCTCAACTGAGTCAGCTGTCTGGGTATCAGCATGGCCCACTGCTAGTGCTTCATGACTGGCACCACCACTACCACCACCACCAAATACATGCACATTTTTCATCCCATTTGCAGCAACATCATTTTCATTTTTACTATCTGTTTCTGTGTACAGCCACAGGATGTACTCCAAGATGTACTCCTTCCCCTTGGAATAGCATATGGCACACTACCAGAGCGCATATAGTGTCATATATACTGATGCTTCACTGGAGAATATTCCACTTCGCTCTTCCTACTGGAACTGTTTCAAGAGCTTGGAGTTTATATTCACTATCACTATCATCACAATTACCTGGAGTTTACCTGGAGAGAGTTCCGGGGGTCAATGCCTCCGCAGCACGGTCTGTGACCAGGCCTCCTGGTGGATCAGAGCCTGATCAACCACGCTGTTACTGCTGGCTGCACACAATCCATACAATCCAACGTACGAACCACAGCCCAGCTGGTCAGGTACCGGCTTTAGGTGCTTGTCCATTGCCTACTTGAAGACAGCCAAGGGTCTATTGGTAATCCCCCTTATGTATGCTGGGAGGCAGTTGAACAGTCTCGGGCCCCTGACACTTATTGTATTGTCTCTTAACGTGCTAGTGACACCCCTGCTTTTCATTGGGGGATGTTTCATCGTCTGCCAAGTCTTTTGCTTTCATTGTGAGTGATTTTCATGTGCAAGTTTGGTACTAGTCCCTCTAGGATTTTCCGGGTGTATATAATCATGTATCTCTCCCGCCTGCATTCCAGGGAGTACAGGTTCAGGAACTTCAAGCGCTCCCAGTAATTGAGGTGTTTTATCTCCATTTTGTATGCCATGAAGGTTCTCTGCACATTTTCTTGGTCAGCAGTTTCACCTGCCTTGAAAGATGCTGTTAGTGTGCAGCAATATTCCAGCCTAGATAGAACAAGTGACCTGAAGAGTGTCATCATGGGCTCGGCTTCCCTAGTTTTGAAGGTTCTCATTATCCATCCTGTCATTTTTCTAGCAGATGTGATTGATACAATGTTATGGTCCTTGAAGATGAGATCCTCCGACATGATCACTCCCAGGTCTTTGACGTTGGTTTTTCACTCTATTTTGTGGAAGGAATTTGTTTTGTACTCTGACGAAGTTTTAATTTCCTCATGTTTACCATATCGAAGTAATCGTTGAACTTCATATTGTTTTCTGCAGCCCACTGAAAGATTTGGTTGATGTCTGCCTGGAGCCTTGCAGTGTCTGCAGTGGAAGACACTGTCATGCAGATTCAGGTGTCATCTGCAAAGGAAGACACGGTGCTGTGGCTGACATCCTTGTCTATATCAGATATGAGGATGAGAAACAAGATGGGAGCGAGTACTGTGCCTTGTGGAACAGAGCTTTTCACTGTAGCTGCCTCAGACTTTACTCTGTTGACTGCTACTCTTTGTGTTCTGTTTGTGAGGAAATTATAGATCCATTGACCAACTTTTCCTGTTATTCCTTTAGCATGCATTTTGTGTGCTATTATGCCATGGTCACACTTGCTGAAGGCTTTTGCAAAGTCTGTATATATTACATCTGCATTCTTTTTGTTTCTAGTGCATCTAGGACCTTGTCATAGTGATCCAGTAGTTGAGACAGACAGGAGCAACCTGCTCTAAACCCATGTTGCCCTGGGTTGTGTAACTGATGGGTATCTAGATGGGTGGCAGTCTTGCTTCTTAGGACCCTTTCAAAGATTTTTATGATATGGGATGTTAGTGCTATCGGTCTGTAGTTCTTTGCTATTGCTTTACTGCCCCCTTTGTGGAGTGGGGCTATGTCTGTTGTTTTTAGTAACAGTGGGACTACCCCCGTGTCCATGCTCCCTCTCCATAGGATGGTAAGAGCTCGTGATAGGGGCTTCTTGCAGTTCTTGATGAACACAGAGTTCCATGAGTCTGGCCCTGGGGCAGAGTGCATGGGCATGTCATGTGTCGCCTGTTCGAAGTCATTTGGCATCAGGATAACATCAGATAGGCTTGTGTTAACCAAATTCTATGGCTCTCTCATAAAAAATTAATTTTGATCTTCGACTCTCAGTCTGGTTAGCGGCTTGCTAAAAACTGAGTCATATTGGGACTTGAGTAGCTCACTCATTTCCTTGCTGTCATCTGTGTAGGACCCATCTTGTTTAAGTAGGGGCCCAATACTGGACGTTGTTCTCGACTTTGATTTGGCATAAGAAAAGAAATACATACTTTGGGCTTCTTTCGATTTCGTTTATGGCTTTTAGTTCTTCCCACGATTCCTGACTCCTATAAGATTCCTTAAGCTTAAGTTCGATGTTTACTATTTCTCTGACCAGTGACTCCCTATGCATTTCAGATATATTGGCCTCTTTTAGCCGCTCTGTTATTCTTTTCCGTCGCCTGTAAAGGGAGCGCCTGTCTCTTTCCATTTTACATTTACTCCTCCTTTTTCTTAAAGGAATAAGCTTTGAGCATACATCGAGTGCCACCAAGTTAATCTGTTCTATGCATAAGTTGGGGTCTGTGTTGCTTAGTCTATCTTCCCAGCTTATATCGTTTAGGACTTGTTTTACTTGGTCCCACTTTATGTTCTTGTTATTGAAGTTGAGTCTGAGTCCTGGATATGGGAAAATATGAGTTTCCTCTTTTGTTCTGGTACAATTGAATGGGAACAAGACAGCCCAGCACCAGAGGTTGAAGGTTGAGGGTCATCTGGGTTCTCCTCACTATTACTGGTATTATGGTCATTTGTTTCAGTCACAACCTCCTCAAAACCTTAAGTGTCATCTTCACTGACACTCCCATCTGTATTAAAACTGTCACTGGGCAGCAAAAGTGTTCCAATTTGCCAAGGAGTGAGGTATTTCTTGGTGCCAGGCATGGTGAACAAGGACTACTTATATGGTGTTCCCACAATGCACCACTGGGTCCCCAATTTTTTTGCTACTGCGCACACTGACCACACAGACCCATTCTCTCACATCTAGGGTTACCAGCCTTTTCCTGCTTGATTTGAGGGCGCTAGAATTTATGCGTACAAGTATGTCACCAACCCTGGAGCGTAAGACGTACTAGTACGCCAAAAAACATGAAAGGGTTAATAGAACTAACTTAAGATTTAATAGGCAATCCCTATACAGTGGACCCCCACATAACGATCACCTCCGAATGCGACCAATTATGTAAGTGTATTTATGTAAGTGCGTTTGCACGTGTATGTTTGGGGGTCTGAAATGGACTAATCTACTTCACAATATTCCTTATGGGAACAAATTCGGTCAGTACTGGCACCTGAACATACTTCTGGAGTGAAAAAATATCGTTAACCGGGGGTCCACTGTATTAGGAATTTTGTGATTACAGTCATTTGGGTGGATGTAGGTGTAAATTATAGGGGAATTACAGATAACAAGAATAAGTCTATATTGTTTTGGATGTGATCATGATACAAAAAAGAGAACTGGTTGGTTTTCATTTGGTTAGCTGATGATGGGGTGTGTTTGGGAGACAAGGTGTTTTTTAATGGTAGTTTTGAAAATAGTGGTTGAGTTCCAGATTTTAGGCCCTTTTATGTACATCAAATTTTTGTAAAGGTTTAGCCAGACACATGGAACGTCATAGAGATTTTTGTGTCAGGTGTTGTATCTATGGGTCCTGTTGCAACTATCAAGAAATTGTTTTAGTTCAGGGTTAAAATTAGAGTTGATGGTTCTGTAAATGTAGGTTGCACAATAGTAGGTGTGAATGTTCTTTACGGTGAGTAGGTTTAAGTTTTTGAAGAGGGAGGGGGTGCTGTCTTGCATTGGATTACGTGATAATTCTTACTGCAGCTTTCTGTTGGGTTATTATTAGCTTTAGGTGAGTTGCTGCTGTTGATCCCTATGCACAAATGGAATAGGTGAGGTAGGAATAGATGAGTGAATAGTATAGTGTAAGGCTAATTGTGGTATGTAGTAGCGTATCTTGGAGAGGATCCCAACTGATTTGGATACATTTTTTTGTTGGATATGAGTGTCGACTTTCAGGTTGCTGTCAAGGAGCAGGCCCAGGAATTTGCCCTTATTATGTCTAGCAATTGGGGTGGTGTCAGTCGTTACATTCAGCTGGGCAGCACCTGTTCTGTTCTCAAACATAGATGGTTTTGTCACTGTTAAGTGTAAGTTTATTAGCAGTCATCCAGGTCGATATTTTTACTAGTTCTTCATTAACAATTGTGTTAAGTGAGGCAAGATTAGGGTGGGAGGTGACATATGTCATATTGTCAGCAAAGCTTAAGGTGTTGTGAAAAATTAGAAAGATCATTGATGTATAAGAGGATGCTTCCTTGTGGTACTCCAGTATCCAGTGGTCTTGTTGATGAGGTTGTGTCCTTAATAGATAGTTTAATATGTTTATTATGCACCCCATGCCCATTCTGTGGGTGGTAGTCAAAAGATTACAGAGGTATATAATAATAGAGACATATTGCTGCCTGTTAGTTACGTAGGATTTGAAATATATAAGTGTGTGGCCTCTTATGCCATAATGCTCGGGTTTGTGGAATAGAATGCTGTGGTCTACTGTAACAAATGCTTTTCTTAGGTCAATAAAGAGTCCTAATGGAAATTCATTTTTTCAAGCGCAGTGTAAAGCAGGTCTAGCATTTTTACAATTGCATCATTTGTGTTTTTGATTTTTCTGAACCAAATTGGCAGTTGGTTATGAGAAAGGTGGGGTAGTGGTCTGTAGTGTTGTCTGTGATTATACCTGCTTGTAGTGGAGATATCGTGTTGGTCCAGATATGGTCAAATAATGAGGCACTTGTCTCAGAGATTCTTGTTGGCTTAGAAGGTACAGGTCGGCGATCACTAATCCGGCATCACTGACTTAGTGAGCTTGCCAGATTACAAAGTGGTTCGGTTAGAATACACTTAATTAACCTGTCAATAGACTCTTTCTGCTACATCTTCCTGTTAGGTAAGACACATATGCAACAGTTAGGTATCTTTATTATGAAACGTTTCGCCTACACAGTAGGCTTCTTCAGTCAAGTACAGAAAAGTTGATAGAAGCAGAAGATACTTGAAGACGATGTAATCAGTCCATCACCCTTAAAGTTTTGAGAGGGACCTGACCTTTCAACATCTGAGTTCTTACCTCTCCTAGTGGCCTACGTCTCACCTCTTGGCGCTATAAAAAGCTCCATTCTGTCACTTCATCTCCATATTGTTTCATACTATGGAACAATGCTCTTCTCCAGACTGAGGGACTGACCACCTCAAAACTTTAAGGGTGATGGACTGATTACATCGTCTTCAAGTATCTTCTGCTTCTATCAACTTTTCTGTACTTGACTGAAGAAGCCTACTGTGTAGGCGAAACGTTTCATAATAAAGATACCTAACTGTTGCATATGTGTCTTACCTAACAACCTGTCGGTATTTTATACCATTTTAATATTCAATCCGCTACATCTTCCTCATTTTCATCACTGCTTTCTCCTCCACTGGTTTGTTGCTGTGGATTTACAACTATCTGCACAATTTCTGAGTCAGTATAATGATGAAATTTGAGTCATTATTATGATCTGAGTCAGCATAATGATGATATTTGAAATTATACTAGCTGAAACTAGTGCTGGATTACTGATGGAACCGGATAACTGATTGCCGCATTAGTGATGGTTGACCTGTAGTAGCAAGCGGTTGGTCATAGTGTTTGTGAAATCAGCTACTGGAGGGTTTCTTTTTTTTTCTAGCAAAAGTACTTAGTGACTTCAAGGTCCTAGTACTTAGTAAATTTTAAAATTATTCCTTCACATTTATTTTCATGTCACCCTCCACTCCACCACAAGCCCACTCTTCTACTTCCTGCTCAACCCCAGTCTCCCTTGAAACACATCACCACATTAAGTCACACCCTCCTTCATCAATTAAAGCCACTACTTCTCAGTCCTCTACAATTCCCCAACACCCCCACTTTACCATTTCCCCACACAAGATTTCTCAGTAACCCTCATTCCTCCATCTCCCCCTTCTTTTCTACCATAGAATGAGATTGTAATCGTTAAGTGAGTCAGTAATTTTTATCAGTAATAAGCTCTGTGTAAAACTGAGTGTGTACCTATATATAGCATCAACTTTATAATTAACAGTTAAGTGTATTACTGTAATCTCCAAAAGATATATTCATTCATATATTCATTTAGTTTATTTGGACATGATACATAGGTTTACAAGGAATTTTAGTAGTTGGGTGTACATACCAAAAGCTCCTTTTATGCAGAGCATTATGGGCAAGCTTAAAATTAACAAGCAATGAAAGGTTCAGTGGTAAAATTACCATAAACAATTTACATTATGAAGTACAGTTGAGTATTTGAAACAATGAAATTTGAACATTTCGATATTGAATCATTATAGTTGTACAAATTTGTCCCATTACAGTGTGTGACAGACAAGAAGATCAATTTACTGTATGTTGTCTTGAAGTTTTAATATTTAAGTAATTGGGAGAATTATTGGTAATGTTAAATAATGAGTGTTGATTATTTAGTCCTGGGCAAGTAAGTGGTTTTTTAGAAGAGTCTTAAATTGATTTTCAGGCCTGGTTACTTTGTGTGTTCTGGTAATGAATTCCAGATTTTGAGACCCTTTATGTGCATAGAGTTTTTATTTAATAAAGACTCTCTAAGGCTTCTGAAATCCATTTTTTGTGCAGCCACTCACAGGTTGAGCATAGGGGCACACTAAACTGTGAAAAATGAAGTGAACTTCCGAATGATCCAACATGAGTGTAGCAGATGTAATTTACTAAGCATGGAAAGAGTAACAGGAAACTCCATACAAGGATTCAAGTACTATAAATATGAAAAAAAAGTCCAGAGGTTAGGAGAAGTAGGCCTTCTTAATACCACACAAGTCATTTAACAGTTAAGGATAATTAAGAAGCAAGACCAAGGAGCTGGTGCTTGTGTCTGGCAATCCTCAATAGTTTACTGAACCATAAGATTTAATTTTTCATCACTGCAGGTGGCTTGGCGTACACTTGGAGACTATAGGCAACCTCATCACCTTCTCAGCAGCTATCTTGGGTGTAGCTGGACGAGACTCTATCAGCCCTGGAATTGTTGGTCTGTCTGTCACTTATGCTCTTAATGTGAGTGCTTTTCATTAATTATTCTTTTTGTATGTGTAACTATTTTATTTTTTGTTACCTACTTTGTAAAAAAATTTCCCGTATACTTTTTACCTATGTTACAACTTATAAAAGATTTTCCATCTGCTCTCTCCTTCCTTATTGTACACCAATATAAGGTTCTCATAACTAAGGGTATGCCAAAGTATTGGTGGTATTAGCTAATTTTGATGATATCAGTATCAGCCTAAAACTGAGTATAGGTGTCAGCATCAGTGCATATCATTTAATTTTGACTGGTATCAGTATTGGTGGGTATTAGCTAATTTTGGCAATATTGATAGTGACCAAAAAACTGGGTACCAGTATTTGTATTGGCAAAAATTTAAGTATTGTCCTGTCCTTACTCAAACTTCTATCAGGTTTTCTAACAAAGTCAGCTTCTTTTAGTACATCTGTTGCAGTAATGTACACTTAATGAATGTTATTTGCAAGGTATTATCCAACAATAAAAGCATTATGGGGAGTACAAAAATTATCAACTGGAAAATGCTTGATGTGTACAGATGTTTTTCACAACATGACTGTACAGTGGTACCTTGGGATGCGAAGTTATTTTGTTCCAGAAGGCTGTTCGAGTGCTGATTGTTACGTTGCTTTGTCCCTTATTACTTTGATAGTAAGGTTCTCACTACATGTTCTAGTGTGGGGGTAGCTTTTACTTAATGGTCTTATTTGTCTAGGGGTAATACTTACATCATGGCTGATCATCCTGAGTGTCTCTGATACCCTTTCACCAGCCCTCTTCACAGGTTATGTAACCCCATAACACCCCCACCTCCAGACGAAGTCTCACAAAAGCTAGCTGTGTCCCTCAGGATACGGCTAGTAAAAAGTATATTGCTTAAGTCTGAAGGCGGTAAACAAGACTACTAGAAATGCTACATTTTCCCAGCACCATAACTACTCTTCACTTTACTGTTATTTACAAGAGATTGCAGAATTTTTTAGAAAAGCAATTTAACCATACCCAAATACTCAAGTGTGTAAACTATTTACAATTTTAGTGACTTTTTTAAACAATACACATTACAATGCAAAATTTTTTCACACAATTGCCCACTGTGAAAGCCCGCACCAACAGGCCTGTGCCTCTGCTACGGTAATCCAGCAAGCAACTGGTACTCCAGGGTGGCATCTTCCTGATCAGGAGACGAGAGTAGAGCCAAACCCAGAGCAGTCAGGTGTACCCCAGGCAGGAAACTTCACAAAACATGTCAAGGTGTCTCTCACTTGGTGGCCGAACCAAACAGTGAGACTTCCAGTCAACACTCACGATCCTTAAACATGGTCAGGCACTTAAGCCCATCTTCCGAGGTCCACTCCACACAGATCCTCCAAACTTATTATGAGGAGGCTGTCATAGAACATGGAGGGGTCCAAGGGACCACACAAAGGCAAATCGTCGGGCGTTTTGTACATAGAGCACACCAAAGACACCACATCACATACCTTCCCTGAACGTCTCATGTTACCGAAGGTTGTCAACCACTGCCTCAACTCACATTCCGTACACCCTGACCCTCGTCACACTTTTTGGCTCCGACTCAACTCCTTTACAGTCAGACGGCTGGTAGAGAGTATCAGGCTCGCCGAGAGTTCACCACTGCAAAAACAAACAAGGTCAGCACATGACAAACACTATGTACAAAGTATGCACCATGCATCTACATGAAACATCTAGAGAGAGCATCAGCAAACCACATTCTCTGAGCCTTTTATATATTTAACTTTCAAATTAAAAGGCTGTAGGAACAAAGCCCATTTTAAGAGTTGATTTTAGTCACTATACACAGGAACAGGATGAAGAGATCCTGAGACATGTACAAATGCTAAATAGCCAGCCCCAAAAATGAAAATTTTCTTTCCTGTGGTAAAATGTTGACATTTAAACTTAGAAGGTTGTTCATAGACAATAACAGTTCTGAACCTCTCGCAGTGCAACAACAAACACCAAAGACTTCTCTTGCACCCAGGTTGGATACATCAAGTTTACACAAACACCATCACGTTCCATCTCACACACAAATTTTAAGCACACAATGAACACAATTTGCATTACACACATTAAAATGGTACTGGAAACACAGACCATGGAAATCACATCTTCCATGTTTTAGCTTATTTAAAATGGTTTTGCATCTTTTAGTGCATAAGTATCAATCTTCTAACCTGTAAACCTTAGTTGTTAACGTACTCTGTGGTAGTCAGTGTTTATGCCAGGGTGCCATCTAATTTGGGAACCATGAAGCATGGGAATGCCCACTGACTCTCACTAAGCACTACAAACTGGTGTTGGAAGAATTTCACTTCTTCCTCCATCTCCAATTTTTCATACAGATTTTTCCCACACAAAAATTGTTGAATTGGCTCAGTTTCCTTAACAATTTCCTCATGGAGTTTCAATTTTCCCCATTATGACATCCCAACTTTTATAAAGTTCCAAGGTGGCTGAGCCAACTCTCCAACATTTTCCTCATTAAACCCAAGCATGCATTTCCCAAAATCTTTTACACACATGTTTATTTCTTGAATACGCTTTTGGTATTTCATACAGATTATTGTTTTGCAGCCCTTTACATTCCATTAAAACATTGGTCTCTCTGAATTTTTGACAGAACTTCAAACCCTTTAACCAGTTACTGTGTACACTATACTCATTCTTTTTCTTGCTCAGGGGTGTGGGTTTTTTTTATCTAACCCCTGGGAACTTCCCCCACAACATGTTCAGCTCACAGCAACTGCCATACAGATTTTCACATGAATTGGCTCCAGTTACAGCACTTCCTCTCCAGCCTCCAGAGTATCATGGTCCACATTATGGTCCCACATCATCATCCTGGTCTGGTTGATGAGCACACGTTCACTGGTACCATCCACATCATTACGAGCCAAACAGTATCTGAAACTGAGAAAAAGCTCCGAGGGGGGAGCATCACCATCCTCCCCAAGCCAATAGCTCAGAGATTCCAGAGTGCTTCCCCACTCAGCAAATACAAAGAAAGGGATCCTCTCATCCCAGTTGTTAGTATTGTCTATACCATAGGCTTGCATCATTGTCTTGAGGGTTTGATGTAATTTCTCTATTTCCCCTTGAGATGGAGAGTGATACACAGTTGAACACTGAGGCTCTACTTTTAGTCCCTTCAAAACATTTCTAAAGACTTTGAGGTAAAGTTAGATCCTTGATCTGTTTGTGCTGCTTGAAGAAAACCAACATGAAAAAGAACTTCATCAAAACCCTTAAGACTACATGAGCAGTTATCTTATGCAGAGGGACTGCTTCCAGGTACCTGGTAGTGGAGCAAATTATTGTTAGTAAATAATTATTTCCCATTCTGGTCCTTGGGAGTGGGCCAACGACATCCACTACCAGCTTGCTGAAGGGTTCACCTGGTGCTGAAATTGGCTGAAGGGGAACAGGTTTTAATACTTCGACTAGGTTTCCTCTATAATTTGAAAGGCATGCATTAGGTCTCAATATGCTCTCTGACAGTCTCCACAGCTGAGACCCGAAGAAATGCCTGGAAACCTTGGACATCACCACCTGGGGACAAAGCCCTTGTTCTCCTTCCATCGATACTGCAAACAGAGGTGAATTCTTTATAAGAGTTTCCTCCCTGAAATGAAAACACTTATTTAACTGTAAAATCTCTTCCTCAGCAACAGCGACATTTTCCTGCACAGAAATTAATTGCACCCTAGCAGGTGCAGCCTCTCTCACACTATTTAACTGATCCATTCTCCAATCATGCTCAGCTCTGGCTGGATCATCCTTTTCTTCAGTTGACTGCAGTTCAACATCAGAAAGCAGAGTTACCAAACTTAAGCCCACACCATCCTCATGAGAAATATCATGAAGACTGTTGGTAGCATGATCATGAGCCATACTTCTCATGGTGGAACCATCAGGGAGAAGGTCTGGCAGGGTTTTCCTAGCCATTTCCTCCCAACATTTGGGATTTGGTTTCCCCCAAACTAGTTGTTCCCACTGTCTACAGACCCATAACATTATTCCCTAATAAGAGGTTCGACCCTTTGAAGGGAATTTCATCTGAGATACCTACAGGGAGATAGCCAACTTGGTATGCAGATTCTACCCATAATTTGTGTACAGGTGTCCTTATGGTTGAACCCGTAATACCCTTCAACAAATATATCTACCCCAGTTATAGGTATCCTTAGACACTGGTAGCACTCCAGCACGTAGCAAAGAGTAGGTGCTAATCCATCTCTCAAGGACAATATGTTCTCAACTCTGCCTACATCCTTTTGCAAACCAACTGTGGACCTACTAGAAAATATACACATCCTGGGGTCTAGATCCAAAGGTTCCTCCTCACCTTGCCTTGAAAGAACCTAATGCAGGCAACTGGATGTATCTTGCAGTTAGAGTCCTCTGGGGTGGTTCCTCCCTTCCTGATCTCTCCGCCTTGACCAGCAAAACTTTTGAGTGTGTCCAGTTTTGTTACAGTAGTAACAGGCATAACTCTTAAAGGTATTATTTACCATTTGGTGTAGGACTGGTACTGTTTACTCGAGGACCTGAACATTATCTGATTGTCTAGGTAAACTTTGAACTCCAGCGACTTACCTTTTCCTTCTATTTTATAGGGCACCTCAGCCTTCATTTGTTCCTGAAAATTCTTGTCCCACTTAACCTTTATGACCATAAGACTTGGAATAAGGTTTAGAATGAGTGGGGAAATTTTCAGGAAGCAGCATGGACTGTTTTTCACTTACCAATTCCCTGCGAGTCAAAAAATCGGTCACCTAGATCCAGTGCTTCTGAAAGAATTATACCTGGGTTTTGTCCTCCAAATATTCTCTGAGGTCAAAGGGATTGTATTGTACAATTCCTCACGAACCATCAGTCTACTAATATGTTATAGTCTTTATTAACTCCTTTAGAACAAAACCATTTCTTAAAAAGGAACAGTTTCTCATTCCCAAACTCAGTTAAGGTCTGCCCATCCTGAAATTTTTGATTCACTGAACTTTGCCTATATTTCTCAGGTATCATTTGGTATGCAAGCAATACTTCCTCTTTAATTCTTATCATAATCAGAAAAATCTTGCCCCTCCAGAGTCTCTACTTCTGGAATCCTTTACCTACAGTTGTGTGCGAACTAGGGTAGCCCATTCTGTTTGGGCCATCCTTGCTCCAAAGCAGTCTTCTCAAAAAAGAAAATACCTATCTGGGTCACTCTCTGTAAACTTAGGACAAAATTTGCAGCTTTAGTTATGTTAAATGTACTGCTCAGCTCTTGTTCTGAACCTCCTAACCTTTGATCGTTCTTTCTCCTTAGCTTTCATTAATTTCATTTCAGCCTCTAGTACAGCTAATTTCAGTCTCATTCTCTCCATTCCATATCACCTGGAGTAGGTGATCCTCTCTTCACTATTAACAGCATGTTTACTGATGAATTATTACCTTCTTCCCTGAAGCCTAAAAAATCTGAAGACTCATCTTCTGACATAGTTTTATCTTTAAACACTTGCTTCCCTCTTACAGTATCAGTGGACAAAGTTTTTTCCCACAGGTACATAATAACACAAATTGAATGTAAAACTATTGCACATAGCACTTACCATAACCACAAAGAAATATGTTGTTACTTAAAACCTTTCTCCCACCTTAGGAGAAAAACACCTGTAAACTAATATATGAAAACTACACTTCCACTGACCCACCTTGGTAATCTTCTACCAGAAACATGCAACTGTTATTTACCCCATACCAGCACATATAGTTCAAGAATGTTTTGAGTTATTTTAGCAGTCAAATAACTCTCCGGTCAAGCTCCATGTTACGTTGCTTTGTCCCTTATTACTTGATAGTAAGGTTCTCACTACATGTTCTAGTGTGGGGGTAGCTTTTACTTAATGGTCTTATTTGTATAGGGTAATACTTCATCATGGCTGATCATCCTGAGTGTCTTGATACCTTTTCACCAGCCCTTCACAGGTTATGTTAAACTACTACTATAAAAAAATTAGAACTGTATTCTCAATAGATATGTACAGAATATACATATTACAGCTCTCACATTTTCAAAACAACGATCTACACACTGCATAGCTGTTCTCCCACATTGGTATATCTCAACAACTTTAGTCCTCTCTCCTTGACATAACTCTGGGCTAACCAGTGTTTTGACAACTTTAGTCACCCTGGGTATGGTGGTCCAACTTAATTATAAAAAAAACTCACCCCTGGAGCACACATAATGCCCCAAAAAGATAGAAGAAGGACCCAGAGATCCTGCCAGGTTGAAGGCCAGCCACAGAGAGACCGAGTCAGTGCGAGGGAGAGAGAGAAAGAGGCTAAGCTCCTCCCACCAAAACAAAAGACTGTTTGCCAAGCACAATTCTCCAGTTACCACAAATTCTACCACACCTTAATTTTACTTTACAAAAGGAAATACAACTTTATAAAACTATTTATTTGCAAGCACAATTCTCCAGTTACCACAATTCTACCACACCTTAATTTTACTTTTACAAAAGGAAATACAACTTTATAAACTACTTATTTAAATTTGTGTGTTTATGTGTCTATAGTATAACCTATTATATTGAGAAAAATAGGCTTGACCCAGCTGCTTCTCTAGTCTAAGGTTTGATCAGTCCTTTGACATTTGAGCAAAGTCCCCATCAATTCAATATAATAGGTATTCCAGAGTAACTGTTACTTATAAATACATGTTGGGTCCTATAGCCCCATAACAGAGTAACTGTTACTTATAAATACATGTTGGGTCCTATAGCCCCATAACACTGATACCGAAATAATTTGTTCCCATAAGGAATAATGTAAATTAGTTTAATATGTTTCAGACCCCCAAAAATACACTTACAAAAGCACTTACATAAATACACTTACATAATTGTTCGCGTTTTGAGCTGTTCATATCCCGAGGTACCACTGTATGAGTTTTGTTAGGTTAGATTAGGTAAGGTTCATCAGGAAACAGGAAGTGCCTCTTTGATATGTTGTGGTTACTGCCTATACATATTATTTTAAGTGATAAGCTTACTTTCACAAATTTCCCATGCACTCATTTTTTCTGAATAAAAATGTAGGCGAAGGGGCTTGGACTTCCAGCAAGCGTGCATGAGTGTGTTAGATAGGAGTGAGTAGAGACAAATAGCTTTTGGGACCTGACAGTGATTATGTATGAGTGATAGTGAAAGTGTTGAATGATGATGAAAGTTATTTCTTTCTTTTTGCATTTTTCTTTTTGGGTCACCCTGCCTTGGTGGGAAATGGCTGATATGTTAATAATAATAATAATAATAATAATAATAATAATAATAATAATAATCACATTTTATATCATCATGATACAGTGGCTGTACAAAGGAGAATGACATTGGGTATACATGCAGAAAGCCCATGTATATGCAGAGCATTTCAGGCAAACTTAAGATTAACAAAACCAGAACAACCTCTCCTTCAGCCAACTGATACTTCCAACAAACTTAATGTCTTTTTCTTGATTGAAGGAACAAAGCTAGCAGGTAAAATCCCAAACTCAAACTTTCAACCAAAAGACTACTTCACTGGCAACTACCCAAATACTTTATTTTTAGCCCCAACAAACCCTAATCACTACGACAAGGTCCTAGATGCACTAGAAACAAAAAGAATGCAGAAGCAATATATACAGACTTTGCAAAAGCCTTCGACAAGTGTGACCATGGCGTAATAGCGCACAAAATGCGTGCTAAAGGAATAACAGGAAAAGTTGGTCGATGGATCTATAATTTCCTCACTAACAGAACACAGAGAGTAGTAGTCAACAGAGTAAAGTCCGAGGCAGCTACGGTGAAAAGCTCTGTTCCACAAGGCACAGTACTCGCTCCCATCTTGTTCCTCATCCTCATATCTGACATAGACAAGGATGTCAGCCACAGCACCGTGTCTTCCTTTGCAGTTGACACCTGAATCTGCATGACAGTGTCTTCCATTGCAGACACTGCAAGACTCCAGGCGGACATCAACCAAATCTTTCAGTGAGCTGCAGAAAACAATATGAAGTTCAACGATGAGAAATTTCAATTACTCAGATATGGTAAACACGAGGAAATTAAATCTTCACCAGAGTACAAAACAAATTATGGCCACAAAATAGAGCGAAACACCAATGTCAAAGACCTGGGAGTGATCATGTCGGAGGATCTCACCTTCAAGGACCATAACATTGTATCAATCGCATCTGCTAGAAAAATGACAGGATGGATAATGAGAACCTTCAAAACTAGGGATGCCAAGCCCATAATGACACTTGTTCTATCTAGGTCACTTGTTCTATCTAGGCTGGAATATTGCTGCACACTAACAGCACCTTTCAAGGCAGGTGACATTGCTGACCTAGAAAATGTACAGAGAACCTTCACGGCGTGCATAACGGAGATAAAACACCTCAATTACTGGGAGCACTTGAGGTTCCTGAACCTGTATTCCCTGGAATGCAGGCGGGAGAGATACATGATTATATACACCTGGAAAATCCTAGTGGGACTAGTACCGAACTTGCACACGAAAATCACTCACTATGAAAGCAAAAGACTTGGCAGACAATGCAACATCCCCCCAATGAAAAGCAGGGGTGTCACTAGCACGTTAAGAGACCATACAATAAGTGTCAGGGGCCCGAGACTGTTCAACTGCCTCCCAGCATACATAAGGGGGATTACCAACAGACCCCTGGCAGTCTTCAAGCTGGCACTGGACAAGCACCTAAAGTCGGTACCTGACCAGCCGGGCTGTGGCTCGTATGTTGGTTTGCGTGCAGCCAGCAGTAACAGCCTGGTTGATCAGGCTCTGATCCACCAGGAGGCCTGGTCACAGACCGGGCCGTGGGGGCGTTGACCCCTGGAACTCTCTCCAGGTAAACTCCAGGTAATGAAATCTCGCTTATTATCAAAACACTAAAGAACAAGGCAAGAAACCTAAATAACTTACCACCATTCATGTATAAAAAGCTTCTCATGTGTTGTCTCCAGTTATTGTAACTCTTTTTAACAAATCCATTGAATCTTCCATTCATTTATTTATTTTATGTCTTTGCAAACAGTACATTGAGATTTTGTATTTACAATAGTCAGTTGCAATGCAAAGAGAGCCTCTATTATGCCTAGGCATTATGGGCCAACTTAACATTATTGGCTTACTGACTACTTAACACTAAGAATTATATCATAGTTGTACAGTAGAATATTAATTATATCATAGTTGTACAGTAGATTATTAATTATAAGTTAATCTAATTTATATAAGACAAAAGATATATTCATATATTCAGAAATGCTTTTTGTGAAAACAATGATTCAATTATATTCCTGCCAACAGTGGATAAAAGGTTCAAAAGTAATTGTTGAAATTTTGATATGGGAATACATAATTGAGTACAGTGGACCCCCGGTTAACGATATTTTTTCACTCCAGAAGTATGTTCAGGTGCCAGTACTGACCGAATTTGTTCCCATAAGAAATATTGTGAAGTAGATTAGTCCATTTCAGACCCCCAAACATACACGCACAAATGCACTTACATAAATACACTTACATAATTGGTCGCATTCGGAGGTAATCATTATGCGGGGGTCCACTGTATTTGAGTACTGAGTATTTAGCATTTAGTTTAGGGTGATTAAGTGGCTTTTGAGAAGAGTCTTAAATTGATTTTCAGACCGGGTTACTTTAGTATCTTCTGGTAATGAATTCCATATTTTGGGGCCCTTTATGTGCATAGACTTTTTACACAGTGTGATATGGACACGAGGTACATCAGAAAGAGATGTATCTTGTGTTATGGTCATGTGTCCTGTTAAGATTGGTGAGGAGAAGTTTGAGTGGAGGGTTTATATTTGTGTGTATTGTTCTGTGTATGTAGTAGGCACATGAATAAGTATGGATGTTCTTAATGGTGAGCAGATTTAGACTTTTGAAAATTAGTGATGCTGGCAGGAGTGGGAATTTGTTATCATTCTTACTGCTGCCTTTTGCTGGGTTATTAGAGGTCCTAGGTGATTTAATGTTGTTGATCCCCATGCACAAATTCCATATGTGAGATAAGGGTATATGAGTGAATGGTACAGTGCCAGGAGAGCTGATTGTGAAACGTAGTACTGTATCTTTGATAGTATGCCTACAGTCTTAGAGATTTTCTTGGTGATTTGTTGTATGTGTGTCTGGAACTTAAGGCTACTGTCAAGGTAGATACCTAGGAATTTTCCCTCTGCAAGTCTTGTGACTGATGATCTGTTTAACGTTATGTTAAGTGGATCATTTGCAGCTTTGTTTCCACACTGAATAAAATAGTTTTTATCAGTATTCAGGGGAAGTTTATTAGTCATCATCCAGGCAGATATTTTCTGCAATTTGGCATTGACAGTGTTGGTGAGTGTGACTGGGTTTGGGTGGAAGAAGACGTATGTAGTGTCATCTGCAAATTATATGGGTTTGAGTAGCTGTGATGCATTTGGTAGATCATTGATGTAGATGAGAGAGAGGAGTGGTCCAAGGACACTTCCTTGTGGGACTCCTACTGTGATTGGTTGGGTGGAAGAGTTTGCGCCATTTGCATACACATATTGAATTCTGCTATTAAGGTATGACTTTAGGTAGTCGAGGGAGTGGCCTCTGTTACCATAGTGCATTAATTTAGAGTACAGCAGTTCATGGTCAACTGTATCAAAAGCTTTACGTAAATCAGTGAAAATGCCCAGCGGGACTTCTTTCTTTTCGAGTGTGGTATATATTAGTTCTAGCATGTGTATGATAGCATCATTTGTGCTTTTATTATTCCTGAATCCAAACTGACAAGGGTTTAATATGCTGTGTGAGACGAGGTTGGAATATGCTTGAACTAACGTATTCTACACTCAAAAAAATTTAATTTCGCCTGGGACTTCTCATAGACTTACGAAAAGCATTTGTTACAGTTGACCATTACCTTTTTCACCTAAAACTCGAACATTACTGGGTCAGAGGACACACTCAATTACCTAAAATCTTATCTTAGCAGTAGAACCCCATTTTATTTGCAGATGACACTACTTACGTCTTCTCTCACCCAAACCCAACCATACAAACAGATACTGTAAATGCCGAACTGCTAAAAATATCTACTTGGATGACTACCAACAAACTTCCTCTCAATATAGACAAAACCTCCTTCATGCTATTTGGAAACAGAGCTTCAAATATACAACTAAACATATTGATAAATGGTTTACCCATTTCTGGACAGACAGTGGGCATATTCCTAGGTCTCTACC
Source organism: Cherax quadricarinatus (assembly GCF_026875155.1). Classification (NCBI taxonomy): domain Eukaryota; kingdom Metazoa; phylum Arthropoda; class Malacostraca; order Decapoda; family Parastacidae; genus Cherax; species Cherax quadricarinatus. Next base: position 30,350,640 of record NC_069408.1, on the reverse strand, counting down.
TTGACTACAGTCTGAAATTTCAGACACACATACAGCAAATTTCCAAGAAAGTCTCAAAAACAGTAGGCATCCTTTCAAAGATATGGCATTATATACCCCAATCAGTTCTTCTTGCTCTGTACCACTCTCTCATTTACCCTTACTTCACCTATGGTATCTGTGCATTCCATTCAGTTCATTTCAAATGTTTATTTCCTTCTAAAGGTTACAATGTGTGGTTTACATGTTATAAGATATTAATTACAAAAATGGCCACAAGCATGCCTAGACATTTCGGCAGACTAGTACTAATTCTTACTCTATGGAGCAGTACATTTAGACATATTATGAGATACATACATAATTAGATACATATCTAATTAGGTACATACATAGTTAGATTTAAAACAGTTAGGTAGTACAAATCATATAATAATATAATAGTAATGGGATTGGATTTGTCTTGGCATGATACATTGTTTCTGTTAAAGCTCATGTACCAGAAGAGTATCTTAGGCAAACTTAGGACTAACTAAAGATTTAATAGCAATAGTTCTATAAGGACTAACTTAAGAATTAATAGGCAATATGAGGAATTTTATGTTTACAGTCATTTTGTTAGGCGTAAGTGTAAATTAGGGGGGAATTACAGATAATGAGAGTAAGACTATATTGTTTTGAATGTGCTCATGATACAAAAAAGAGAATTAGGTGGTTTTCATTTGGTTAGCTGATGGGGTGTGTTAGGGAGACGAGGTGTTTTTTAATGGTAGTTTTGAAAATGGTGGTTGAGTCTGCAGTACTAGAGTTTCAGGCAGGGAGTTCCAGATTTTAGGCCCTTTTATGTACATTGAATTTTTGTAGAGGTTTAGCCGGACATGGGGGAATGTCATAGAAATTTTTGTGTCTGGTGTTGTGTCTATGGGTCCTGTTGCAACTATCAAGAAAGTGTTTTAGTTCAGGGTAAATGTAGGTCACAGTAGTAGGTGTGGATGTTCTGTACATTGAGTAGGTTTAGGTCTTTGAAGAGTGGGTGTGTGTGTTGTCTTGCATTGGATTGCATGATAATTCTTACTGCAGCTTTCTGTTGGGTTATTATTGGCTTTAGGTGAGTTGCTGCTGTTGATCCCCAGGCACAAATAGCATAGGTGAGGTAGGGATAGATGAGTGAATAGTAATGTGTGAGTAGAGCTGGTTGTGGTACGTAGTAACGTATCTTGGAGAGGATCCCATCTGTTTTGGATACTTCTTTTGTTATTTGTTGGATATAGGTGTTGAATTTCAGGTTGCTGTCAAGGTACAGGCCCAGGGAATTTTCCCTTCATTGTGTTTAGCAATAAGATGTTTCAGTCGTTATGTTCGCTGGGCAACACCTGTTCGTTCCAAACAAAAATGTAGAAGGTTTTGTCGATATTAAGTGAAGTTTATTACAGCCTCCGCCCCAGATTTTTTACTTTCTTTGTTAACAATAAGTTGATGGGGCAAAAAAAGGAAGGGAGGGCATAAGCTGTATCATCAGAAAAGAAAAGGGGTTTGGGTTGTGATACATAGGAAGAAACTGATGTAAAAGGGGAAAAGGCGGGGGACCAAAGGACACTTCCTTGGACCCCGTTTCCGGGTGGTCTTCCCTGATGGGGTTTGTGTCCTTAAAGAATGTTTGCACCTTTTTATTAAGGTTGGATTTAAAAATATGTAAGTGCATTCCCTTTTTTAAATGCCAAAAAGATAAGTTTGTGGAGAAGGCTTTTTGGTTATGTATCAAAACTTTTTAGGTTGATAAAGAGTCTTAAGGGTATTCATTTTTTCAAGTGCTGGTAAAGCAGGTCTAGCATTTTTAAAACTGCATCGTTTGTGCTTTTGTTTTTTCCTGAACCCAAAATTTGGGCAGGGGTTGAGGATGTTTGTTCTTTTATAAAGGAATATAATCCTTGTGCAAAAATTTCTCGAAGATTTTGGATAGCAGGCACTGAACCACAGCAAATCACCAAAACCCTTTTAACCCTTTGACTTTTTCCGACGTAAAAAATACGTCTTACAGCCAATTTTCTGACGTATTTATACGCATAAATTCTAGAGCTTCAATCAAGCGGGAAAAAAAGCTGTAGGCCCAAGTGAGAGAAGGGGTCCCCCTGGCCCCAGTGTGCCCATAAAAAAAAATGGGGGAGCCATTGGGCATTGGGGGAATCCATTTCAGTTGTCTTTTTTCAGAAAAGTCTAGGGGAAAGAAAATTGATTCCCCGCAAATCGGGACCCTTCTCTTCCAAGTGATGCTCTAAAACAGATGGAAGTGTCATGAAGATCAATTTCAATTTGGGGGTTTGAGCCCAAAAGAAAAGGGGGAGGAGGGGGGGGAGGAGGGGGGGAAAGAGGGGGGAGGAGGAGGGAAGGAAGAGGGGGGGGGGAGGAGGAGGAGGAGAAGAGGAGGGGGAGGAGGAAAAAAGATTAATAATATTTTTCCCCTTGAACAAAAAAAAAAAAGTCCACCCCATACAGGACGAAAAGGGGGAGATAACATTGATAAGAGCTGACTTTGATGACGTAAAGGGGGTAATTTTACATGACCATCGCCCCCCCTTTGTTTTTGCGGGTAACAAACATTTTCGTTGTCTTTTGCTGTCTGTAAAGCTCCCTGTCTGTCCATCTAGCTCTCTGTCTCAGAGAGAGCCACAAGACTGTGTCATCATGTTTACTCAATTTCAAGCAGAGTAAAGCATTTTGTCTGGATTTCTGGGTTATCATAGGTAATTTACACTATGTATACTTTTTTTAGTGTACCTGTGAGACAAAAAGGGCAGACAAAAAGAAGAAGATTGAAAGATATAGAATGGGGGAAAAGATAATTAGTAGAATGGAGGAGGGAACAGCATCCGACCCCCCTTGTTTTTTCAGGGGGAGGGGTTACTAATGAGACAATATGCACTTTGACAGCTGCCGACTTCTGACCAAAAAAATTATAAACCACACACTCCCACAAGGAGGGGGAGGAAGGAGGGGAAGGGGGAGGAGGGGGAGGAGAAGGGGGGAGAAGGGGACAAGGAGGAGAAGGAAGGGGGGAAGGAGGGGGGAGAAGGGGAGGAGAAGGAGGGGGGAAGAAAGGAGAAGAAGGAGGAGAAGAAGGAGGAGAAAAAGGAGGGGAAGAAGGAGGAGAAGAAAAAGGGGGAAGAAGGGGGAGAAGAAGGAGAAGAAGAAAAAGAAGAAGAAAGGGGAAGAAAAGAAGAAAAAAAAGGAAAAAGAAAAAGGAGAAGAAGAAGAGAAGGAGGGAAGAAGAAGGGGAAAAAAAAGGGGAAGAAAAAGAAAGAAAAGGGGAAGAAGAAGGAGAAGAAGAAGGAAAGAAAAAGGGGAAGAAGAAGGGAAGAAGAAGGAGAAGAAGAAAAGAAAGGGGAAGAAGAAGGAAAGAAGAAGGGGAAAAAAGAAGGAGAAAAAGGGGAAGAAAAGGAGAAGAAAAGAAGAAAAGGAGAAGAAAAGGGAAAAAAAGGGGGAAGAAGAAGGAGAAGAAGAAGGGAAAAAAGAAAGGGGAAAAAAGAAGGAGAAGAAGGGAAAAAAGGAGAAGAAGAAGGAAAGAAAAAAAGGGAAAAAGAAGAAGAAGAAGAGAAGAAAAGAAGAATTTTTTGTTTGTTTGTTTGTTTGTTTTTTTGTTTGTTTTTGTAAAAAAGTTTTTTAAACAATATATTGATAATTATGTTTGTGTGCTTATTGTGTTGTATACAACGAGTTATATATATACATTGCACCTTACTTTGGTCTCATAGGCCACATAAGTTATGTGAAAAAATAAAATAGTGAAAAAACAACAAACCTTCAAATACAAGTAAACTAAAGTTTACCGGGTGAGCGGCAGTCGCCGCTGTTGCCATACGCGGCTCATTTTCTGCAAACTTCACGGCTCTATATCTCGGTAAGTACCGATGGCAAAAATTTTTTTTTTGGACTAAAACACTCAGAAAAATAATCTTAACATTTTCATAAGAAAAAATAATTTTTTTTTTTTTTTGAATATTTGGCGACATAGAATGACAGTTTCAGAGAGGGGCCTGAAACAGTCAAAGGGTTAATAACCCAGAAAAAAGCTGCACTGCAATTAATTACTAACGCCTGCATTAGACAACATGCTCCACCACTTTTTAAGTCTTAACTTGCTTAATATACAAAACATCCACACTTATTATTATGACTATTACATACACAAAACACTATACTCAAATATAAACCCTCCCCTCAAACTCCTCCTTGATAACTGTAACAGAACACACAGCCATAATACGAGACACAAATCACTCTTTGATATCTCCCTATGCAAAAATGCTATGCACATAAAGGGACTGAAGATCTGGACTTCATTGCCAGAACACACTAAGGAACCCCTGTCTGCAAATCAGTTTAAGGCCCTACTAAGAAATCACCTCATCACCCAAATTTAACCAGACAAACCATACCTAATTGAAGAGCAGCAGCTTCCACCCCAGTCCCACCTTAGGGTGAACATAGCACCAGACAATGCCATATTGTCTATTCCCTCGATTAGAGGCTCAGAGTGGACAAAAGTATGAGAAAATAGAGAACAAATAACAATGGAAAATTACTAGAATATGAGAGAATAGAAGGTAGTGCTCAATTCACTTGGAAGTATGCTGCCACCACCTGCTCTTTTAATAGTGGAAGAGATAAAAGTAGCCATAGTCATAGGAGAAGGGAGGAAAACATAGAGTTTGGGTTAGAGCAGGAGAAAACCCAGTGAGAAATAATACAGGATAGTTATAACAAGATAGGGGTCCTGATAAGTACTGGCTCTTAGGGTAGCTTGGCCTGAAAACTGAGCAGTAGGCACCTTATCAGGGGCTTGACTCCCCCCAAAAAAATATCATCACTATGTTACTCAATTTAACCTCTGAAAACAAATGGACCTTATATATATGGCTCAAAGGGAGAAGTAAAACATACTCAGATAAAACCACTTACAGTTTAATAAACACATTACAAGGGAATCTGAATTTGGTAGCACCAAAGGAAAAAAAAAATTACTAGCAGCAAATGCCTAACGTTATAGCAGAACCGGCTTACTGATATTAGAAATACTTCCCCACATAGTTCCCAAGGAACTCCATGGCTTTACCATAACTGTCTAGGGTTACCTCCCCTGTTTTAAATGCCTTGATACATTCCTTCTTTGGGCTGCTACTGAGATCTTTCTTAATCCCAGAATACAAGAAAAGACTGATCCTCCAGGGGAAGGGTTTTCAAGGTCTCCTTTCCTCAGTGTCTCTTCAGCCATCTATACACATCTATAATTTCGTAGGCATCTCTTGGGGGGTAGCCTGGTTGCTGCTAAACCTTGTTAGCAGCAGATAGGTGTACATGAATAGTCAAAAAAACTGCATAAGCCAACAAAAGAGACGGGAGTGGAGGCTAGTCTGCAAAGTTGTCCTCCTCATGCTTCCCTCCATTGTTTGAACACAGTTCCCACTCATGTATTCAGCTCTTCACAACACTACTACAACAGGAGGTCAGCTCACCTCTACAAACCTTATTTCTGCTTAGACTAATTATTACACTGAATATTAATATGGAGGAACCTTGACTTATGAGTATCCCAACTTACGAGTTTTTTGAGATACGAGCCATCCCTAAGTCAATTTTTTGCTCTGAGTTACGAGCCACCTTCCCCCTCCCTCGTCTCCCTCAACCCAAAACCTGGACACCTCACTTGTTTATCTATGATTTCATGCTTTAATTCCATGGAAATCATTCTCTTTTTCTTCTCAGTAATAATAATAATATAATATCATTATAGTCAAGTCACTCAGTAAGTCAGTCAAGTCACTCATTAAGTCAATCAAGTCACTCAATCAGTCAAGTCATTCAGTAAGTCAGTCAGGTCACTCAGTAAGTTTACCTGGAGAGTGTTCCGGGGGTCAGCGCCCCCGCGGCCCGGTCTGTGAGCAGGCCTCATGGTGGATCAGAGCCTGATCAACCAGGCTGTTACTGCTGGCTGCGCACAATCCAACGTACGAGCCACAGCCCGGCTGGTCAGGTACCGACTTCAGGTGCTTATCCAGTGCCTGCTTGAAGACAGCCAGGGGTCTATTGGTAATCCCTCTTATGTATGCTGGGAGGCAGTTAAAATCTCGGCCCACACTTATTGTATTATCTCTAACTTTTAGTGACACCCCTGCTTTTCTTTGGGGGGTATGTTGCATCCCCTCCCGAGTCTTTTGTTTTCGTAGTGAGTGATTTTATTGCAATTTTGGGTATAGTCCCCTAATTTTCCGGGTGATAAATCATGTTCTCTCCCGCCACTTTCCGGGGAGTACGGGTTTTCAGGAACTTCAAGCCTCCCGAAAATTGAGTTTTTTTAAATCTAATTTATGTGTCCCCGTAAAGGTTCTCTGTACATTTCTAGGTCAACAATTTCCCCCTGCCTTGAAAGGTGCTGTTATGTGCAGAAATATTCCAGCCTAGATAGAACAAGCGCCCTAAAGTTCACAGAGCTTGGCATCCCTATTTTTGAAGGTTCTCATTACCATCCGTCATTTTTCTAGCAAGCGATTGATAAAAATTTTATGGCCCCTTAAGGGAGATCCTCCAACATGATCATTCCCAGGTCTTTGTCTTTGGGTTTTTTTCGCTTTATTTTTGGCCGAATTTGTTTTGTACTCTGATGAAGTTTTAATTTTCATTTTTTCCATATTGGAGTAATTTGATATTTCTCATCATTGAACTTCTTTTTGTTTTCTGCAGCCCATTGAAAGTTTTGGTTGATGTCTCCCGGAGCCTTGCAGTGTCTGAAAGGGATTAATTTTTCAGTAATCAGTAAGTCTTTCATAAGTCAGCAAGTCTTCGATAGAAAAATCACTAGTAAGTCAGTCAAGTCTTTCAGTAATAACAGTCAAGTCACCAGTCAGTCATGTCATTCAGAAAGTCAGTCAAGTCATTCAGTAAACAGTCAGTCACTCAGAAAGTCATCATTTTACTCAGTAAGCAGTCATGTTACTCAGTAAGTCAGTCAAGTCTTTCAGTAAGTCATAAAATCACTCAGTAACCATCAAGTCCTCTAAGTCAGTCAAGTCTTTCAGTAAGTCAGTCAATCATTCTTCATTTCAGTCATCAAGTCACTAGTAAGTCATTAAGTCATCAGTAATCAGTCAACACTCAATAAGTAAAGTCATTCAGTAAGTCGTCTTTCAGTAAGTCATCATTCAGTAAGTCGTCATTCAGTCAGTATTCACACAAATCAGTTAACCTCTTTTTCGGTAAAATTAACATTCATTTACAGCTACAGGTTATCTCTTGTCTAAATCTTTGTAATTCAAGACTTTTAAATGCTTATACCTCTTCATGCCACTTCAGCAACACTAGTAGGTATTGGGGGTCATGATGCTTTGGGAGATACAATATATAATAATTAAAATATCATAACAATTGACAAACACAGGTGCCTTATAGGAGAGAAAGACTAGACACATATGAATTACGAATGCTGGGATGGTGGGGGTTGGTGTCGGGGAGTGGTAATGGATGGCTCCCCGGCTGCTCTTCAACAAGGTGGACGCTTGAGCAAAAGAGATTTTTTTTTTCCTTCCCACAAACTGGACCATGTTAAATTAATTATACAACGTGTTACATAAAATTGTGCAGCAATTCTACAGTGGCTGTCTACTGTATTATTATAATAACAATAGAGCTTCAGTTCCCTAAATTAATAATAATAATAATAATAATAATTATAATAATAATAATAATAATAATGATAGAGCTTCAGTTCCCTAAATTAATAATAATAATAATAATAATAATATAATACTTCTAATAATAATATAATATTATTATTATAATGATAGAGCTTAAGTTCCCTAAATTAATAATAATAATAGTTATTATTATTATAATAATAATTATTATTATTATAATAATGATAGAGCTTCAATTCCCTAAATTAATAATAATAATGCATAATATGTATGTAATACCTAGGTAGTAGGTTAGTAGACAGCAACCGCCCAGGGAGGTACTACCGTCCTGCCAAGTGTGTAAAACTTGAGCCTGTAATTGTTTTACACGATGGTAGGATTGCTGGTGTTTTTTTTTTTTTCTGTCTCGTACACATGCAAGATTTCAGGTACGTCTTACTACTTCTACTTACACTTAGGTCACACTACACATACATGTACAAGCATATATATACACACCCCATTGGGTTTTCTTCTATTTTCTTTCTAGTTCTTGTTCATTTCTTCTTATCTCCATGGGGAAGTGGAACAGATTTCTTCCTCCTTAAGCCATGCATGTTGTAAGAGGCGACTAAAATGCTGGGAGCAAGGGGCTAGTAACCCCTTCTCCTATATATATGTATATACACATAGAATACAATAGAATCTCGGCTTATGAATTTAATCCATTCCATGACCTTGTTTGTATCCTGATTTGTTCGTATGCTGAGTCAATTTTCCTCATTTTAATTAACTGAAATACAATTAATCCGTTCCAGCCTCTCAGGAGGCATGCTAATATCAATTCTACGGCTTAGTTATCTATCACAATTCATCTAATATGACATAACAAACAATATTAATAACATAGAACCATGATATATACTCTAGAATGAATAAAATAGACCATAATATGGCAAGTGATGGTGACGCTGGCAGAGGCAGAAAGCATCCGCCATTTACTCTCCCACTCTAGTATCTTCCCAGTCTATAACCCCACACCCAGCTTGTGTTTATCTATGATTAGTGGTGAGGTTGTCACATATGTAACCACAGGTGTGGTCAAGACAGATGTACGTGAAAACATGATCACTGTGGCCACAGTGGTAGTGGCAGTGGTGGGGGCGGCGGCCACAGTGGTGGTGGTGGCAGCCACCTGCCTCACTATGCTGCTGCGTTCTTCATTTCTCTAGCTTTTTTCATTTCTAATCGCTTCTTGCTGATTGTACGTGAATACTGTTTGTAATAAAGTTGGTAGAATGACCGTCAATGTGTAAAGTAAAAGGACACAAGTGCAACTAATGTGACATTTTATTGTGGCAACGTTTCGCTCTCCAGAAGCTTTGTCAAGCCATTACTGGCTTGGCTTGACAAAGCTCCTGGAGAGCGAAACGTTGCCACAATAAAATGTCACATTAGTTGCACTTGTGTCCTTTTACTTTGAATACTGTTTCTTTGGGCGAGGCATTGCTTAAGAAATTTGTACAATATAAGATAAAATTACGCATCCCAAGGGCCTGCTGCAGTCAATCAGAGCAGCACACCTCCTCTTCCTTATGATCCTTGGTTCGCACTGAGATAGCCATGGTCTAGCAGCCACCCAGAGGGTTACCAATTTGTATTTTGAAGCATTTGGCACAAAAATATGAAAAAAATTACAAAAAATGTAAAAAAATTACAACATATTATTATTATTATTATTATTATTATTATTATTATTATTATTATTACTATTATATTGTATTATTTATTATTGTTATAATTATTATTATTATTACTATGTATGTATTATATGTATTATAATTATTATTATTATTAATACATACATATTATAATTATTATTATTATTTTTTTTTTTTTTTCAACAAGTCGGCCGTCTCCCACCGAGGCAGGGTGACCCAAAAAAGAAAGAAAATCCCCCCAAAAAAATACTTTCATCATCATTCAACACTTTCACCACACTCACACATTATCACTGCTTTTGCAGAGGTGCTCAGAATACAACAGTTTAGAAGCATACACATATAAAGATACACAACATATCCCTCGAAACTGCCAATATCCCAAACCCCTCCTTTAAAGTGCAGGCATTGTACTTCCCATTTCCAGGACTCAAGTCCGACTATATGAAAATAATAATTATTATTATTATTTTTATTAATTTAGGGAACTGGAGCACAGATCCAATTCCCTAGATCAAGCACCCATCACCACATACATACTACTACTAATAATATTATTATAACAATAATAATAATACAATATAATGCTAATAATAATAATAATAATAATAATAATAATAATAATAATAATAATAATAATAATAACAGTAAGGAGAAACTTCAAAAGGCTGCCAGTAGTTGGTGCCACCATCAGCAAAACATTGGTAGCCACTACTAGTATACTTTTCACCTGTCTATTAGTATTAGTCTGCCCGAAATGCCTTGGCACGATAGTGGCTGTCTTTGCTCCAATCATATTGTGATATGTAAACTCAAATTGTAACCTTTGCAAGGAAATAAATATTTTATTTATTTATTTATTTATTTAAGGAACCTCCCTTGAAGGGGAAGTTTGCATTCTGAAATTCCTTTCGTATCCAGAAGCAAAAAATCGACCAAATGACGGTTCGTATCCTGAAAAATTTGCATGGTGGGGCATTCATGAGCCAAGGTTCCAATGTATTCCAATCTCTCATACTCACTGTAACTTATCCAATGACCATATGAACTATAACTGCGTTCCTAACCTTAAGTTAATTTTTAAGTTTGCCCAAAATGCTCTGCATACAAATGGCTTTTGGTATGTACACCCGACTGGTTATATTCCTCTGTACAACCATGTATCATGTCAAAATGAACTTCTTATTCTTATTCTTAAGAAGACAGTAACAATAATGTGTAAATTTAGGGGTTTACAATGAATTAAGGAGAACTGAATATTCTATCAGTTCATGCTATATGGCTTTAATAAGTTTATTTGAGAGGGATTACAGGTTTGACCTAAAGGGGACACAGCCAGTTGTTTATGGATTGGGAGGGTTACAGATAATGAGAGGAAGTACAGGAGGGCCCCGCTTTATGGCGTTTCACTTTACGGCATTCCGCTAATATGGTCATTTCAAATTATGACCAAAACTCGCTATACGGCTCCCCCACCTGACTTTCTAATACGGTCACCGCGCCCCACCCTGTTTGTTTACATTCTTCGTGAGCTCAGTAAGCACTAAGTCTCTCCATTTTGTCTGGAAACTCCAAAATTTCAAATGTTTTTAAAAGTTATTTCATATTTTATATATACTCTGATAATTATACTTATGTATACCTGTACTTAAATAAACTTACATACTGTACTGGCATGCAGGTACACATTAAAATCAGTAAGAGTGTCTTATGTCTCCAGACGTCATATTAGTAATGATAATAATAATCATCGAGTCTCATTTAAATGTCGTATATTACGTTAAATACACATTTTCATTAATCCATCATGATATTTTTTCAAAATTATATAATAAACACGATACATAACATAAAAAGATGATAAATACACCCCACAATAGAATAAATAAACATAAATATGAGATGTGATAGCAGACGACTTGCACAAGTGACGCCATATTAGAAATGCTAATAATAATAATAATAATCACCGAGTCTCATTAAATGTTGTATATTACGTTAATATACACATTTTCATTAATCCATCCATGATATTTTTTTCAAAATTATATAATAAACACGATACATAACATAAAAAGATGATAAATACACCCTACAATAGAATAAATAAACATAAATATGAGATGTGGTAGCCAGATAACTTGTACAAGTGATGCCAAGAATAACATTTTCTCTAATCTAACATAAGAGAAAATGCGTTACTGGGGGTAACTGTAGGAAATTATTCCTTTCGTATGTATGTATGTAAGTAAGTTTATTCAGGTATACACAAATACAGTTACATAGATTATCATACGTAACAACATATGTGTAGAGAACCTAGGATAACCCAAAAAAGTCAGAGTGACTTATTTCCATTGCCTTCACTCAGAGCATCATTTCTTCTCAAAATGATGTTACATGAGAATGGGAGTGTTCTTCTTTATTTATTCTACCGTATCAGTGTAGAGACAACCTGTACACAGTGTAACTTGTACACAAACCAGACGTGTACACTTCGTTTACAAAACTTACCTTCGCCTGGTTTGTTTACATAACTCTGTGCCTGTCCTCTCTCATGCACTCATTCTTTCTCTCTCTCATTTATTCGTTTTATCTCATTTACTTACTCCTGACCCTACATTAAGACTACAAATATTTTAAGGTAAGTAATGAGTGAACTGTATATACATTTTATCGCTCTGGGATGCTTAAATGTAATAGAATATTATGTGTAGGTGGGTTGGCCTGGTATGGTAGCCCGGCTGACTACCATACATACCACACTTGATTTTTTACAATAAATACTACTCATCTCACCCTATATTTTAAGGTAAGTAATTAGTGAACTGTATATACATTTTATCGCTCTGGGATGCTTAAATATCATAGAATTGTATGTGTGGGTGGGGTGGCCTGGTATGGTAGCCTGGCTGACTACCATACATACCACACTTGATTTCTTACAATAAATACTACTTGTCTCACCCTAGATTAAGACTATAAATATTTTAAGGTAAGTAATGAGTGCACTATGTGTGTATTGTACATTTTTTATTGTTTTTTGATGCCTGGTTCTATTGCTAACTTAATATATGTTAGTGTAAACTTGTTATCTAGTGTTTGTATGCATTTGTAAGTGGAAAAAAAGGGTGTTCCACTTTACGGCGGTTTCCGCTTTACGGCAGTAGCCTGGAACCTAACCAGCCGTATAAGTGGTGCCTTCCTGTATATATTGTTATCATGTTTTACTTATGTTCATGACACTGAGAATATGCATTTATAGTTTTTACATATTTAGTTGATGCTGGGATATGTTAGGGAGATGTGCTTTTTAATGGTAGTTTTGAAAATGCTGGCTGAGTTAATGGTTCTGGAGATTTCTGGGCCCTTTTATGTACATTGAATTTTTGAAGAGATTTAGCCAGACACAGGGAATGTCACAGATTTTTGTGCCTAGTATTATGTCTATGGGTCCTGCTGCAACTATCAAGAAACTGCTTCAGTTCAGGATTTATATTAGATTGTTCTGTAAATGTAGGTTGTACAGTGGTAAGAGTGAATGTTTTGTATAGTGAGTAGGTTTAGAGCTTTGAAGAGAGGGGAGCTATATTGTCTAGCAGTGGACTGTGTGATCATACACACTGCAGCTTTTAGTCGAGTTGTTATTGGTTTAGGTGAGTTGCTGTTGTGGATCCTCAGGCACAAATAGCATAGGTGAGGCAGGGTTAGATCAATGAATATTATAGTGTAAGTAGTGTTGTTTGTGGTACATAATAACATATCTTAGAGAGGATGCCAATTGTTTTGAATACTTTTTTTGTTATGTGTTGGATATGGGTTTTGGATTTCAAGTTGCTGTCAAGGTGCAAACCCAGAAATTTTCCCTCATTATGTTTAGCAATAAGAGTGTTGTTGAGCATAATGTTTAGCTGGACCTCACCTGCTCTACTTCAACATAATGTAAAAGATTTTGTCAGTATTACATGTGAGTTTATTAGCAGTCATCCAAGTCGATATTTTTACTAGTTCTTCATTAACAATTAGTGTTAAGTGAGAAGATTAGGGTGGGATCATAAAAAGTGATCACTTTTATGAAGAGAGAAATTATGCAAATTAACCTTATAATGCATACTTAAAACTGTACCACTCATTACCTATGTTTAGTCTAAAGTATTATTATTATTATTGTTATTATTAAGTAGTGTGTAAGCATTAGGATTAGTCTTCCCAAAATGCACTGTATGATAGTGACTTTCTTTTGTACTTAACAATATTTTATTGCATGCAAACTTCATTTTTATACTGTACAAAGAAATAAAATTTGTTTGTTCAGTAAAAATAGCTATTACAAATCATAAGAGTCTTTTTTCTGCTACCTAGGTACAGTGGACCCCCGACTTATGATATTAATCCATTCCTGAGAGCACATCGTAAGACGTAATTATCATAAGTCGAATTAATTTTCCCCATAAGTATGAAAAAAAAATTACCACATGAAATATACATTTTTCTACATACAAAAACAAGGATACATGTACAATATATATATTGTGCATGTACTAGTGTACTAAATGAAGAATAAATGATGAGTGATGAGACACTGTGTCCTAGGAGTGCCTTTTCCTCCTGAGTAATGTAGGTCCTGTTTGGCATTTTCTTCCAGAACAGGCCTTATCACACTGTGTATACCACTACGATTCTTAAATCTCTCAAACCAACCTTTGCTGGCCTTAAATTCACCAATATGAGCACTAGTTCCAGGCATTTTTTCCTGTTCATCTGCGTGTTAGTCGACTGGTTTGGGTCGTATCCTGGGGGACAAGATTAAGGATCCCAATGGAAATAAGTTAGACAGTCCTCGATGACACACTGACTTTCTTGGGTTATCCTGGGTGGCTAACCCTCTGGCGTTAATTGTTTCTCGGTATTCTTAATAAGCCACACCAATAACAGTCTTTCCACATCTTCGAGTAGTACAGCTGACCGATGGTGCAGCAGCAGCTGATCATGGTGAAGCAGCAGCTGACAGTGCTACAGCAGCAGCAGTAGCTGACCATGGTACAGCAGCAGCAGTAGCTGACCATGGTACAGCAGCAGCAGAAGCAGCTGACCGTGGTGCAGCAGCAGCTGACGGTGCTACAGCAGCAGCAGCAGCTGACCATGGTACGGCAGCAGCAGCTGACCGTGGTGCAGCAGCAGCTGACCATGGTGCAACAGCAGCTGACTGTGGTATGATAGTATTTCGATAGTATTTCTCACCCTTTTTGCCACAGTGTTGGCACTAGAAGCTTTCTTTGGGCCCTTGGTGGCTTATTTAGCAGTTACAAGTGCTAAAAATACTGGAATAATACAAAATTTATTGAATGTATACATGCAACCATCCGCCCCAGCTTCTAAACAGTGTCATACTAGCTCAGCTGAGGCGCTCAGGCCAGACAGACACATGGATGCGTATGGGACAAATGATGCAAGTCGAGTTTTTCAACGTATGTCGGGGTCAAAATTTTACACTGACATGCATCGTAAGTTGGTTTTAATGTAGGTTGAGGACATTGTAAGTCGGGGGTCCACTGTATTTAATCCTATAACAACTTGTTATCATTTTAGGTGACATCTCAGCTTAACTGGTTAGTGCGCGTTGTGTCAGACTTCGAGGCTAACATTGTGTCAGTGGAGAGGATTGATCAGTATATACAGGTAAAAAAGGATTACATTTTTTATGCTTTTATTTATTGCATAATTTTTGTATGTTCTGCAGAATCAATGCTTTTCTAAATACTTTGTATATTTTGTATTGTAATTACTTGTATCTGTAACTACTGTAAGCTCTTTTTTGTCAATGCCATTTTCATTTTCATTATTTATTTATTTATTTATTCCATGTCTTTGCAAACAGTACATTCAGATTTTGTATTTACAATAGTGGGTTGCAATGCAAAGAGAGCCTCTATTATGCCTAGGTATTATAGGCCAACTTAACATTATTGGCTTACAGACTACTTAACACTAAGGATTATATCATAGTTGTACACTGGGATAGTAATTATTTCATAGTTGTACAGTAGATTATTAATTATAAATGAATCAAAATCTGTACAAGACAAAAGATATATTCATATATTCGAAAATGCTTTTTGTGAAAACATTGATTCAATTATATTCCTGTCAACAATGGATAAAAAGTTCAAAGTGATTGTTGAAGTTATGATGTGGGACTACATAAGTGAGTATGTGTGTACTGAGTATTTAGCGTTTAGTCTAGGGTGATTAAGTGGCTTTTGAAAAAGTCTTAAATTGATTTTCAGACTGGGTTACTTTAATATCTTCTGGTAATGAATTTCATATTTTGGGGCCCTTTATGTTTACCTGGAGAGAGTTTTGGGGGTCAACGCCCCCGCGGCCTGGTCTGTGACCAGGCCTCCTGGTGGATCAGAGCCTGATCAACCAGGCCATTACTGCTGGCTGCACGCAAACCAACATACGAGCCACAGCCCGGCTCATCAGGTACCGACTTTAAGTGCTTGTCCAGTGCCAGCTTCAAGACTGCCAGGGGTCTATTGGTAATCCCCCTTATGTATGCTGGGAGGCAGTTGAACAGTCTCGGGCGCCTGACACTTATTGTATGGTCTCTTAACGTGCTAGTGACACCCCTCCTTTTCATTGGGGGGATGTTGCATCGTCCGCCAAGTCTTTTGCTTTCGTAGTGAGTGATTTTCGTGTGCAAGTTTGGTACTAGTCCCTCTAGGATTTTCCAGGTGTATATAATCATGTATCTCTCCTGCCTGCATTCCAGGGAATACAGGTTCAGGAACCTCAAGCGCTCCCAGTAATTGAGGTGTTTTATCTCCGTTATGCGCGCTGTGAAGGTTCTCTGTACATTTTCTAGGTCAGCAATTTCGCCTGCCTTGAAAGGTGTTGTTAGTGTGCAGCAATATTCCAGCCTAGATAGAACAAGTGACCTGAAGAGTGTCATCATGGGCTTGGCATCCCTAGTTTTGAAGGTTCTCATTATCCATCCTGTCATTTTTCTAGCAGCTGGGATTGATACAATGTTATGGTCCTTGAAGGTGAGATCCTCCAACATGATCACTCCCAGGTCTTTGACGTTGGTGTTTCGCTCTATTTTGTGGCCAGAATTTGTTTTGTACTCTGATGAAGTTTTAATTTCCTCGTGTTTACCATATCTGAGTAATTGAAATTTCTCATAGTTGAACTTCATATTGTTTTCTGTAGCCCACTGAAAGATTTGGTTGATGTCCGTCTGGAGCCTTGCAGTGTCTGCAATGGAAGACACTGTCATGCAGACTCGTGTGTCATCTGCAAAGGAAGACACGGTGCTGTGGCTGACATCCTTGTCTATGTCAGATATGAGGATGAGGAACAAGATGGGAGCGAGTACTGTGCCTTGTGGAACAGAGCTTTTCACCGTAGCTGCCTCGGACTTTACTCTGTTGATTACTACTCTTTGTGTTCTGTTTGTGAGGAAATTATAGATCCATCGACCAACTTTTCCTGTTATTCCTTTAGCACGCATTTTGTGCGTTATTACGCCATGGTCACACTTGTCGAAGGCTTTTGCAAAGTCTGTATATATTACATCTGCATTCTTTTTGTCTTCTAGTGCATCTAGGACCTTGTCGTAGTGATCCAATAGTTGAGACAGACAGGAGCGACCTGTTCTAAACCTATGTTGCCCTGGGTTGTGTAATTGATGGGTTTCTAGATGGGTGGCGATCTTGCTTCTTAGGACCCTTTCAAAGATTTTTATGATATGGGATGTTAGTGCTATCGGTCTGTAGTTCTTTGCTATTGCTTTACTGCCCTGTTTGTGGAGTGGGGCTATGTCTGTTGTTTTTAGTAACTGTGGGACGACCCCCGTGTCCATGCTCCCTCTCCATAGGATGGTAAAAGCTCGTGATAGGGGCTTCTTGCAGTTCTTGATGAACACGGAGTTCCATGAGTCTGGCCCTGGGGCAGAGTGCATGGGAATGTCATTTATCGCCTGTTCAAGGTCATTTGTTATCAGGATAACATCAGATAGGCTTGTGTTAACCAAATTCTGTGGCTCTCTCATAAAAAATTCATTTTGATCTTCGACTCTGTCTGGTTAGCGGCTTGCTTAAAACTGAGTCATATTGGGACTTGAGTAGCTCACTCATTTCTTTGCTGTCATCTGTGTAGGACCCATCTTGTTTAAGTAGGGGCCCAATACTGGACATTGTTCTCGAGTTTGATTTGGCATAGGAAAAGAAATACTTTGGGTTTCTTTCGATTTCATTTATGACTTTTAGTTTCTTCCCACGATTCCTGACTCCTATAAGATTCCTTTAGCTTAAGTTCGATGCCTGCTATTTCTCTGACCAGTGACTCCCTGCGCATTTCAGATACATTGGCCTCTTTTAGCCGATCTGTTATTCTTTTCCGTCGCCTGTAAAGGGAGCGCCTGTCTCTTTCTATTTTACATCTACTCCTCCTTTTTCTTAGAGGAATAAGCCTTGTGCATACATCGAGTGCCACCGAGTTAATCTGTTCTAGGCATAAGTTGGGGTCTGTGTTGTTTAGTCTATCTTCCCAGCTTATATCGGTTAGGACTTGGTTTACTTGGTCCCACTTTATGTTTTTGTTATTGAAGTTGAATTTGGTGAATGCTACCTCGTGACTAATCTCATTATGTCGGTCTGGGGCTCCGCGCATACATGTCTACCTCAATTATGTTGTGATCTGAGTACAGTGGACCCCCGCATAACGATTATCTCCGAATGCGACCAATTATGTAAGTGTAATTATGTAAGTGCGTTTGTACGTGTATGTTTGGGGGTCTGAAATGGACTAATCTACTTCACAATATTCCTTATGGGAACAAATTCGGTCAGTACTGGCACCTGAACATACTTCTGGAGTGAAAAAATATCGTTAACCGGGGGTCCACTGTATATTGTTTTTGATATGGTGACATTTTGTATCAGATCATCATTGTTAGTGAAGATGAGGTCTAGTGTATTCTCCAGTTTAGTAGGCTCTATTATTTGCTGGTTTAAATTGAATTTTGTGCAGAGATTTAAAAGCTCATGTGTGTGTGAGTTCTCGTCAGAGCTGCCTCCTGGTGTTATCACTGCAACAACATTATTTGCTATATTCCTCCATTTTAGGTGCCTTAAGTTGAAATCCCCCAGGAGCAAGATGTTGGGGGCGGGAGCTGGCAGATTTTCCAGACAGTGGTCAATTTTTAACAACTGTTCCTGGAATTGCTGGGACATTGCATCCGGAGGCTTGTAGACTACCACAATGACTAGGTTTTGGTTCTCGATCTTTACTTCTAAAACTTCCACTACATCATTTGAGGCATTAAGCAGTTCTGTGCAAACAAGTGACTCTGCGATGTACAGGCCAACCCCCCCCCTTTGCCTGTTCACTCTGTCGCATCTGTATAGGTTGTAACCTGGGATCCATATTTCGTTGTCCAAGTGATCCTTTATGTGGGTCTCTGTGAAAGCCACGAACATTGCATTTGCCTCTGCAAGCATTCCACGGATGAAAGGTATTTTGTTGTTTGTTGCTGGCTTTAGACCCTGTATATTTGCAAAGAAGAATATCATCGGACTGGAGGTATTGTTGGTACTGGGGGGGGGGATTTTTTTCGGCATTAGTATCTGTATCTGTTGGTTTGGAGTGCATAGAGTTTTTACAGTGTGATATGGACACGAGGTATATCAAAAAGAGATCTGTGTCTTGTGTTGTAGTCATGTGTCCTGTTTAGGTTGGTGAGAAGAAGTTTGAGTGGAGGGTTTGTATTTGTATGTATTGTTCTGTGTATGTAGTAGGCACATGAATAAGTATGGATGTTCTTAATGGTGAGCAGATTCAGACTTGAAAATTGGTGGAGTATGCTGGCAGGAGTGGGAATTTGTTATCATTCTTACTGCTGCCTTTTACTGGGTTATTAGAGGTCTTAGGTGACTGAATGTTGTTGATTCCCAGGCACAAATTCCATATGTAAGATAAGGGTATATGAGTGTATGGTACAGTGCCAGGAGAGCTGATTGTGGAACTTAGTACCTTATCTTTGATAGTATGCCTACAGTCTTTGAGATTTTCTTGGTGATTTTTTGTATGTGTGTCTGGAACTTAAGGCTACTGTCAAGGTGGATACCTAGGAGTTTTCCCTCTGTGAGTCTTGTGACTGATGATCCGTTTAGCGTTATGTTAATTGGATCATTTGTAGCTTTGTTTCCAAACTTGAATGAAATAGGTTTTATCAGTATTCAGGGTAAGTTTGTTAGTCATCATCCAGGCAGATATTTTCTGTAATTCGGCATTGACTGTGTTTGCTAGTATGACTGTGTTTGGGTGGGAAAAGACATATGTAGTGCCATCTGCAAATAATGTGGGTTTGAGTAGCTGTGATGCATTCGGTAGATCATTGATGTAGATGAGAAAGAGGAGTGGTCCAAAGATGCTTCCTTGTGGGACTCCTCCTGTGATTGGTTGGGTGGAAGACTTTGCATCATTTGCATACACATATTGAGTTCTGTTACTAAGGTATAATTATAGGTATTTGAGGGAGTGGCCTCTGATACCATAGTGCGTTAATTTGGAGTACAGCAGTTCATGGTCGACTGTATCAAAAGCTTTATGTAAATCAATGAAAATGCCCAGTGGGACTTCTTTCTTTTCAAGTGAGGTATATAGTAGTTCTAGCATGTGTATGATAGCATCATTTGTGCTTTTATTATTCCTGAATCCAAAATGACAAGGGTTTAATATGTTGTGTGAGATGAGGTAGGAATAGAGCTGTCTATGAATTAATTTTTCAAAAGATTTTAGAGAGCAGTGGTAAGTTAGATATTGGTCTATAGTTATTCAAGTCAGCTTGGACACTTCCTTTGTGGATCAGAGTGACCCTTGCTATTTTGAGGATTGTTGGGAAGGTAGATGATTAAATGGATTTGATAAAAAGCATTGCAATAATTGGTGACATTAGTACTTGAGAAGCTTTTTTGTACACAAAAGCAGGCAAGTTGTTTATGTCTCCTGCCTTGTTTTTAAGGGTGTTTATGATGAGCGTAAATTCAATGGGGTTGGTTGAAGCTAGGAATAGCATATTTGGGTAGGTACCTATGAGGTAATCTGATGGATGGGTGTTTGTGCTTGGTGTTTTGTTTGCTAAATTTTTTCCTATGGTGGAGAAGAAAACATTAAGTCTGTTTGCTGTTTCGGTTGGAGTGAGTAGGGGTTAATCTGATTTTGTTAGTTTAATTGTTTTGTTTTTGGATAACTTTTTAGTTACCTGGATACCTGGAGGTTACCTGGAGGTTATTCCGGGGATCAACGCCCCCACGGCCCGGTCCATGACCAGGCCTCCCAATGGATCAGGGCCTGATCAACTAGGCTGTTACTGCTGGCCTCACGCAGTCCAACATATGAGCCACAGCCCGGCTGATCAGGCACTGACTTTAGGTATCTGTTCAGCTCTCTCTTGAAGGCAGCCAGGGGCTTATTGGCAATTTCCCTAATGCTTGATGGGAGGCTGTTGAACAGTTTTGGGCCCCGGACACTTATGGTGTTTTCCCTTAGTGTACCAATGGCGCCCCTACTTTTTTTGGGGGCATTTTGCATCGCCTGCCCAGTCTTTTACTTTCGTAGGGAGTGATTTCTGTGTGCAGATTTGGGACCATTCCTTCCAAGATTTTCCAAGTGTAGATTATGATATATCTCTCCCTCCTGCATTCCAACGAGTACAAGTCAAGTGCTTCCAAGCGTTCCCAGTAGTTAAGGTGCTTGACAGAACTTATATGTGCAGTAAAGGATCTCTGTACACTCTCTAGATCTGCGATTTCACCTGCTTTGAATGGAGATGTTAATGTACAGCAGTATTCCAGCCTAGAGAGAACAAGTGATTTGAAAAGGATCATCATTGGCTTGGCATCTCTCATTTTGAAAGTTCTCGTTATCCATCCTATCATTTTCTTTGCACGTGTGATCGTGGCACTGTTGTGATCCTTGAAAGTGAGATCCTCAGACATTACTACTCCCAGGTCCCTTACATTATTTTTCCCCTCCATTGTATGGCCGGAGTCAGTAGTATACTCTGTTCTAGTTATTATCTCCTCCAGTTTTCCATAACGGAGTAGTTGGAATTTGTCCTCATTGAACATCATATTGTTTACCGTTGCCCACTGGAAAACTTTGTTTATATCTTTTTGGAGGTTAACCGCGTCCTCAGCAGATGACAGCCTCATGCAAATCCTAGTATCATCCGCAAAGGATGATATGGTGCTGTGGTGTATATCTCTGTCTATGTCTGATATGAGGATAAGGAATAAGATGGGGGCGAGTACTGTGCCTTGTGGAACAGAGCTCTTCACTATGGCAGCCTCCGATTTAACTCTCCTGACCACTACTCTTTGTGTTCGATTTGTTAGGAAGTTGAAGATCCATCTCCCCACTTTCCCAGTTATTCCTTTACTATGTATTTTATGGGCTATTACGCCATGATCGGATTTGTCAAATGCTTTTGCAAAGTCTGTGTATATTACATCTGCATTCTGATTTTCTTCCAGTGCATCCAAGGCCATGTCATAGTGATCCAGTAGTTGTGAGAGGCAGGAGCGACCTGCCCTGAACCCATGTTGCCCTGGATTGTGCAGATTTTGGGAATCCAGGTGATTTGCAATCCTGCTTCTTAGCACTCTTTCAAAGATTTTTATGATGTGGGACGTCAGAGCTATTGGTCTATAGTTCTTAGCTAATGCTTTGCTGCCACCTTTATGGAGTGTGGCTATATCCGTTGTTTTAAGTGACTGTGGAATTTCACCCATGTCCAAGCTCCTCCTCCATAGTGTACTTAGGGCACACGAGAGGGGTTTCTTGCAGTTCTTAATGAAAACAGAGTTCCACGAGTCTGGGCCCGGGGCTGAGTGCATAGGCATGTTGTCAATGGCTTTTTCGAAATCTATCGGAGTTAGGGTAATGTCGGAAATCTGGCATACATTTATGGAGTTTTGAGGCTCATTCATGAAGAAATCATTTGGGCCGTCGATCCTCAGACCGATTAATGGTTCACTAAACACAGAGTCGTACTGGGATTTCAATATTTCACTCATTTCCTTGTTGTCATCTGTGTAAGTCCCATCCTGTCTGAGTAAGGGCCCGATACTAGATGTGGTATTTGCCTTGTTTTTGGCATATGAAAAGAAATATTTTGAATTTCTTTCAATTTCACTAATAGCTTTAAGCTCCTCCTGCCTCTCCTGGTTCCTGTAAGAGTCATTTAACTTAAGTTCGATAGTTTCCACTTCCCTGGTCAGCGCCTCCTTTCTTGTATCAGATATTCTAGCACTCCTGAGGAGCTCAGTGACTCTTCGTCGTCTTCTGTAGAGGGAGCGTCTTTCTCTCTCCAGTTTACTCCTGCTCTTCTTCTTTCTTAGGGGAATATGCCTAGAACATGCTTCGGCTGCCAGGAAGTTGATCCTTTCAAGGCACTGGTTTGGATCCATGTCATTTAAGAAATCTTCCCAACATGTTTTGTTTAGGACATGGTTTACCTGGTCCCAGTTGATGTTCTTGTTGTTGAAGTTGTATTTTGTGAAGACACCTTCACAAGTACATGCATTCTGCTGATCAGGACCCCTATGCATGTATGTCTGGACTTTGATTAGGTTGTGATTGGAATTAGTTGTTTTTGATATTCTTAAGTCTCTTATCAGGTCCTCATTATTTGTGAAGATAAGGTCAAGTGTGTTTTCTAGTCTTGTTGGCTCCACTATCTGCTGGCTTAAGGTGTGTTTATCGCAGAGACTTAGTAGCTCATGTGTGTGTGTGACCTTTCATCTGCGGTACCTCCGGGGATTGTTTCAGCTATAATATTATTTGCTACATTCTTCCATTTTGTATGCCTTAGGTTGAAATCACCAAGCAGTAAGATGTTTGGGGATGGAGCTGGAAGGTTTTCCAAACAGTAATCAATTTTCAGTAGCTGTTCCTTGAACTGTTGTGAGGTTGCATCTGGTGGCTTGTATACAACCACAATGACTAGGTTTTGATGTTATGTAATCTATTTTCATAATACAATTTTTTTGACCTTATCAGGCTGGTAAGTGCTGACGAGTAACTTTTCGACTGTTCTCTAGTTATTTGACCCTTTCTATACTGTTTTTCATATTTGTGCTTTGTGTTAATGGATTTGAGGATGCTTGGTGTTAGCCAGGGATTATTCAGTCTCTTTGCTGTGATCTTTTAGTTTTTCTGGAGCAATGTCTGTTATAGAGGCATTGGTTTTTTTTAGAAAATTATTTATACATTCATTCATATCTGTATATATTTCAAGCTCATGTTGCCAATCGATGTTTTTCATAGCTGCTATAAAGTTGTTAACTGCTGTCTCGTTATGTAGTCTGAAGGTTACTTTAGTAATGTCTTGTGACAGTTTGCCCAGATTAGTTATGAGAAAGGCTGGGTAGTGGTCTGTAGTGTTGTCTGTGATTATGCCTGATTTTAAAGGGGATATGGTGTTTGTCCAGATGTGGTCTATTAAGGAGATGCATGTCTCAGAGATTCTTGTAGGTTTAGATATTGCTGGTAGCAACAGACAGTTACTCATTGCGTTTGTGAATTTGGTTACTCGTGGGGTCCTGGTCATGTAGTATGTTTATGTTGAAATCTCCTGTTAGTAGTAGGTGGTCTTTATTCATGTGTGCATCAGTAATCATGTTTCCTAGTTCTTCACTAAAGTGATAAATGTTTGACTGTGGTACTCTGTAGATGTTTATAACTGTGAGGGGGTTTTTGCAGGTCTTTTTATTTAAATTTGGCTATGATATATTCTCCATGTTCGTCCCTTGTGCAGGATTTATTGATACATTCGAGTTGATTTGAGTGGTATAAAGCTGTTCCTCCCCCTTGCTGGTCTGTTCTACAGATGTGTATGGCCATGTAGCCAGGAATGGTATAGAAATCTCTAATATCAGTCTTAAGCCAGGTTTCTGTGAGTGTGATGATTGATATATTGGAATGAAGGGAATTGAGTAATGCTGTGAGGTCATCATAATGTTTGCTCAAGGATCTGACATTGTAGTTAAAGATGGTTATGTTATTGTTTGCACTGAGTAATGTCTATGCTTGGTCTGCTGTGTAGTAATTACAGTTACTGGTTGATTCGTGTAATTCATTTTGTAAAAAGTTTACATCAGGATCTATGCTGTAATCATAGGATGAGAGTAATTTTTCTAACTAGATTTTCTGAGTAAAATGATATAAGATTTATATTGAATCTACAACTAGACTTATGACTAAGACTCCATGATTAATCTAAAACTTGTAAAAATTTGAAAGAAAAAGGGATTATTACTGTTATGTTAGTATATCTTATTACTTTGATAGTAAGGTTCTCACTCTATGTTCTAGTGTGGGGTAGCTTTAACATAAAGGCCTTATGTCTAGGGTAATACTTACATCATGACTGATCATCCTCAGTGTCTCTGATCCTTTCACCAGCCCTCTTCACAGGTTATTTAAACTACTACTATAAAAATATAACTGTATTCTAAATAGATTTGTAATGTATAATAAGTTGAGCAATTAACTGCACTATAAAAAGTAGAGAAATATGAGGTAGCTGGTACTAGCCAGCAAAAGATAGTTTTGGGACTCACACAATAATGTAATTGGAATATACACTAATTGCACACACAATATAAAGGGGACTAAAAAAAAGTAGTGGTAAACAGAATTAATGGACAAGTAGCAACCATGAATAACATTAATTTGGAGTAAAATTTGACTTGCAACACAAAATTATGAGCAATTAATAGCAATTAAAAAGTAAAAAGTATTTGAGGTGGCTGGTATTAGCTAGTAAAAAGAAAAAAAAAATAATAATGCACAATAATGTAATGGTAACGTATACTGTATGCACCACACATATATATGTGTTAAGGACACTTATCTAATCTGTTACAGAAATGTCAGCTTTTCTAAGGAAGGTAGAGAAATCATGTTCATTTGAGATGGTGTATTGTTGTCCTGTTGAAGTTTTTCTAACTAATATTTTCCCATCTCGAGTGAAACACTGATGTATTTTGTTTTCCTGTTTAAGTTTTCTCAACCTGAACAGAAGGTTTTGACATTTTCTCGTTAGACACTCGTTGATGAACACTCCATTTTTCATTGTAATTGCTGATTTAATTAAGTCCTTTCTTTTATCATATGAATGAAGTCTGTTCATAATACTGTGTTTACTCCCTTGTTTTCCTAGCAAACGTATTTCTTTGATTTCATTGTTTTGCACAATAACATTTACGTGTTCTTGTATTATCCTGATAGCAGTTTCTTTGCACTGTTCTTGAGTTATTTCACTAGGAATGTGTGGACTGTTTATTATAACTGCATCAGACAACTTACCTTGTTCAGTTTTGTCGTCTAGGAAATCAAGGTATTCATTCAGTCGAGTGTCCATGTTCTGATTCCAGTCCTTGATTGTTTTTCAACCTTCATATTTAGAGTTGTTATTTGCTCAGTGTGACTGGCTATAGCTGTTTTCAGAGTATTTTCTGTGTCAGCACTTCCCGATGTAATCTGCTCTTCAAGGTTTTGGATCTTGTTCTCGAGGTTGGTTATCTTGGATTCTCATCATGCAAGTGTTGCTTTAATATCTTCGATTTCGCTTTATAGAGTGACGATGTAGTCCCTGATATTGTCAGGAATAATCATACCTGAGTTATCATGGGTGAATCCTTTGAAGGGAGTGGAGTTGGAGGGGGAGTCAGCCATGTTTGTTGTTGTTGTTCCCTGGGTGGTGGTGGTGACGGGGGTTGATGATACACCGGCTTCCTGCTGGGTAGACAAGTTAAGTTGTAGGGTCCTTGGTGTTATTCTTTTCTTACTGCTGTTGTTTCTTCTGCGATATCCTTTCATAGTATCACTAAAGTAGATACTGTGTAGCTATGGCGGAGAAGGCTTGATTTCCCTGAGCTTGGGTTAAGTGATTGTCTGGCAGTGGAGGCAGTGTTTGGGTTAGCAGGGCTGTCTTCCTTAGATCTTCTATTTTGTCAAGATTTGCACAAGAGGAAAAAAAAATATTAAATCTCCTGAAAGTAGCCCTTTAATTGTTGTTAGAACAAGGAGTATAGCAATTACTGAATAAAGGGCAGTACAATGTATTGGTATATAGAGAATTATTTCAGGAGAAATGTAAAAAGGGACTAAATCAAGTAGAGATAAAACAACCTTTAAATAGATTGACACTGATATGAAATTAATATGAGAGTAAGATTTGCCTTATAGCATAAAGTTTGAGCAATTAATATCACTAAAGAAATATTATTTGAGGTAGTTGATACTAGCTAGTGGAAGATGGTACAAGGAATTGCACAGTAGTGCAGTAGGAACATACACTAGTTTGTTACTTATAGTTTGGGAGCAAAGGGAAAATTAGGTAAGATTATAAAAGAATTATAACAGTGCTTAAGTAAAAATAAATGGTAATACAGAAATTATTAAAGACTAAGTGTTAGGTTGGTTTGTCCCTTATTACTTTGATAGTAAGGTTCTCATTACATGTTCTAGTGTGGGGTAGCTTTTTACTTAATGGCCTTATCTGTCTAGGGGTAATACTTACATCATGGCTGATCATCTTGAGTGTCTGATATCCTCTCACCAGCCCTCTTCACAGGTTATGTAAACTACTACTATAAAAATATAACTGTATTCTCAATAGATATGTACAGAATATACAATTACAGCCTCACACTTTAAAAACAAAGATCTACACACTCCATAGCTGTTCTCCCACATGCTGTATAGTCCTTGTGGCTTAGCACTTATTTTTGATTATAATAATAATAATGTTCTCCCACATGGTGTATCTTATTAACTTTTGTCCTTCTCTCTTCTTGACATAACTCTGGGCTAACCAGTGTTTTGACACACTTTAGTCACCCTGGGTATGGTGGCCACAACTTAAATTATAAAAATTCACCCCTGGAGCACACATACTGCCCCAAAAGATAGAAGAAGGACCCAGAGATCCTGCCAGGTTGAAGGTCAACCACAGAGAGAGAGAGTCAGAGAGGGAGAGAGAGAGAATTCTAGCTAAGCTCCTCCCACCAAAACAAAAGACTGTTGTCAAGCACAATTCTCCAGTTACCACAATTCTACCACACCTTAATTTTACTTTTACAAAAAGAAATACAACTTTATAAACTACTTATTTAAATTGTGTGTGTGTTTATAGGATAACCTATTATATTGAGAAAAAGGCTTGACCCAGCTGCCTCTCAGTCATAAGGTTGATCAGCCCTTATGAAATTTAGAACTGAGTCCCCATCAATTCAATATAATTAGGTATTCCAGAGTAACTGTTACTTATAAATACATGTTGGGTCCTATAGCCCCATAACACTAAGCATCTTATTAACAAGTAATAAATTGTGAAAGGGAAATCTGGGAAGATAACACAAATTGGGTCGCACAAGGAACTGTGTGGGACACATGGGATAATGAGGTAGTAAATACTATCTAGGAGGTATTAGTACAGGGATTAGTTCAATAATGGCATAATAACATACAGTAACGTAGTACAGTGATTTGGTCACTAATATCAGTCAGACTCTGTAATGTTTGCATCATGAAGGAAGTTTGCTAGTTCATTTTTGTTTGTAATGTAGTACACATGGCCTACATTTGTTTTTCTTACTAGAATTTGTCCATCACGTACAAGCACTGGTGAATTTTATCATTATTCTCACATTTTAGTTTTCTCACTCTGTACAGGAGGTTCTGTAGTTTTCTTTAGAGACACTCATTTATGTATATATCTTTTTTTGTTTTAATAGATGAACTTATTAGGTCTTTTTTTGTCTTGTGTGTGAAATTGAGCATAACACTTTTTCTCCCTTGGTTCCCTAGTAACTGTGGTTCTTTTATTTCCGACACTGGCGCATTAACCTGTAGGTAGTTCCGTATGATCTGGAGAGTTGTATCTTTGCAGTTGGTATAGTTCAATTCACCAGGAAAGAGTGGACTGTTAATCACTACTGCATCGGCTAGCTTATCTTGCTCTGCTTTATCATCTTGGTAAGCAAAATAATTGGTCAGTTGGGTATCCATGTTTATTTTCCAGTCCTTGACAGCATCTTCAATCTTCACGTTTAGGGAAGCTATTTGATTTGTGTGACTGGCTATGACTGATTGGAGGGTCTTGCCAAAATCAGTCGTGCCAGTTGATGTTAGCTGTTGTTCAAGGCTGTTAATCTTTCTCTCAAGGTGAAGTAACTTAGATTCATGGTTTGTTATTGTTGTGCGGAGAGACATATTTTCAACATGAAGATTCAAGTTATCTGCCGTTAGGGTGGTGATGTAATTCTTTAGAGTGTCAGGATCATTAGTCATACCTGGGAGCATATCAGATGGGTTAAATCCTATGAAGGCAGTAGAGGTAGAGAGGGAGTCAGTCACGGTTGGTGTTGTTGTAGTCGAGTTGCCTTGGTTGGTGGGTGAGAGTGAGTCGGCCATGTTTGTTGTTGGTGATGCGTCACTCTGGGTGGTGAGGGGGGTGGATTGGGCACCTGCATCCTGCTGGGTCGTCTCATGGAATAGTCGATTTATAAGAGGTGATAGGTAAACTAAAGGCCTGTGATCCTGCACTCATTATACAGTACAGTATTCATAAAAAATATGAAAGCCTTGTGGATCATACAGTGATATCCTGTAATGTAATGATCATTTTCTTTGCTGGAAAGGAATTCTTTAGTGTAGGTATACCTTTGATGAGTTTCTAGTTTTTCTACTCCAAGAGCCCAGCACAGGGATAGGCTTATCTGGTACTTGCCTGGTCAACCAGGCTGTTGCTGCTGGTCACCCATATATCCATTACAGCCTGGTTGATCTGGCATTTGATGGTGGTACTTGTCCGGTTTCTTCTTGAGGACCTTCTACGTGTGTTCCAGCAGTGTTTCCGGTGTCTACTGGTAAGCTGTTGAATAATCTGGGGCCAATAATGTTGATACAACATTCTCTTATTGTGCTCAGGGTACCCCTGATTTTCTCTTGATATAATCTACATTTCCTCCTATATCTCTCACTCCAGTATGTTATGACAGTGTGTAGATTTGGGATTAGGTCCTCAAATACTTTCCAAGTATGTATATCTTCCTCTTTCAACAAACCGGCTGTATCCCACCCAGGCAGAGGGGCCAAAAAGAAAAATTAAAGTTTTTCTCTTTAAATTTAGTACCATTTACAGGAGAAGGGGTTACTAGCTCCTTGCTTCCGGTGTTTTAGTTATCTCTTACAACGTGCATGGCATAAAGAGGAAGAATTCTGTTCCGCTTCCCCATGGAGATAAGTGGGAATAAGTAAGAACAAGAACTAGTAAGAAGATAAAAGAAAAGCCAGAGCGTGTATAGTCCCTTTATATAAAGGGAAGGGAGACAAAAGAGATTGTAAAAATTATAGAGGAATAAGTTTACTGAGTATACCAGGAAAAGTGTACGGTAGGGTTATTATTGAAAGAATTAGAGGCAAGACAGAATGTAGAATTGTGGATGAGCAAGGAGGTTTTAGAGTGGGTAGGGGATGTGTAGATCAAGTGTTTACATTGAAGCATATATGTGAGCAGTATTTAGATAAAGGTAGGGAAGTTTTTATTGTATTTATGGATTTAGAAAAGGCATATGATAGGAGAAACTTTTAGAGAGTTCTATTATTATTATTTTGCACACGGCATGCTAGGCCTATGATTCCCCTCTGGGAGTATACTCTGCTAGGTATTGCACACTAATCCTCCTTTTTTGACTCGGTATATACTATTTTCTCCTGAAGATTGGTTCCAAGCGCTTGAGGGATGTATCGTATAAGATGTATTGTATAAGATCGCACAAATTAAAGTTCTAGCACGTAAGAGAGACCGTGAAAACACGAGAAAACATGGAGCACAACGAGGCACGCGGACTGACTACACGCAAATAAAAAATAAATAAATAAAATAAATAAATAAATTAATGATAAAATAAATAATTGTAGTAATATTGAGGAAATAGAAACTCAAATACCACTTTGAGTACAGGCAACAGATCCAACATTTATTCATCTTCAACAATGCAAAAAAAAAAAAAAAAAAAAAAAAACTTGAAAAATTAAGAAAAACACTGCAATATCAGAGAAACATTTGTTCTGATTTGACCCTGAGTATAGGTAACATCTCAATGAATCAGATCTTACATTTCATTGCCTTCAATCCTGCAAAATCATCTATCACATCATCAAAATCAATGATTTTCCTTATATATTCCTATTTGTATTCTGTAATCATATAATAGGCTATATAGAAACAAAGGGTTTTTCTCTTATGTTGCTGCATCACTGTTTTGAGCATTAGGGTCACCTTCTTTAGAGGCTCTATGGTGCCACCCCTTGATGGTGTCACCCAGGGTGCCCCCCTTATGATGCTGTGCTGGTGATCCACATGCTGGTTATCACATGCTGGTGATCCACATGCTGGTGATCCACACACTGGTGATCCACACGCTGGTGATCCACTTGCTGGTGATCCACATGCTGGTGATCCACTTGCTGGTGATCCACATGCTGGTGATCCATATGCTAGTTCACCTTATTACTGTGGTTTGTAACTTTTTGTAAACACATTTTCATGTAGACATTTATTGCATATGTATGTGAACATGTGTTATTAATCATTGAATGTGAACATGTGCTATTAATCATTGTATGTGAACATGTGTTATTAATCATTGTATGTGAACATTAGTTATTAATCATTGAATGCAAACATGTGTTATTAATCATTGTATGTAAACATTTGTATTAATCATTTATGTGAACATGTGTTATTAATCATTGTATGTAAACATTAATAATTGTATGTGAACATGTGTTATTAATCATTGTATGTGAACATGTGCCACTACACCCACACGGGTAATGCTGCACTATAATTCATGTAGTACAAGAATTAACTATAATTTGTTTACAGTAGTTCATTTGCTTTAAAGTAATGTATCTATTGTCTCTCTCAATGAATATTAGTAATTATATAATTTTTAAGCACTCAATAAATATGAGAAGCTCATGTCATATTGAAATTGTGTTAATGATGAAATCATGTGGTGGTCATCAGTTAGAGAAGGAGGCTGCATGGCAGGTGGCGAAGAAGCCATCGTCTTCATGGCCAGCAGAGGGACGCATCACCTTCCATAATTACGAGACCCGCTACAGGCCTGGGCTTGATCTTGTTCTCAAGGGTATTTCTTGCTCCTTCAAGCCTGCTGAGAAGGTATGTATGGAAAAGCATAGCTGAGGCAGTACAGCTGGTATAACACGTAATACATTAAATAATAATAATAATTTAAAGTGACAGTAATAACTACAGGCATCCTTCACTTAAAAACTCACTTTGTGGAATTTCCATTTAATGACCACCTTGTCTCATTTAACAATCAACTTCACGGTATGTCAAATTTTGGTTATGATGATAGTGAGGTCAGGGTGGTGTGTGGTAATTATTGTTGATTGGAAAAAGTGGGAGGAAGAAGAGAAGGATGAACAGTAATCAGCCTAACAATTGTCACAACCCTTCAATCCAACAATAATAAAACAAATGTGATACTTCTCTTGATATTTTTATAATTTTTTCATAGTTTTTGTGTTACACTCATAAAACAGGGTATAATACTCATAAAACAGTGTATAACACTCATAAAACAAGGGTATAACACTCATAAAACAAGGGTATAGCACTCATAAAACAAGGGTATAACACTTATAAAACAAAGGTATACCACTCATAAAACAAGGGTATAACACTCATAAAACAAGGGTATAACACTCATAAAACAAGGGTATAACACTTGTAAAACAAGGGTATAACACTCATAAAACAGGGGTATGACACTCAAAACAAGTATATAACACTCATAAAACAAGAGTATAACACTCATAAAACAAGAGTATAACACTCATAAAACAAGGGTATAACACTCATAAAAAATGGTATAGCACTCATAAAACAAGGGTATAACACTCATAAAAAAGGGTATAGTACTCATAAAACAAGGGTATAACACTCATAAAAAAGGAGTATAACACTCATAAAACAGGGGTATAACACTCATAAAACAAGATGAAGATAAAAATGTTTATTTTGACAAATTGCATGGTTGTACAATAAATCATCTCAGACCATTAATTACCCAATAAAAGACTGCAGTCAGAATGATAACAAATTCCCACTACAGGCAGCACACTCCACCAATATTCAAAACTCTAAACTTACTCACCATACAAAACATCCATACTTATTATTGTACCTGCTACATACAGAGAACACTTAACTCGGATATAAACCCTTCCCTCAAACGTCTCCTTACCAACCTCAACAGAACACATGACCATAACACAAGGCACAGATCACTCTTTGATGTTCCTCGTGTCCATCTCACACTATGCAAAAATTCAATGCACATAAAAGGCCCAAAAATCTGAAATTCATTACCTGTGAATATAAAAGAAACACTGTCTGTTTATAAATTCAAGTCTCTTCTTAAAAATCACTTACTCACCCTCAACTAAATAAATAATGAATAATTGTATCTCATAAATGTTTAACCTGTGACCCAATCAAACTTTGTTATTTTTAATTACATTACCTAACAGAATACTCCATTCTACTGAATGCACAACAACGCAGTAAATGACCATATGACCTGTCTTTGAAATACTCATATGTGCTTAATTGTTATTTGTTTACAATAATGTTTACCACTGAATATATCATTGCTTAGTTAATCTTAAGTTAATTTTAAGCCTGCCCATAATGCTCTGCATACAAGGGGCTTTGGCATGTTACACTTAACCACTGTATTTCTTTGTATGTACTTCTATGTATCGTGTTCAAATAAATAAATAAATTGCTAAAGGGTAACTTTGCCAAAATGCATTTGTTACACACAAAATAAATTCTGGCACCATTACTATAATTGTACATACATCCATTATGCACCCACCCCTTATACATTTTACATAAGGTGTCTTTTCTGTTCTTATTTCGTACTTTAGTACAGTGTATGCACCTGTTTGGTGGTGTTTGAGATAATAAGAATGGCTGTATTGTCTCACATTGGCCTATGTGTGCATTACATATAGAGCTACGGTTATCATTCCTAGCCACTAGACCATCATTATCACCATCACTTTTCTGCCCATTTTGCCTTTGCGCAGTAGTTTGAGGTCTTGGATTAATTTGGATATCACCACTTAACAGTGCACTATAAGAGCTGTGTGCCACTGTTTTTGTTTGGGTATGCGGTGTTGCCATACCTTGCACCAATATTGACATATACGTTTTTGGTAGGGTGGCAACTGTTGGGCTTTTACTGTCCAGGATGCTATTACCCCATTCACCTTTTCCAGCCCCCATGACTGATTTCCTTCTTCACAGAATTACAGAAGAAAGATAAATATAATTATGGCAACCTGTACTCCCCTAATGCCTGCCATTTTCACTCTTCACTGTTTTAATCATACACAACAATATTCATTTCTCTTTTCCAGTCACCTAGTGAACCCTAGTAGCTGCTCTAGCAATCACCACTGATTATTAGTAAATTTCCTGGTATATACTTCAAAACCCTCTTCACCCCTCACTTATCCCTTTACTTCACAAACCCCTTTCACTTATCCCCTTATTTCACCTCCCCCCTTCATGCCTTACTTCACAGTCTGGCTTCACTTCTAACTCATTTCCATTCTGGCAGGACCAGAAAGTTTTAATCAGTGGTTTTATCCATCCAAATTCCCCTCAATTCCATATATTGGGGCTCATCGTGTTGTTGACTGCCTGACCTGGTCTGCTGTTTTAGCCATTTTTAAAAGCACTGAGGGAAGAAAATGCCATCTACAACCTGACTTTCCTTGAGTTTTATAGATAGATTTGACATTTTCTCCTATGATTCTCCACTGTACATTGGTCAGCTGAATATAGGTTAGCTACTAAAACATTAACCTTAGCTGTTTAACTATTCACTTCTTTCCCACGATTGGCACTGAGGGATAATCATCATATGATAGTTTCCTTGGAGTTTTGTATTGTAGATTTCGATGCCTCTGTGTTTCCCTCTTGTTAACTCTGGTATAGGTGATATGATGGTGGTGCAGTTGATATGATGCTACTATCAGTACAGATGAACGTCAGCATAAATGAGAACTTCACTTCACTAGTTGTACATTTGGCAGTAGCTGGTGTTTGGATGCCGATCAGCCATGTTTAAATGCTCAGTTACTTCCCTCATTTGGCACTGAGGGAAAAAACAGTCCTACAGACCTGTCATTTCCTTGGAGTTTTGTTGTTAGGTTTTCTCCCATGCTGTCTTCCCATTGAACACTGTGCAGTTGATATGGTATGGAGGTCAGTTATTTCAGTGTAGTGAATAACATCGCATGTCTGGTTCACATCTTGCAGCAGGTCTGGTACTTGAATGCCGGTCCCTCTTTTGGTCATATTTAGTTCATTTCGTTGTCCTCACCATCAGTTTTCATGTCACTATAGGTTCCTTGCATGTTTTTTACTTTTTTGGGTTATCCTAGGTTCTCTACACATATGCTGTTATGTATGATAATTCTATGTAACTGTATTTGTGTATACCTGAATAAACTTACTTACTTACTTACTTATTAGGCCATCACTGGAGTTCAGTTAGGCCCAGGGGACAGCAAGATATAGGAGCAGCCTTGTTGCTGCTTTATTTATTTATTTATTTAGTTATTTATTTATTTATTTGAACATGATACAGGGAAGTACAAAGGAATACAGTTATTAAAGTGCAACATGCCAAAGCCCCTTGTATGCAAAGCATTATGGGCAGGCTTAAAATTAACTTAAGATTAACTAAGCAATGATATATTCAGTGGTAAAAACATTATTGTAAACAGATAACAATTTAGCACAAATGAGTATTACAAAGACTGTGTTGCTGTGCATTCAATAGAATGGAGTATTCTGTTAGGTACTGTAATTAAAAAAATAACAAAGTTTGATTGGGTCACAGGTTAGACATTTATGAGATACAATAATGAGAAACATTTATGAGATACAACTTATGTGATACAGTTATTCAGTACAGTGTATTTATTTAGTTGTGGGTGAGTAAGTGATTTTTGAGAAGAGACTTGAATTTATAAACAGACAGTGTTTCTTTTATATTCACAGGTAGTGAATTCCAGATTTTAGGGCCTTTTATGTACATTGAGTTTTTGCATAGCGTGAGGTGGACACGAGGAACATCAAAGAGTGATCTGTGCCTTGTGTTATGGTCATCTGTTCTGTTGAGGTTGGTAAGGAGACATTTGAGGGGAGGGTTTATATCAGAGTTAAGTGTTCTATGTATGTAATAGATGCAGTAATAAGTATGGATGTTTTGTATGGTGAGTAGGGTTAGAGTTTTGAATATTGGTGGAGTGTGCTGCCTGTAGTGGGAATTTGTTATCTGACTGCAGCCTTTTGTTGGGTAATTAATGATCTGAGATGGTTTATTGTTGTTGAGCCCCATGCACAAATTCCATAGGTGAGATAGGGGTAAATAAGTGAGTGATATAGGGCCAAGAGGGCTGACTGTGGAACATAGTACCGTATCTTCGATAGTGTGCCTACAGTCTTGGAATTTTTTTTGAAAATTTGTTGTATATGTGTTTGAAATTTGAGTCTATTATCAAGGTGGATTCCCAAGAATTTTCCCTCTGTGAGTTTTGTGATAGGTGATCTGTTACTCATTATGTTAAGAGGGACGTCTGTAGCTCTGTTACCAAACTGAATGAAGTAGGTTTTGTCAATGTTTAGAGTAAGTTTGTTAGTCCTCATCCAGGTAGATATTTTCTTTAATTCGGTATTTACAGTATTGGCTAGCGTGACTGGGCTTGGGTGAAAGAAGACCTATGTAGTGTCATCTGCAAATAGTGTGGGTTTGAGTAATTACGATGCATTTGGTAGGTCATTTATGTATATGAGAAAGAGAAGAGGGCCTAGGACACTTCCCTGTGGGACACCAACTGTAATTGGCTGTGCGGAAGAGTTTGCCCCGTTTGCGTACACATATTGGCTTCTGTTGCTGAGGTATGACTTTAGGTAGTTGAGGGAGTGCCCTCTTATACCATAGTGTGACAATTTTATGTGGAGCAAGTCATGGTCAACTGTATCAAAAGCTATACGTAAG
Source organism: Cherax quadricarinatus (assembly GCF_026875155.1). Taxonomy (NCBI): domain Eukaryota; kingdom Metazoa; phylum Arthropoda; class Malacostraca; order Decapoda; family Parastacidae; genus Cherax; species Cherax quadricarinatus. The sequence goes on along the minus strand of NC_069408.1, from coordinate 30,314,076 downwards.
TCAGTGAAGATCCCCAGTGGGATTTCTTTTTTCTCTCTTGCAGTGTATGTGTTCTAGCATGTGTATAATAGCATCGTTAGTATTTTTATTAGGCCTGAACCCAAATTGACAGGGGTTGAGTATGTTGTGGGAGATGAGGTAGGAATAGATTCGCTTACGAATTAAATTTTTGAAGATTTTAGAGAGAGGGTGTAAGTTGGATATTGGCCTATAGCTATTCAAGTCTGTTTGGTCTCCTCCTTAATGGATCGGGGTGATCCTTGCTATTTTGAGAACTGTAGGGAAGGTAGAGGATTCTATGGATTTGTTGAAGAGTGTTGCAATGATCGGTGATAGCACTTGTGACACTTTTTTGTATATAAAGGGTGGTAAGGTATTTAAAATCTCCTGTCTTGTTTTTTAGTGTGTTGATAATAAGGGAGACTTCAGTAGGGTTAGTCGGAGCTAGGAACAGTGTGTTCGGGTAGTTGCCTGTGAGGTAGTCATTGGGCGAGGTATCTTAGCTTGGGATTTTATTGGCAAGGTTTTTTCCTATAGTGGAGAAGAAATTATTGAGTCTGTTTGCTGTTTCAGTTGGTGGGAGTTGGGGTTCATATGGTTTTGTTAATTCAATTTCGCTATTTCATGATATCTTTTTTTGTTCCTAGAATTTCTGATAGGGTTTTCATAAGAACATAAGAACATAAGAACGAAGGAACACTGCAGAAGGCCTACTGGCCCATGCGAGGCAGGTCCAAGTCCCTACCGGCTTAAGCCAATGCACCCAACCTAGTCAGGTCAGGTCACATTGAGTTAAGGGAGGAACACGGCAACCGACCTGTTAGCACAAGCTATCAGGTCTAACTCACACCCACCCACATCTACTCATGTATTTATCCAACCTATTTTTAAAGCTAACAACGTTCTGGCCTCTATAACGGTACTTGGGAGTTTGTTCCACTCATCCACAACTCTATTACCAAACCAGTACTTTCCTATATCCCTCCTGAATCTGAATTTTTCCAACTTAAAACCATTGCTGCGAGTCCTGTCTAGGCTAGATATTTTCAGCACACTATTTACATCCCCTTTATTTATTCCTGTCTTCCACTTATAAACCTCAATCATATCCCCCCTGATTCTACGTCTTTCTAGAGAGTGCAGTTTCAGGGCCCTTAGTCTATCCTCATAGGGAAGGTTTCTGATACATGGGATCATCTTTGTCATCCTCCTTTGTACATTTTCCAGAGAATTTATATCCATTCTGTAATACGGTGACCAAAACTGTGCAGCATAATCTAAATGAGGCCTAACCAAGGATGTATAGAGTTGAAGAACAACCTGAGGACTCCTATTATTTATGCTTCTTGATATGAAGCCAAGGATTCTATTAGCTTTATTGCGAACACTTATGCACTGTTGTCTTGGTTTCAGATTACTGCTAACCAGAACTCCTAAATCTTTTTCGCAATCCGTAATATTAAGATCTACATTTTTAGTTATATGTGGCATGGTTATTGTCCTGTCCAACATTTAGAACTTTGCATTTGTCTATATTAAACTGCATCTGCCACTTCTCCGACCACTGCATCAGTCTATTCAAATCTTCCTGGAGTGCTCGAATGTCCTCGTCAGAATGGGAAATTTGACGGCCTATTTTGGTGTCATCGGCAAACTTGCCGATGTCGCTCTTTATGCCCTCATCTATGTCGTTTATGTAGATTGTGAACAGCAGGGGGCCCAACACTGACCCCTGTGGAACACCGCTCGTGACGCTTCCCCACTCTGATTCTCCCCATTTATGCAAACTCTCTGCTGCCTATTTGTCAACCATGCCTCTATCCAGGAAAAATTTCTCCTCCTATTCCATGTGCTTTAAATTTTCCTCAATAGTCTCTGATGTGGGACCCTGTCAAAAGCCTTACTGAAGTCCATATACACAATATCATATTCATTACATGATCTACCTCCTCAAATACCTTAGTGAAAAAAGTTAATAAATTCGTAAGGCAGGAACGCCCCTTTGTAAAACCATGCTGAGATTCGTTGATTAATTTATGCTTTTCAAGGTGGCTACGAACTGCCTCGGCAATTATTGATTCCATAAATTTTCCCACTATGGAGGTTAGGCTTATTGGTCTATAGTTCGAAGCTAAGGACCTGTCACCTGTTTTGAAAATAGGTATCACATTTGCCATTTTCCACTTATCTGGCACCATGCCAGTTTGTAGTGATATGTTGAAAAGATTAGCCAAAGTGTGCTAAGCTCCTCTTTACATTCCTTTAGAACCCTTGCATACAGTTCATCAGGGCCTGGGGATTTGTTAGGTTTTAATTTATCTATTTGCCTAAGGACCATGTCACTTGTGACCCTAATCGTGCACAGTTTTTATCGTCCTGTTCTACATAATTTATCATTAACTGGAATATCGCTGGTATCCTCCTGTGTAAAACTGAGAGGAAGTATGTTTAAATTCTACACATTTCCTTATCACTGTCAGTGAGCTGACCCGAGGAACTTTTGAGTGGGCCTATCTTGTCCCTGATCTTACTTCTGTATACCTGAAAGAATCCTTTTGGGTTAGTCTTCGATTCTCTTGCAACTTTAACCTCATAATCTCTTTTTGCTTTTCTAATTCCCTTTTTTATTTCTCTCTTTAACTGAATATATCGATTTCTTAATTGCCCTCTCCTCTTTTGATTTGCCTATATATGCCTCTCTTTTGACCAATCAGATATTTTAATCTATTGTTCATCCATTTAGGATCATTTTTGTTTGATCTGATTTCTCTATTTGGAACATAATTTGACTGAGCAGCTAGAACTATGCCCTGGAAAGCATCATATCGGCAACCATCACCACCTACCTGACCCCTAGTCAGGTCATTCCAGTTCAGCCCACCTAAGTAATTTTTCAGTCCTAATGAAATCAGCCAAGCGAAAGTCAGGGACGGAGACTTGATTGCCATTATTAGGGGAATTCCATGATATGTTAAAACTGAGTGATTTGTGATCACTCTCCCCAAGCTCATCATTAACCTCAAGATTATTAATTAGTGTTTCCCTACTGGCAAGAACCAAGTCAAGGAGGTTATTTCCCTAGTTGGCTCTGTCACAAACTGTTTTAAAAAACAATCCTGGATCGTATCAAGAAGTCACCGACTCTAAATTTCCTGTCAAATTGCTCCAGTCAATCTGTCTATATTGAAATCTCCCATTGCACAACTTTTCGTAGTAGATGCCTTACGAATTCGCCCCAAGAATTTTTCTGCACCCCTATCAAGTTTTGGGGGCCCGTAAATCCACCCAAAATTAGTTTTTCTGGGCCCCTCGGAAGCTGTAAAAAACGATTAGTGGCTGACGCTTCTAATTTAATTTTTGTTAACACAAAAATTTAAAATTTGTCTCTGACTACATCGCACCCACCCTTCCCCGTTGCCCTGTCAGTGTGGAAAAATTTTATAGCCGTTTGACATTAGAGGGCTCTCTCATCTTTCAGATTGGCCCCGGTCTCTGTTTATAGAATAATATCTATGTTTCCTGCACTTGCAATTAACTTAGCTCATTATCAATTTCTAACACCCTGCTATATATAAAACCTTTAAGGGAGTAGTCCCTTGCTCCCCTCGCTGTCCCCCTTTTTTTGCTGCCCTGTTCTATTTTCTTTATTTATAACTTCATCTAAATGCCTTTTTATAAATTTAATGTTTCCAACCCTAGTGTGAAACCCTGCTTTTTTCCCACACACACCCAACCCCTATCTTCCATCAGTTTAAAAAACATAGGGATTTCCCCAAAGGCCTTCTAACGAGTCTGCAAATGCTACCCCCTCGCCCAAGAGATGAACCCCCTCCCCTTATACATTTGTTTTTCCATAAAAGTTGTTCCAGTTGCAAAGAAAGGGTTGCAAGCTCCTTTCAGTATCTGTCTAGCCACAATTTACACCAAAAGCCCTAAAAACCATTCATTTCCTACCCCCTTTAGGCAAGATGCACATATATTGGGACCCTCCCCTTTGACTTAATGAAATCTATAGCGACCTGAAATTATCTACAGTCTTTTCTCCCACCCCTTTCCCAAAACATTTTCCACCAACCCGAGAAGTAATGGGCTTTTTCCCCTTTCCTGACTGATATTATCCAGTCGTTGACAATGTCCCCACACCCGCTCCCGGGAAAACACACTCTATTCTCATCTTTTATTCCCATTACAAAAAGCCGGCAAAATATTTCCCGAGAGTCACCCAAACCCCAAAATGCGCTTACCTTATTACAGGGGGAGTAGACCCTTTCCTTCACTGGCCACTGAAGTACTTCACCTGGGAAAAAGAGAAGCGATTTCCTACCTTCAATCTTTACCTAACTTTCCTTACTTGATTTCGCCTCCCATTCGTGAACAACTCGCCACTTGTAGCAGGGCTGGGCTCACCTCATGTGGAGCCGTTGCTACCCCCCACCTACCCTCCTCCAGTGAGAACAGACTGCACCCACTGCTAGAAGCCTCATTCCCCACATCTCCAACCACCTCACACTCTCTCCCAGGCCCATTGAGGTGGACCTTCAGCCTCCTAATCTCCTCCTGGAGAAGCAAGACCTCCTCCTTCAACTCTCCAACCTCAGTTTTTAAAACACTGCAGAAGCAAGCCATGCTTTGTAACCGTCCACGCTAATCCCCAAAGCAGCTCAGGGTCTGTGACCTCACGTGACGACTGACCACTGAACACTGATCCAGGTCTTTTTTATGTCACCTCGTAAGTTGGATAATCTCTTCTCATAATACAATTTTTTAGCCCTTCTTATCAGGCGGGTTAGGATTGACAAGTAACGTTTTGTTTGATTTCTGGTTATGTGACCCATTCTGTACTGTTTTTCATATAGGTGCTTTGTATTTATGGATTTGAGGATGGTGGGTGTTAGCCAGGGACTGTTCAGTCTCTTAGCTGTCATCTGTTTAGTTTTTTGGGGGCAGTGCTTGTTATAGAGGTATTGGGTCTTTTTTAGAAAATTATTAAAACATTTGTCAATATCTGTATAGATTTCTAGCACAATGTGCCAGTCAATGTTTGTCACTGCTGCTGTGAAGTTATTAATGGCTGCCTCATTGGGAAGTCTGAAAGTGGCTTTAGTAGTGTCTTGAGGTAATTTGCCAAGATTTGTTATGAGGAAGGTAGGGTAGTGATCTGTGGTATTATCTGTGATTATGCCTGATTTTAAAGGGGATATGGTGTTGGTCCAGATGTGGTCTAGTAGGGAAACACTAGTCTCTGTAACTCTTGTAGGTTTTGTTACTGTTGGTAGCAACATGCAGTTACTCATAGTGTTTGTGAATTCAATAATGTGTGGGTCCTTGTCTTGCAGGAGATTTATATTGAAGTCACCTGAGAGTAGTAAGTGATCTTTGTTCATGCATGCATCAGTTATCATACTTCCTAGGTTTTCACTAAAATGGCTAATGTTTGACTGTGGTACTCTGTAGTGTTTTAATTGAGAGGTTTTTGTAGGTTTTTGGGATTTGAATTTGTTTTATATATTCCCATGTTCATCCCTTGTTCAAGTATTAGGGATACTTTCTAGTTGGTTGAGTAGTATATAGCTGTGCCACCCCCTTGTTGATCTAGCCTACAGTTGTGTATGGCTGTGTAACCAGGAATGGCTTTAGACATCTGTAGTATCAGGCTTTAGCCAGGTTTCGGTGAGAGTAATGATGGATATATGGCATGCAGGGAATTTAGTAATGCTATGAGGTCATCGTAATGTTTACTTAAAGATTTGATATTGTAGTTAAAGACAGTTATGTTGTTGGCTCTGAGAAGTGCCTTTGTTGTTTGCTGTGTAGTAATTACAGTTACTGTTGATTCATTTAAGTCATTCAATAAGAGGTTGGTATCAGGATCAATGCTTGTTATCAAAGATTTATAGTAAATTCTATAGTTAGAATTAAGTATAAGACAAGTAAATATTCTAAAGCTATAAAATAGCACCTGAATTATTTTAAAAATTTTTTTTAAAAATTTTGAGTTAGATAGTTCTTTAAAGCAAAAAAATAAAGGATGACAGTATAAAAGGGACTAAAAAAATTTGGGGTTGAAAAAATTTAAAGTGGTAATCAAAAAAAACGAGCTAGGGAATATAATGGCAAAATAGTGAAACTTATTGCCTTTAGCACCTGAAAATAGCACCTTGATTATTTTAACAGTTGTGAATATATGAACTAAGGTTGTTATGTAAAGCTAAAATAAAGCTAAAGTAAAGGAGAAAATATGTAAGGGACTAAATTAATTAATGGTAAACAAAGTTAAAATGGCAGATAGTCACTATGATATGATATTGATTTGGGAGTAAGATCTGATTTGTTATATATAATAAGTTAAGCAAATTATTATACTATAAAAAGTAAAAATAATATGAGGTAGTTGGTAGTAGCTAGCAAAAGATAGTTTTGGGCCTTGAACAATAATGTAATTGAAAATACACTAATTGCACACACACAATATAATCATTAAGATATGAAAATAATCTGGGAGTAGGATTTGCCTTATAGCATGAAGTTTGAGCACTTAATATCACTATAGGAAGATTATTTGAGGTAGTTGATACTAGCTAGTAAGGGATGGTTTAAGGTATTGCACAGTAGTGTAGTAGGAACATACACTAGTTTGTTATTTGTAGTTTGGGAGAAAAGGGATTATAAGAGATTATATGAGAATTTTAACAGTGCTTAAGTAGGAAAGAAAAAGCTAATACAGATGTTATTAAAGAGTAAGTATCCTATTAACAAATAATATTGTGAATTGGGAATCTGGGAAGTTAACACAATTGGGGTCACACAAAGAACTGTGTGGGACACCTGGGATAATGAGGTAGTAAATACTATCTAAGAGGTGATAGTACAGGGATTAGTTCAATAATGACATAATAACATACACTAACGTAGTAAGGATTTGGTCACTAATATCAGTCAGACTCTGTAATGTTTGCATTATGAAGGAAGTTTGCTAGTTCATTTTCGTTTTTTAATGTAGTACACACGACCTCATTTGTTTTCTTACTGAATTTGTCCATCACGTACAAAGCACTGGTGAATTTATCATTATTTCACGTTTTAGCTTTCTCACTTTGTACAGGAGGTTCTTCATTTTCTTGTGGGGACATTATTTATTTTTTATATGTCTTTTTTTGCTTTAATAGATAAAATTATTGATTTTTTTTTCCCTGTCTTGTGTGTAAAAATTTGAGCAAAACACTTTTTCTACTTTGGTTCCTAGTAACTGAAATTTTCTTTTATTTCTGAACTGGTCATTAACTGTAGGGGGGTAGTATGATCTGGAGGTTGTTTTTCTTTGCAGGGGAAATGGTTTAATTTGCTGGGAAAGAGTGGATGTTAAATTATCTGCATAGAAAAAACTTGTCTTGCTCTCCCCTTATATCTTGGTTACCCAAAAAAAATTGTTTTAATTGGGTATCCTGTTTTTTTTCCGTTTTTTTGACGGCATTATCAGTCTTCGTTTTTTAGGGAAGTTATTTGATCTGTGGGGCTGGCTTTGATATTGGGGGTCTTCCCAAAATCAGTCATGAGTTGATTTTTGCTGTTGTTCAGGTGTTGATTTGTTCTCAAGGTAAGTAACTTGATTCATGGTTTGTTTTTTTGGGGGAAAAGGGGGAAAGACATATTTTCGTATGAAGATTAAAGTTTCCGCCGTTAGGGTGGTGATGTGGCTTTAGAGTTCAGGATCATTAGTCATCCCCGGGGGAGTATCAGCTGGGAAAAACCCTTGAAGGTAGTGAGGTAGAGAGAGAGTCGTCACAGTTGGTGTTGTTGTTGTCGAGTGCCTGGGTTGGTGGGTGGGGTGAGTTGGCCTGTTTGTTTTTGGTGATGCGTTTTTCTTGGGTTGTAAGGGGGGTGGATGATGGCACGGCATCTGATGGGTCGTCTTATGGAATAGTGATTTTTGGTGCTGCCTTGCTGTTCTTATGCTTTTTTTTCTATTAGTTGGTTCTTAGTAGTAAGGGTTGCTGTGGTAAGAGAAGGAAAAAAAAGATTGTTAAAAGGGTTGGGAGGGAGTCGTCTGGCAGCGGGGGTTTTGTTGGGGGTTTGTGGGCAGTCTTTTGTTCATTCAGTAATTTTTTTGGGTTTTTAGGTTTCATGTTTTTTCTTGGGTCATGCTGGGTTCTGTGTTAGTGCAGTTATGACGCAATTAGGGCCCTCATTGAAGCATTGGTGGGGTCTGCAGGGGAGGGAAAAAAAAAGCAGAGCTTGCTGCCCCGCTGCCGTTTCTGCTGCCTGCTGCCACTCAGGCAGCAGCTGACCAAACTGAGTTAGTAATCAACTGAGTTAGTAATCAATTGCACTGCAGCGTTTTGCTGGGTTATTAAAGGCTTAAGGTGATTTGCTGTGGATGAGCCCCATACACAAATGCCATAAGTGAGGTAAGGGTAAATGAGAGAGTGGTACAAAGCTAGAAGAGCTGATTGAGGTACCATATCTTTGAAAAGATGCCTACTGTTTTGGAGACTTTCTTGGAAATTTGCTGTATGTGTGTCTGAAATTTGAGACTGCAGTCAAGGTGGATACCTAGAAATTTGCCCTCTGCCTGTCTTGAGATAGGTGAACCATTTATCAATATGTTTAGCTGTACATTTGAAGCTCTGTTTCCAAAAAGCATGAAGTAGGTTTTGTCAATATTGAGAGTAAGTTTGTTGGTAATCATCCAAGTAGATATTTTTAGCAGTTCAGCATTTACTGTGTCTGTTAGTATGGTTGGGTTTGGGTGAGAAAAGACATAAGTTGTGTCATCTGCAAATAAAATGGATTTAAGGAGATTAGATGCATTTGGTAGGTCATTGATGTAAATGAGAAAGAGAAGTGGGCCAAGAACACTCCCCTGTGGGACTCCAACAAGAACAGGTTGTGTACTGGAGCTGGCTCCATTTGTGTATTACATACTGGGTTCTTTTGTCAAGATTAGATTTTAGGTAATTGAGAGAGTGTCCTCTGACCCTGTAATGTTCGAGTTTTTGGTGCAAAAGGTCATGGTCAGCTGTATCAAAAGCTTTTCATAAGTCTATGAAAAGTCCCAGGGGAAATTCATTTTTCTCCAGTGCAGAATATATTAGTTCAAGCAAATGTATAATAGCATCATAATTACTTTTTTTTCGGTCTGAACCCAAACTGACAAGGGTTGAGTATGTTGTGGGATACGAAGTAGGAGTAAACTTGTTTGTGAATAAATTTTTCAAAGATTTTAGATAGTAGGGACAGGTTTGATATGGGCCTATAATTGTTCAATTCAGTTGGATCACCTCCTTTGAGGATCAGGGTGACTCTTGCTGTCTTGAGTATGGATAGGAAGGTGGAAGATTCAATGGATTTGTTAAAAAGAGTTGCAATAATTGGTGACAACACATGAGAAGCTTTTTTATACATGAGTGGTGGTAAGTTATTTAGGTCTCCTGTCTTGTTCTTTAGTGTTTTGATGATAAGCGAGATTTCAATAGGGTTTGTTGGGCTAAAAATAGAGTATTTGGGTAGTTGCCAGTGAGGTAGGCTTTTGGTTGAATGTTTGTGCTTGGGATTTTACTTGCTAGTTTTGTTCCTATGGTAGAGAAAAAGACATTAAGTTTGTTGGCAGTATCGGTTGGTTAAAGGAGAGGTTCGTGTGGTTTAGTTAAGGTAATCATTCTGTTTTGTGACAACTTTTTTGATTTTAGAATTTCAGATAAGGTTTTCCAGGTCTTTTTCATATCATCTTTTATGTCATGAAATCTGTTTTCATATTACAGTTTTTTGTACCTCCTTACAGTGGGCCCCCAGATTAAGACGTCATCAGAATAAGTAATATTTGGAATGAGTAACGTTTTTGCATCAAAATATTGGCTTGGTGAACGACACTGAACTCGGTGTAAGTCATTTGTCCTGAACGTGTCTGCATGGCCTGAGCAGTCAAGCAGTCATGACACTCCATAGTACAGCCAGTATGCCATTGTTTACCAGCCAGTGAGGATGATCCCACACGTTCATGTGATACATTTTGTATTATTCCATTGTTTTTAGTACTTGTAAATGGTAAATAAGCCATTATGGGTCCAAAGAAAGCTTCTAGTGCCAGCCCTTTGGTAAAGATTGTGAGAAACACTATAGAATTCAGGAAAGAGATCATCACAAAATACAAAAGTGGAGTGGGTGTCTCCGAGCTGGCCAGGTTGTATAACAAACCCCATACAACTATCACTACTATCTTGGCCAAGAAAAAGGCAGTCAAGGAAGCTGTTGTTGTGAAAGGTACAAATATGCTTACAAAACAGAGATTGCAAACGTACTTGAAGATGTGGAGACTCTGTTGTTGGCGTGAATCAACAAGAAACAATTATCAGGAGATAGTGTTATGCAGTCAATTATATGTGAAAAGGCAGGGCAGCTGCATGATGATCTCATTAAGAAAATGCCTGGAACTAGTGCTGATATTGGTGAATTTAAGGCCAGCAAAGGCTGGTTTGAAAGATTTAACCCTTTCAGGGTCGAGAGGCCCTCTCTTAAACTTGTTCTCAGGGTTGAAAATTTTTCGAAGAAAAATAAAAATTATTTTTTTCTTATGAAATGATAGAGAATCTTTTCCCGATCATAATGACACCAAAAGTATGAAATTTGATGAAAAATTTACGGAATTGCGTTCTCACGAAATTAGAAGTCTCGACGATGTTTATGCATCAGCAATTTCGCCCACTCTGAGCCCTATTTTCGGCCAATTCCAATGCACCAGTCCACAAAAATCATAGTTATTTCGTTAGAACTCCATTTGTTCTATTGAATGAGTACAAGAAACCAGCCAATTACCGATTTCAACTATCCAATAAAGTGGTCAGAAATTGGCAATTTTGCCAGTTTCATACAAATTTCAAAAGAAGCCAATTTCAAAATAGGATCCAGAATAAACAAGACAGAACATTCCTGGCACTAAAATAACATTTTCTCTGTTTATTAGTCACATCCCCAGGCCCCTCTTACATTTCTTTCACTTTCCACTTTGAACTTTTATTCCCACAAAAAAATAGAAGATTTACTGTTATGCAGACTACTGCATTAGTGTAAAAATGGTATAAATAATATCAGCGCACCTGGGAAAGAATATTAGACTTACCAGTTGATGTGTATTGGACACATAGCATGATTTGTTTACTTTTGAACATTGGCAAAAATCGAACATTTCTGCTACTTTGAGCTCAATTTCAAGGTACTTTTCATTGTGAAACCAATTAAAATCATCTCAATTGCTGTAAGATATCTTCCATTCTATAAAATGACACCAAGAAAATGAGAATACATCCATAAAATATCATATGAAAATACACTGCATAGTCCCTGTTTTAAATAAAAAACACGGTCAGAGTTTTTTTTTCTCATGCACTGTGTGCTGCAGGATTTTTTTGTACTGTGCACACTCTCGCTAGATTTGAAGGCGCTAGAATTTACACGTACTAGTACGGCACCAACCCTGGCATGCAAGCCGTTCTAGTATGACACCGACCCTGAAAGAGTTAAGAATCATAGCGGTATATACAGTGTGATAAGGGATGGTGAGACTGCCAGTTCTGACAAAAAAGTGGCTGAAAAATATGTTCAGAACTTCAAGGAGTATATAGAGGCTGAAAAATTAAAACCCCAACAAATGTTCAATTGTGACAAAACAGGCCTGTTTTGGAAGAAAATGCCAAAGAGGACCTACATTACTCAGGAGGAAAAGGCACTCCCAGGACACAAGCCTATGAAAGACAGGCTAACTCTCATGTTTTGTAATAATGCTAGTGGGGATTTGAAAGTAAAGCCTTTACTGGTGTATCACTCTGAAAATCCCAGAGTGTTCAAGAAAAACAGTGTCGTCAAGAGTAAATTGTGTGTGATGTGGAGGGCAAACAGTAAGGCATGGGTCACAAGGGACATTTTCTTTGATTGGTTCTATGACGTCTTTGGCCCCAGTGTGAAAAAATACCTCCTGGAAAATAAATTGGAACTCGAGTGCCTCCTGGTAATGGACAATGCTCCTGCTCATCCTCCAGACTTGGAAGAGCGAATGGTGCTGGAGTTTTGTTTAATCAAAGTGAAGTTTATGCCTCCTAATACCACTCCTCTCCTCCAGCCCATGGACCAGCAGGTCATTTCAAATTTCAAAAAACTGTACACCAAAAGTGCTTTTGAAGTGACCCCAGACACTGAATTGACCCTAACAGAGTTCTGGAAAGATCACTTCAATATCCTCAGTTGCATAAACTTATAGATAAGGCTTGGGAGGGAGTCACTTCCAGGATTTTGAACTCTGCTTGGAGAAAATTGTGGACAGAATGTGTACAAGAGAGGGATTTTGAAGGGTTTGGGGCTGACCCTGAGGAGCCTATGCCTGGTTGTGGAAAGTATTATGGCATTGGGGAATTCCATGGGGTTGGATGTGAGTTTGGAGAATGTGGAAGAGTTGGTGAAGGACCACGATGAAGAGCTAACCACTACAGAGCTGCAAGACCCTCATGTGCCATGTGCAACACCAACAGACCACAACTCAGGAATTTGCTTCAGAGGAGGAGGAAGAGAGATGGAGGAAGTTGCATTCTTCAATGATTAAGGACATTTGTACAATGTGGACAAAGATGCAAGCATTTATGAACATCACCCTGACACAGCTGTTGCAGGCCATGCTGGCAACATCTACAATGACAATGTTGTGTCCCATTTTAAGGAAATCTTAAAGACACGCCAAAAACAGAGCTCTCTGGACAGATGTTTTGTGCAACAGGGGTCCAGTGACTCTCAAGCTGGTCCTAGTGGCATTAAAAAACAAAGAAGGGAAATAACCCTGGAAAAGGACTTTTTACCTGAAGTCTTTATGGAAGGGGATTTCCCTTCCAAACAATAGTACACCTCCATTCTCTCCCCTCCTCCCGTCTCATCACTCATCAATAAGTCTTCAATAAAGGCAAGTGTCATTTTAGTAATGTTTTACTCAGTATGTCTCATTGTTTTCTGTGTAGGGAAATGTATATTTCATGTAAAAAAATTATTTTGTTTAATACTTTTGGGTGTCTGGAATGGATTAATTGGATTTCCATTATTTCTTATGGGGAAAATTAATTTGGAATAAGTCAGATTCGGGATAAGTCACTCTCTCTAGAATTACGTTATTCTGGGGTCCACTGTATTAGATTGGTTAGTACTGGCGTGTAACATTTTGTGAGATCCTTTGTTATTAGACCCATTCTGTACTATTTTTTGTATAGATGTTTTTTTTATCAATAGATTTGAGGATGCTGTTTGTAAGCCAGGGGCTGTTTAGTCTCTTTGCTGTGATCTGCTTACATTTATTGGGTAATGCATGTTATAGAGTTTTTTTTTTTTTGTATAAAAATATTAACACATTCATCAGTATCTAAATTGTCTGCCTGCTCATTTTTTTCAGTGAGTGTCACTAAATGCTGAAATAAAGTTATTGACAGATGACTCGTCATGTAGTCGGAATGTGATCTTAGTTGTGTCCTTGGGCACTACACAAGTTGGTTATGAGAAAGATGGGATAGTGGTCAGTGGTGTTATCTGTGATTATGCCTACTTTTAACAGGGATATAGTGTTTGTTCAGATATGGTCTACTAGTGAGGCATTTGTGTTAGTGATTCTTGTAGGTTTTGTTATTGTTTGTAGAAGTAAGCAGCTGTTCATAGTGTTTGTGAATTCAGTCACTTGTGGGTCATGGTCATGGATGATATTTATGTTTAAGTCCCCTATAAGTATTGGGTGGTGTTCATTCATTTCAGCGCTAGATATTATGTTTCTTAGTTTTTCACTAAAAGAGTTAATATTGGAGTGAGGAACTCTGTAAATTGCTCTGACTGTTAGAGGTTTTGTAAGGTCTTTGAATTTAAATTTAGCAAAGGTATATTCACCATGCTCATCCCTTGTGCAAGTAGAATTTATACACTCTGGTTCATCAGATTAGTATATAGCTGTTCCACCTCCTAATTGATCTGGCCTACAATTGTGTATGGCTGTGTAGCCAGGTATAGAATAGATGTTTGTAACATCATGTTTTAGCCATGTTTCAGTGAGAGTAATGATGGGTGTACTGACATTTAGAAAATTCACTAGTGCCTGGAGATCATCATAGTGCTTGCAAGGGTATAACACTCATAAAACAAGGGTATAACACTTGTAAAACAAGGGTATAACACTCATAAAACAAGGGTATAACATTCATAAAATGAGGGTATAACACTCATAAAACAAGGGTATAACACTCATAAAACAGGGGTATAACACTTATAAAAAATGGTATAACAATGGACCCATCTCTGGTAGACAGATATTTTTAAAACTGTATTAAATAATAAGAAATAAATATGAAATATTATTGTCCCAGTCCCCATCTCAAATTATTATATGGGCTCTCATGGAAAAACTAGATTTGTTTAATGTAAAAAAATGCCTTTTACATATGGGAAATTACCATCCTGGTTTGCATCTCAAGTTATAGCATGGAATCTTATGGGAAAATTAAATTCACTTGACATAATTTTTGCTTAAAGAATGATTCTTATGGCCTCTATCTTGGTCGTTAAGTGAGGGATGCCTGTATATTGTGTGTACACACACACACACATCTGCCATATAAGTCGAACTTGTGAGTTTGGCCTATTCAACAATGCCATGTTCTGTCAAATAGCCAACATGAAAACTCTTCTGTGCATAACTCTGCTATTTTTAATCCGAGCCTAACAAAAAAAAAATACATATTATAGATTTTAAATAATACAAAATAAATGTAAACTGATCCATGATATACATATATAGCAGAATTTAGCTAAAAACCTACGTTAGTTTAAGTGAGGTGTCTAGGTTATTTTTTGTCCAAAAATAAAAGTGTATCATTGTCAATTAAAAAATTGCTATCTGTACAATAATTTTTTGGAAAAGTATAATTTTTAAGGGAGTTCGGCCTACTCAGCAAGTTTGGCTTTTTAGGCACAAATATATACCTACACACTAGTCTAGGTATACTTAACCTAGAAAAACATTCATTTAGGCACAATATTATAATAGTTTTCAGTAAAGTATAATAATCTCTAAAGTTTTTAATAAATGTTTAGAAAAATGAACAGGAACTCAAACTGTGGTCCATGCATATAGATCCCAATGCTGTAACCATTCAGCCATTGAATGTACCTCAATCAATAGTCAATCTGTAATTATATCTTGTTCAACTTGTCTGTAGTTGAGTCAGGTGTAGGGAAGGGAGCCATCCATATTAAGTGAAATATAGTTAACACCAGTTCTTATCAGGTGGGAATTGTAGGCAGGACTGGAGCAGGAAAATCCTCGCTCACCTTGGCCCTCTTCCGCCTCATAGAAGCCGCCGGAGGTTACATAGACATTGATGGCATCAACATTGCCAAGATTGGTCTTCATGACTTAAGAGGTCACATCAGCATTATACCTCAGGTGTGTTCTGCTACAGTCTCTTTTGAGTCATATGACTATCACTTAGTTGTAGCCTGCCTTGGTCTGTCTTGAGTCATATCATTATCACCTAACAGTGTCCTGCCTCGGTCTGTCTTGAGTCATTTCATTATCACCTACCAAATAGGGAAGAAATGTGAATACATGTTGGTATGGAGAGATAAAATGCTGAGAATATAGTAACATTATCTCTGTCTTCCTTCCCTCACCCTAAACCCTTTCCTTCCTCTAAATTCCTCTACCCTATAATCCTTCCTTCCCCTAAGCTCCTTCCTCTCCCTAAATCCCATCCTCTTCCTAAATCTCTTCCACTCTGTAAATGCTTCTTTCCCCTTCTCTCCCCTCAACCACTTCTCTCCTAAACCAATTGTTCGGTCTCCTTACCTCACACTTCCAACCCTCACACCACCTCCTACCCTCGTTTTCTTTCTCTTGTGAACCACCACCTACCCTGCAGGACCCAGTGCTGTTCAGTGGCACACTGCGGATGAACCTGGACCCCTTTGGTGTACATAGTGATGCAGAACTCTGGAAAGTCCTGGAACTAGCGCACCTCAAGCAATACATCGCCAGTCAGCCACATGGGCTTAACAACATTGTTGATGAGGATGGTTCCAACTTCAGGTGCATCTCATCTTTCAAATTTACATCCTAACCAAGCAGGAAACCAAGTTCCACACTGTTTTTTCATAAACCACTTTTTTCTTTATTTTTCCAGTTGTATTTAGTTTTCTGTACTTACTGCTTGCCTCATTTGTGTAGGCATAATGAAGAGTTTTCTGGTAATTTTTCATGGTGAGTGGAAACTTGCTTCCTGCAAATAATGACTTTCCTAAAAGATGGTTAATTATCTGGGAACAACCTCACATGAGACTCCAGTCCCTCAAAATATAGTAGCCTCAAGAGGGAACAATTTACTATGGATCATATTAGAGCGATCTAGAATTCCTCATAGCATAATATTTATTATAATATTTATTTGAATAGTACTACTTAGTCATTAGTTATGGAATATTACACCCTCCTTTATTATAGTCTTACCAAAAATATGCTAAACATACTGTACATACTTGAAATTTTGATAAAAAATTTTAGCTGAATGGCAAAGTTTTCAGAGTTTGATCTCAAATATTTTTTTTATAGAATTGTTTCCAAAGTATTTATGGTTTATGAACAGTGTGGGTCAGAGACAGCTGGTGTGCCTGGCTAGAGCTTTGCTACGCAACTCTCGTGTGTTAGTGTTGGATGAGGCCACTGCAGCCGTCGACCTGGAGACTGACCAGCTCATCCAGAACACAATTCGGTCACAGTTTGCTGACTGCACAGTTCTTACTATAGCCCACCGCCTCAACACAATAATGGATTATGACAGGTGGGTAGCCATACAACTTAATGGAGCTACCTGTATCTGTTAACCATATAGTATTATTCTTAACCCTTTCAGGGTTGGTGCCATATTAGGACGGCTTATGCACCAGGGTTGGTGCTGTACTAGTACGCATAAATTCTAGTGGCCTGAAATTAAGCAGGAAACAGATGGTATGCCATGATGTGAGAGAATGGGTCTCCATGGTCAGTGTGTTCAGTACAAAAAAAAAAATCGGGGACCCAGTGGTGCATTGTGGGAAAGCCATTTTATTACACCTTGTTCACCATGTCTAGCGCTAAGAAACTCCTCACTCCTCGGCTAATTGGGGCTCTTTTGTTTCCAAGTGACAGTTCAAACACAGATGGAAGTGTCAGTGAAGTTGAATTTCATGGTTTTGAGGAGTTTGTGACCAAAAGCAATGCCCAGGAAGCCTGAAGGAAGGAAGGAAGTAGGAAGATAGGAAGCAAGGGAGGAAGGAAGGAAGGAAGGGAGAAAGGAAGAGAAAAATTTTGGAGTTAAACAAGTTAAGAAAGCCTAGGGAATGTATGGATTTGTCAGTTAAAAACAGAGTAGGGGAGTTACTAGATGGGGAGAGGGAGGTATTAGGTAGATGGCGAGAATATTTTGAGGAACTTTTAAATGTTGAGGAAGAAGGAGGCAGTAATTTCATGCACTGGCCAGGGAGATATACCATCTTTTAGGAGTAAAGAAGAGCAGAATGTAAGTGTGGGGGAGGCACGCGAGGCATTACATAGAATGAAAGGGGGTAAAGCGGCTGGAACTGATGAGATCATGACAGAAATGCTAAAAGCAGGGGGGGATATAGTGTTGGAGTGGTTGGTACTTTTGTTCAATAAATGTATGAAAGAGGGGAAGGTACCTAGGGATTGGCGGAGAGCATGTATAGTCCCTTTATATAAAGGGAAGGGGGACAAAAGAGATAGCAAAAATTATAGAGGAATAAGTTTACTGAGTATACCAGGAAAAGTGTAAGGTAGGGTTATAATTGAAAGAATTAGAGGTAAGACAGAATGTAGGATTGTGGATGAGCAAGGAGGTTTCAGAGTGGGTAGGGGATGTGTAGATCAAGTGTTTACATTGAAGCACATACGTGAACAGTATTTAGATAAAGGTAGGGAAGTTTTCATTGCATTTATGGATTTAGGAAAGGCATATGATAGAGTGGATAGGGGAGCAATATGGCAGATGTTGCAAGTATATGGAATAGGTGGTAAGTTATTAAATGCTGTAAAGAGTTTTTATGGGGATAGTGAGGCTCAGGTTAGGGTGTGTAGAAGAGAGGGAGACTACTTCCCGGTAAAAGTAGGTCTTAGACAGGGATGTGTAATGTCACCATGGTTGTTTAATATATTTATAGATGGGGTTGTAAAGGAAGTAAATGCTAGGGTGTTCAGGAGAGGGGTGGGATTAAATTATGGGGAATCAAATACAAAATGGGAATTGACACAGTTACTTTTTGCTGATGATACTGTGCTTATGGGAGATTCTAAAGAAAAATTGCAAAGGTTAGTGGATGAGTTTGGGAGTGTGTGTAAAGGTAAAAAGTTGAAAGTGAACATAGAAAAGAGTAAGGTGATGAGGGTATCAAATGATTTAGATAAAGAAAAATTGGATATCAAATTGGGGAGGAGTAGTATGGAAGAAGTGAATGTTTTCAGATACTTGGGAGTTGATGTGTCGGCGGATGGATTTATGAAGGATGAGGTTAATCATAGAATTGATAAGGGAAAAAGGTGAGTGGTGCATTGAGGTATATGTGGAGTCAAAAAACATTATCTATGGAGGCAAAGAAGGGAATATATGAAAGTATAGTAGTACCAACACTCTTATATGGGTGTGAAGCTTGGGTTGTGAATGCAGCAGCGAGGAGGTGGTTGGAGGCAGTGGAGATGACCTGTCTAAGGGCACTGTGTGGTGTAAATATTATGCAGAAAATTCAGAGTGTGGAAATTAGGAGAAGGTGTGGAGTTAATAAAAGTATTAGTCAGAGGGCTGAAGAGGGGTTGTTGAGGTGGTTTGGTCATTTAGAGAGAATGGATCAAAGTAGAATGACATGGAAAGCATTTAAATCTGTAGGAGAAGGAAGTTGGGGTAGGGGTCGTCCTCGAAAAGGTTGGAAGGAAGGGGTAAGGGAGGTTTTGTGGGTGAGGGGCTTGGACTTCCAGCAGGTGTGCATGAGCGTGTTCGATAGGAGTGAATGGAGACGAATGGTATTTGAGACCTGACGATCTCTTGGAGTGTGAGCAGGGTAATATTTAGTGAAGGGATTCAGGGAAACTGGTTATTTTTATATAGCCGGACTTGAGTCCTGGAAATGGGAAGTACAGTGCCTGCACTCTAAAGGAGGGGTTTTGGGATATTAGCAGTTTGGAGGGATATGTTGTGTATCTTTATACGTATATGCTTCTAAACTGTTGTGCTCTGAGCACCTCTGCAAAAACAGTGATTATGTGTGAGTGAGGTGAAAGTGTTGAATGATGATGAAAGTATTTTCTTTTTGGGTCACCCTGCCTCGGTGGAAGACGGCCGACTTGTTGAAAAAAAATATATATATATAATATACAGTGGACCCCCGCATAACGATATTAATCCGTTCCTGAGAGCTCATTGTTATGCGAAATTATCGTTATGCGAATGAATTTTCCCCATAAGAAATAATGGAAATCAAATTAATCCATGCAAGACACCCCAAAGTATGAAAAAAAAACATTTTTACCACATGAAATATTAATTTTAATACACACAAACTGAAAAAGGCATGCACAATTACATGACACTTACCTTTATTGAAGATCTGGTGATGATTGATGGGATGGGAGGAGGAGAGAGTCTTAGTGTTTAGAAGGGATATCCCCTTCCATTAAGACTTGAAGTGTCAAGTCCTTTTTCTGGGGTTACTTTCCTTCTTCTTTTAATGCCACTAGGACCAGCTTCAGAGTCACTGGACTTCTGTCGCACAACATATCTGTCCATAGTGGCCTGTACCTCTCATTCCTTTATGACTTCCCTAAAGTGTTTCACAACATTGTCAGTGTAATAGTCACCAGCACGGCTTGCAATAGCTGTGTGAGGGTGATTTTCATCCATAAAGGTTTGCACTTTCAGCCACATTGCACAGATTTCCTTAATCTTTGTAGTAGGCAACTTCTTCAATTTCTCTCTCCCCTCCTCCGAACCAGTTTCCTCAGGTCTGGCCTCTTGCTGTTGAAGTTGATCTAGCAGCTCATCAGTGGTTTGTTCTTCATTGTCCTCCTCCACCAACTCTTCCACATCCTCCCCACTAACCTCCAACCCCAAGGACTTTCCCAATGCCACAATGGATTCCTCAACTGGCATACTCCTCTCAGGGTTAGCCTGAAACCCTTCAAAATCCCTTTGGTCTACACATTCTGGCCACAGTTTCTTCCAAGCAGAGTTCAAGGTCCTCTTAGTCACTCCCTCCCAAGCCTTACCTATAAGGTTTACACAATTGAGGATATTAAAGTGCTCTCTCCAAGACAAAGAAGCAATGCTTGCCCAGCCACCGTGGAGAGAAGACGTAGTCGTTCCTGCTCTTCAGCTGAGCAACTCTGAACACTATTGCTCGAGATTTTTCTTGGGTTATCCTGAGTAGTTCTTCACCAGAGCTGAGAGGAAACTTGCTTGCAGTCACTTCGAGCCCCATCCCATCAAGAGGGTAAGGCGGTGACTTGCTTGCTTGTTCACCCCTCTCATCCCCATCCCCCCATCCTTCCCCATCCTCCCCTCACCCAAACATCAACACTGGCCCACACACTAACACACTACATACATTGCTATCCTTCTGACTTTCCTATCTTCTTCTTTTTCGGCAACTTCGCTTTGGCGAGTTAACACAAGGCATTTTGACTATCCGGTAGCCTGTGTGGTTTTTTAAAATCCGGCCGATCTTTGCCTTGGGCCCTTTCCCCTCACCACTCGAGGGTAGGCTATCTTAGGGGCTGACATTCATAAGTCAGCTGAAATAGGATGCTAGTATAACATTAAGGAAAGTTCCCTTTTTGTTAAGAAACTCCTCTGCCAGATGTTCCTTCCTAGACATCATGGCGAGGATACGAGTAAGATTACGTATTGATGGAAATCAAATGTCAATGAAAGAAATTCTAGCATGTATTTGCTCGAACTCAACTGTTGTTCCAGTGGATGTTTTTCAAACCCACGCTGGAGCAGTACTTCTCCTCTCTTCGGAAGAAGAGTTACTTCAACTGCTGAAGCATGATGTCCTTGAAAAACTGAAGACTTCTGGTGTTACCCCAGTTGCACCTGAGAGCTATCAAGCTCAGAGGACTGTGTTTGTTGCAAGAATCAACAGTTTCATGAAACATAGCACAGCGAATGAAATTGTTGAGGACTTTAATACAGAGAATTCTGAATTTAGGGCTGTAGAAGCACATAAATTCTCTAAACCAAACAACAACAAGGTAACCTTAAAGTTAATACTTGAGGACCCTGAGGAGGCCAAACTTGTGTGTCAAAATGGCTTCAAATGTTTTGGCACCAGATGTACACCTGACCAAATCTCTCTTGAACGATTTGTCAGTGTGACACAATGTTTTAAGTGTTATGCCTTTGGTCATAACACCAACAAATGCAGTACTCAAGGGCAGATTTGTAGCATTTGCTCTGGGCCCAAAATTCTTATCGAGATTGTAATAATAAAAATACACCCAAATGTGTCCTCTGCAATGGAAAACATCATGCTGTTTCTGCTATTTGTCCTGAAAGAAAAAAGGAAATGCAGAAAATTATTGAAGCCAAGAAAAATGTCCACTTCTAAGAAGACCACTCCCAAGCACCACCCAAAGATGTCCCAAACTTCCTTCCCAGCTCTGCCTGGATCAAGTGGGACTCCTCAGGTCTCTACCAATGGTTCCAATGTTTGGAATTCTGCCCCTCTTGGAGCGCCCCACCTACAATATACACAAACGCAACAACAAGGTTCAGTCTCATCTCCTATGTCTCAGGTATCCACAGCCAGGGATATGATGAGAGCACAACTAATGTATATGATGGCCAAAGACATAGCAGGTGGTGACATTCAGCTCTGCTCTCAGGTTTTAAATGATTTGTTAATGGCTAATGGGATCACTCCCATCACTATCCCAGAAAATGTGAAGGCTATTATGACCCAGCCTTCTCATAACAAGAAGTATGTACCCTACTCTACATCTAAAAATAAGCCTAAGTCATCCCTGGCCCAGGGATCGCCCACCTTGCATACCCAGGTTGTCAACTCCCCTCAACCTGATAAGTCAACACCTGAACATAACAATGCCCCAGAAATTGGTGCCTACTCTCCCGCTATTGAAGCTGATCCTGTCGAACAGGAACTTTCCCAGGGTAACTCACCTTGTCTACCTAATTTTCCCTTGGAGCCTCCACAGTCTCCCATTAACTCTCACGAGCCTCTGCTTCCTGTAACAGGGAATATCATACCTCAGTTTTCTGATGATGACTCTAACGATTCTAATGAGTCTGTTAATATTACCACCTCTAGTGAAGATGATGGCATTTTTAATACACAACAACTACGCAGAAGTTCCCTCCTCCCCTTGACGAGTCCAGCAGGGATAGTGTGGATAACAAACATGACATTACTTGCAGGCGTTCAGACCGCAGTACACGAGCGAAGTGCAAGAAATAATGGGGATTACAATTTTCCAACTTAATGTTCAACATTTCTTTAATAACCGTTACCTCCTTGAGGTTGAACTACATAATTACAATCCCGATGTTATTACTCTTGAACGAGACAGCTGCAAGAGTTGATCAACATATTAAATTACATGGTTACTCTACTGTGGAGAAATCGAGAGGACCCTTTAGTGGTGTAGCCATCTTAGTTAAATTAGGCTATACAGTGGACCCCCGGTTAACGATATTTTTTCAATCCAGAAGTATGTTCAGGTGCCAGTACTGACCGAATTTGTTCCCATAAGGGAAAATTGTGAAGTAGATTACCATTTAGACCCCAAATCGGGGAACGACCATGCGGCCCTCTATGACCCCCTCTGGTCGCATTCAGGCATGATCGCTGTTGCTGCGGTCACTGTACAAAAATAGTTCACGGTTTATCAGAAACTATTTTGCTTGCAAGTGCCAGCTTGAAACTAGTGTAGGAACTATATTTTGCTGGGAGGACAACAATCCGGGCCCCACACTTACTGTATGGCTCCAATAACGCTGTAACCCTACCTTTTAATTGGAAAATTTGTGCATCGCTGACCGTCTTTGCTTCGTAGTGAGTGATTTTCGGTGCAAGTTTGGACTAGTCCCTCTGCGATTTTCCCAGGTTTTATATAATCATTTTCTCCCCTCCTGCGTTCCAGGGAATACAGTTTAGAAACCTCAAGCGCTCCCAGTAATTGAGGTGTTTTATCTCGTTATGCGCGCCGTTAAAATTCTCTGTACATTTTTAGGTCGGCAATTTCACCTGCCTTTAAAGGTGCTGTTTTGGTGCAGCAATTTTCCAGCCTAGATAGAACAAGTGACCTTAAGAGTGTTATGGGCTTGGCCTCCCTAGTTTTGAGGTTCTCATTATCCCTCCTGTCATTTTTCTAGAGATGCGATTGATACAATGTTATGGTCCCTTTAAGGGGAGATCCCCGACATAATCACCCCCGGTCTTTTACGTGGTGTTTCGCCTATTTCGTGGCCAGAATTTGTTTTTTTACTCTGATGAAGATTTAATTTCCTCATTTTACCTATCTGAGTAATTGAAATTTTCATCGTTTAACTTTTATTTTTTCGCAGCCCCCTGAAAGATTTGATTTATGTCCGCCGGGCCTTGCAGTGTCTGCAATTTGGGAAGACACTGTCAGCAGTTTCGGGGGTCTCTGCAAGGGAAAAAACGGTGCTGTGGCTGACTCCCTTGTCTTGTCGGAATGAGGATAGGAAAAGATGGGGGCTAGTACTGTGCCTTGTGGAACAGAGCTTTTCACCGTACTGCCTCGGACTTTACTCGTTACGACTACTCTCTTGTTCGTTAGGAGGAAATTTAGTCCATCGACCGACTTTTCCCGTTATTTCCCTTTGGCGCATTTTTGTGCCTTTACGCCATGGTACACGTCGAAGCTTTTGCAAAACCATTTCAGACCCCCCAAAAATACAGTACAAACGCACTTAATAATACCTCTTAATTGGTCGCATTTGGAGGTGATCGTTTTTCGGGGGTCCACGGGTACTTTTAAAAATATTCATGTTGATGAAGATAACATTCTTGCAATAGAAATGACAACGTCTCATGGACAACTAGTGATAGGAATGGATATTTTCCCCGAGACAACAATACAGGGGCCCCCCCACATACCGATGGCACCACATAACGATTAAATTTCCGCATACGCTTGTTTTAAATTCGCAAAATTTTGCCTCGCATTACCGCTTAAAAAACCCGCTCACCGATTTTCGTCCGAGCTTTTCCCAAATGTGCGCCCTCAGCCAGCCTCACATGTGCCCCCGTGCCATTGTTTACCAGCCGCCTCCGCGGTAACATCCAAGCATACAATCAGAATATTTCGTATATTACAGTGTTTTGGGTGCTGTTTTCTGGAAAATAAGTAAACCATGGGCCCCAAGAAAGCTTCTAGTGCCAACCCTACACCAATAAGGTGAAAATTCCAATAGAAAATGAAGAAAGAGATCATTGATAAGTATGAAAGTGGAGTGCGTATCGCCGACCTGGTCAGGTGTACAAGAAACCCCAATCAACCATCGCTACATTGTGGCACCGGGAAAGGCAATCAAGGAAGCTGTTCTTCCCAAAGGTTTAACTGTGTTTTCGAAACAAAGACGCAAAGTGATGGAAGATGTTGAGAGACTTTATTGGTGTGGATAAACGAAAAACAGATAGCAGGAGAAAAGCATCTCTAAAGTGATCATATGTGAAAAGGCTAGGAAGTTGCATGAAGATTTAATTAGAAAAATGCCTGCAACTAGTGGTAAATGTGAGTGAATTTAAGGCCAGAAAAGGTTGGTTTGAGAGATTTTAAGAATCGTAGGGGCCCATACATAGTATGATAAGGCATGGTTTGAGGCTGCCAGTTCGGACCACAAAGCGGTTTGAAAATATGGCAGGAATTCAAGGAGTACAAGACAGTGAAAGGACTGAAACCTGAACAAGTGTTTAATTGTGACGAAAACAGGCCTGTTTTGGAAGAAAAATGCCAAAGCAGGACCTTCATTACTCGGGGAGGAAAAGGAAACTCCCAGGACATAAGCCTATGAAAGACAGGTTTAAACTCTGTTGTCAATGGTCTCAATGCTCACACCCCCACTTAGCCAGGCATGGGGGACATAAATAGAATTAAGGGTAACAGAACTGGGCATTCATGCACTCTCATCCCTTACATAGGGCAATGATTTTAGTCAGTGCTTGGGCTGCTACATCTAGCTATGACAATCTTCCCAGTACCACACAGGCAAAATTAAATGACAAATATAAATGCAAGGAAGAGACTTGTTTGCTTTATGCTCAGCAAGGCAGATGACTGCAACATTCCTTTCACTAATTATGAACCTGATGCAGCACTAACTAAGGGCCAACTCCACATGGCCTGGTGAGGATGGTATTACAACATACTCAGATTGCTGGTGTCGAGTACCAGCAAAACCATTTTCTTTAATTATTTTAACATGAGCATATGTAACTGGGGAGCTCCCTCAATCTTGGACCAACAGCCCATCATTCCAATTCCTAAGCCCAAACAAACAAAATGCATTTCGCCCAATATCTCTTTACTAGCTGCTTGTGTAAAACATTTGGGGAGAATAATTCTTAATTTGTCTCATGTACAGAATCAAACAATTTTTGTCTCCCCGGTTGCATGGTTTCATGCATGGAAGGAGCATGCATCATTGCATTACTACCTTTCTCACTCTGCACACTGACAGCTCATACACTACCTTCCTTGACCTTAAATCCGCGTTCGATGTAGCCAACCGACATGCAATCATTAGTGAACTTGCCAGAATGGATGTTGGAGGATGGCTTCTCCACTGGATTAAAGGCTACCTGTCCAACAGAAAGTCGTCTGTGTTGTTCCAGGGACATAGAAGTATAACTAAAGAATTTGAATTAGGAACCCCACAGGGAGATGCACTCAGTCCCACACTATTCAATATTCTAATCAATGCCTTACTTAATGCTATGCCTAGCCAGCCCCATCATTATATGATTAGTTTTGCTGATGATATAATGATTCACACCACCGGATTCTCCAACACCCAAAACATCCTTAACCATGTACTAGCCTCGTGTCAGGACCTGGGTTTGATAATCTCTACTGATAAAACAAAGATACTCAATAGGCGTCCTCCTAAACAGAGAGGCACAGTTCGTCAGATCCAGTTGCCCTGAGGGTCTCTTCTAGAATATGTAAGCAGATACAGGTATCTAGGCTTTGAGGTTCCACTGCTTGGACCTGTTGTAACGAGACTTTGTCGCCAATACAAAGAAAGACTGAGAGCACTTAGAGTTGTGGCAGGGTTTCACCCCAGGTATGGTGCTAATGTTAAAATTGTGAAAATGATGTACCTTGCTTATATTAGATCATTGGTTGATTATGCTGCACCACTACTTGCTCTTGTGTCTGACTGGAAGCTTGGAGGGCTGGAAAAACTGCAGAACGAAGCAATGAGGATCATTTTAGGATGCCCTCGCACTGCCAAAATTTTAAATATGCAAAAAGAACTTGATATCCCAAGCATCAGAGATCGTGTTACTGAAAGAAATATCCTAATTGGGGTTAATATGCTCAGGCAAGCCCATTCAAACCCCTGCACAGAAGCCCTCCAAACTTTTCTCAGCACTGGTGAACACCCCTCCAGATGGATCAAAAAAACTGGTACCGACCTCCGCATGAATCAGATACATGATCTATGTCAAGTAAGGCAACAGCGTCACTTCTCCGCTACATGGGATATTACCCCATTCCAAACTACCATTCCTCCATTTCCCCCCACTTCTTAAGTCACAACCAAAACTTCACCTTGAAGCCAAACATGATGCCTTAAGCTGTATTGATAACTTAGTCACACAGCACACACTCTTGCAAATTATTTACGTTGATGGTTCTGTTCACCAATCCACTGGTGCAGTTGGTAGTGCTGCTGTTGTCATACAGAGTGATGGTTCTCTTAAAGAAATTGGAGCATGCATTAATAATTGGGCCACTACCCTTCAGACAGAACTGTTTGCCATACTCCTTGCACTCAAATGTGTCCATGTATCTAAGATTGACACTTTAATTGTAACTGATTCTCTGTCATCCATAAATGTTCTCAACTCATTAAGTATAAATTGTGGCATGCTTGTGTCAGAAGCCAGACATAGGTATGGTAAGATTATGGACAGTGGAGTCATAGTTCACATGCTGTAGATTCCATCTCACATTGGTCTTCAGATGCATGATAAAATGATAAATTGGCTAAGCTGTATCCTCTCAAAGAGGGGGTAGATTGCAATCTTGGCTTGTCAGTTAGCAGTTTGAGAATAATATGAAAAGAACTTCAACTGAATTTTATTGACTTAAGACTCAGGGAGATTGACACCAGTCAGTCCATCTGTCATCATTCTATCATGCAGGAGGAGCCACATGTCTATGGTGCATCCAACAAAATAAGCAGACTCTTGGATGTCACTACCGCCCAGCTCTGGCTGGGTTACAAGTATCTTTGGCAGGTTAAATCACCACCACCAGATGTAGACCAAACGAAATGTAAACTTTGCCAGATTTACTGTTGTCACACCTTGCGTCATTATATACTGGAGTGCGATAAAATTAATGAATTTAGAGACAACTCACTCAGAAATGTTCAAGAAATGGCAAAGTATTTTATCCACAGTGGTATATTACAGACCATTCTGGAGAAATACCCTGACTTTGCTCCCTGTAAATAAAGCATTACCATGTGTGTGTGTGTGTGTGTCTCAACAATCAATATTTGCACCAATAACTTATACAGTTGTGACCGACTGTGGAAGTGTGAATTGCTTATTACTCTATAATTTGTTCATGATCGTAGCCATGTATAAATGTAAGTAACGATACTTACAGGATTCATTACTTTTGTAACTTGTGAGTTCATTACCTTTATACCTAGTTCAGCTATCAAAAATTTGGGGGCCCAGTCCCTGGACCCATTATGTACCTCTGTAATCTTTTGACTACTGCCCACAGGATGGGTATGGGGTGCATAATAAAGATATTAAACTAACACTGGTGCATAAGCCGTACTAGTACGGCCAAAACCCTGAAAGGGTTAACAAAAAATAATTATTTTTTTAAAAATTAAATATAGATTTACATACAGAAAACAATGACAAATAAATATAAAGCACTAATAAATGGATAAATGAACATTTAACATCACACTTAACCTCTATTGATTCTTTTTGGAGTAGGAGGTAGGTAGGAGGCAAGAGGAAGGCGAGTTTATTGCGCTTAAATATGATGCTAATATCATCTCTACGGCATATTTATCTATCACAATTCATCTAATATGGCATTATAAACAATATTATTAACATAGAAACATATATATACTCTAGAATGAATAAAATGTCATAATGTATGAGAGGAGTAAATGGTGTAAGTGTTGTTGTTGGGTTTAAGGGCCGCCACTGAGAGAAGCCATGTTTGTGGTGGTGGAGGCTTTGGCCACCACCACCATCACAATTAAACAATGTATGTAATTTATAAATAAGAAATATTTACATTTTAATTTATAAATAAGAAATATTTATATTTTAATTTATAAATAAGTAAGTTTATTCAGGTATACACAAATACAGTTACATACATAGATTATCATACATAGCAGCATATGTGTAAAGTATCCAGGATAACCCAAAAAATTCAAGAGTGACATATTTCCATTGGTGTCCTTTTATATTTACACTTATATTTACTTTTATACTTACACTTTTATATTTACACTTACCTTGGAGATGTTAGTTTAATTAGTTAGTTTGATGAAGGAGATGTTGGCAGAGGTTTAGGGTGGTGGAAGATAGCAGGGAGGTGTATGTTCAGCGGTCCTATACACATCCAACAACATTGGAGAGTTACTCTCATGTTGTTTTTGTATTGCTTACTCCCTTAACTTACTTGCTACACTGTTAATTCTACACTTTATTGCTAGCTGGAGCTATAGCCTTTATCAATACCTGCTGCTTTAGTATCATACATATTGTAGAATCACTGAATCACTGCAGAAGGTACATTCTCCCCTCTCACTTCCTCCTCTACTTTAGTACTTTGCTATGAGTTTTTTCTTGAATTCTGTCATGTTTCTCACTTTCTTTACCAAAGGGCTGGCACTAGGAGCTTTCTTTGGGCCCTTGGTGGCTTTTTTAGCAGTTGCAAGCACAAAAAACAATGCATTATGAAATGTGTTGTATGAACCCATGGGGTGATGGTCACATGCTGGTAAACAATAACACACTGAGTGTGAATAGTGCGGGAGACTGGCTTTGTGTGCACACTGACGGGCAGACGTGTACCAGAAGGTCACCGAATCATGAGTCCAATCACGAACCACGAAGCTAAATTTTGCCAAAAAAACTTGCCGAAAGTCGGATTTCACGAAAGTCGCGGCCACCGAACGGCGGAGGTCCACTGTATATGTATATACAGTGGACCCCTGCCTTATGATATTAATCCGTTCCTGAGAGCTCGTCATAAGCCGAAATTATCGTTAGCTGAATTAATTTTCCCCATAAGAAATAATTTAAATCAAATTAATCCGTTCCTGACACCCCAAAGTATGAAAAAAAAAATTTACCACATGAAATATTAATTTTAATACACACAAACTGAAGAAGACATGCATAATTACTACTCTAGTAAGAATAGAATACATGACACTTACCTTTACTGAAGATCTGGTGATGATTGATGGGATGGGAGGAGGGGAGAGTGTGGAAGTTATTGTTTAGACGGGGAATCCCCTTCCATTAGGACTTGAGGTAGCAAGTCCTTTTCCGGTATTACTTCCCTTTTTCTTTTAATGTCGCTAGGACCAGCTTGAGAGTCACTGGACCTCTGTCACACAACAAATCTGTCCATAGAGCTCTGTACCTCCCGTTCCTTTAAGACTTTCCTAAAATGGGCCATAACATTGTCATTGTACAGGTTGCCAACATGGCTTGCAGTAGCTGTGTCAGGGTGATTTTCATCCATAAAGGTTTGCATTTCAACCCACTTTGCACACATTTCCTTAATTTTTGAAGTAGGCAACTTCCTCAGTTTCTCTGTCCCCTCCTCTGAAGCAGTTTCCTCAGGTCTGGCCTCTTGCTGTTGAAGATGATCTTGCAGCTCATCAGTGGTTAGTTCTTCATTGTCCTCCTCCACCAACTCTTCCACATCCTCCCCACTAACCTCCAACCCCAAGGACTTCCCAATGCCACAGTGGATTCCACAACTGGCATACACTTCTCAGGGTTAGCCTCAAACCCTTCAAAATCCCTTTCTTCTACACATTGTGGTCACAGTTTCTTCCAACAGAGTTCAAGGTCCTCTTAGTCACTCCCTCCCAAGGTTTACACAATTGAGGATATTAAAGTGATCCTTCCAAAACTCCTTTAGAGTCAATAGAGTGTCTGAGGTCACTTCAAAGCACTTTTGAAACATAGCTTTTGTGTACAGTTTCTTGAAGTTGGAAATGACCTGTTGGTCCATGGGCTGCAGGAGAGGAGTGGTATTAGGAGACAAACACTTGACCTTAATGAAGCTCATGTTCCCAGAAAGTCGCTCTGCCAAGTCTGAAGGATGACCAGGAGCATTTTCTAATACCAGGAGGCACTTAAGGTCCAATTTCTTTTCCATTAGATAATTTTTCATAGTGGGGGCAAATGCATGGTGTAACCAGCCATAGAAAAAGTCCCTAGTGATCCATGCCTTACTGTTTGCCCTCCACAGCACACACAAATTAGCCTTGAGGACATTCTTTTGCCTGAACGCTCTGGGAGTTTCAGTGATACACCAATAAAGGCTTCATTTTGCAATCACCACTAGCATTAACACACATCAAGAGAGTAAGCCTTTCTTTCAACGGCTTATGTCCTGGGAGTGCCTTTTCCTCCTGAGTAATGTAGGTCCTGCTTGGCATTTTCTTCCAAAACAGGCCTGTTTCGTCACAATTAAACACCTGTTCAGGTTTCAATTCTTCACTGTCTATGTACTCCTTGAATTCCTTCACATATTTTTCAGCCACTTTTTGGTCCAAACTGGCAGCCTCACCATGCCTTATCACACTATGTATGCCACTACGATTCTTAAATCTCTCAAACCAACCTTTACTGGCCTTAAATTCACTCACATCACCACTAGTTGCAGGCATTTTTCCTAACTAAATCATCATGCAACTTCCTAGCCTTTTCACATATGATTGCTTGAGAGATGCTATCTCCTGCTATCTGTTTTTTGTTTTTTTTTATTATTATTATCACACTGGCCGATTCCCACCAAGGCAGGGTTGGCCCCAAAAGAAAATTTCACCATCATTCACTCCATCACTGTCTTGCCAGAAGGGTGCTTTACATACGTTTTTAACTGCACATTAACACCCCCTCCTTCAGAGTTGCAGGCACTGTTCTTCCATCTCCAGGACTCAAGTCCGGCTGCCGGTTTCCTGAATCCTTCATAATGTTACTTTGCTCACACTCCAACAGCACGTCAAGTATTAAAAACCATTTGTCTCCATTCACTCCTATTTAAACACGCCACGACCCGTGGAGCCCAAGCCCCTCGACAAAAACCCCCTTTACCCCCCCCCCTAAAAACCTTCTAGGCCGCCCCCTACCCCCCCTTTCCTTCCAACAGGACTGATACACTCTTGAAGTTTTCTTTTCGCTCCTTTCTCTTACGCCCGAAACCCCCAACCCCCCTTCCTCACCCCTCTGGAAAAATTTTTTGGTAACCCGCACTCTCCAAACTTCCAAACTACGAATTCTCTGCATTATATTCCCCACACTTTGCCCAAAACTGACTCTCCACTGCCTCCAGCCTTCCCCTGCTGCAACATTCATCACCATGTTTCCC
The DNA here is from genome assembly GCF_026875155.1 of Cherax quadricarinatus. Taxonomy (NCBI): domain Eukaryota; kingdom Metazoa; phylum Arthropoda; class Malacostraca; order Decapoda; family Parastacidae; genus Cherax; species Cherax quadricarinatus. The sequence continues at coordinate 30,282,155 of NC_069408.1, read as the reverse complement.
CCATATAAGGCTTTTGGTAAAACTATACTCTCATACTTTCCCCTTTTGCCTCAAGGAAAAATTTCTCTGTCTCACAGACTCCTAAGTGCCCCACTCACTTTTTTTCCCTCATCAATTCTATGATTCCCCTCATCTTTCATAGCCCCACCCGCTGCCGTAATCCCAAATATCTGAATACGTTCCCTCCTCCATACTCTCTCCCCCCAAACTGAATTCAATCTTTCACACCTAACTTTTTGTTATCCTCAAACCTTACTTTTCTGTATTCCCTTTAATTTTTTTCTTTTGCCAACCCCACCAAATTCATCCCCAAATTTTGCAAATTCTCTTCAGATCTCCAAAAGCCAGTGTCATCAGAAAAAAGGGAGCTGTGGCAACTCCACCCTGTGTGTGATTCTTTTTCTTTTAATCCCCGCCCTTTCCAGCCCTCGCATTTCTTTCTTTCAACCCCATCTATAAATATATTAAACAACCCCCGGTGAATCCAAAATCCTTTTTCTAAAGGCCCCACTTTTATGGAAAAAAAATTCCCTCTTTTTCATACTTAATTAGCCTACTATCCCGTAAAAAATTTCATGCTTTTAGTAAACCCACCTCTCACCTACACTTGCAACTCGCCCTTGCCCCCCTATCCCCGTTAGCCCTTTTTCCCAAAAACCTAAATTTCCAAAGACCTCTTTAGCCCTTTTTAAATACTGTTTACTTTATGTTTCACTGTAAAACCTGGTCCCCACACCCCCTATTTCCTAACCTCCTTGTTCATTTATCCTATTCTCCCTCTTACTCTTAAATTTTTCAATTATAACCTACTCACTTTACAGGTTCACTCACAGACTTATCCCCTAAAATTTTTGCACTTCTTTTATCCCCTTTTTTCCTTTATACAAAGGAATATGCAGCTCTCTGCCAAAACCCTAGGTACCCTTTCCCTTTCCCTAATTTATTAAATAATTTCACAAACCCCTCCAAAAAAATATCCCCACCTGCTTTTAACATTTCTATCTTTATCCCATCAATCCCGGCTGCCTTACCCCCTTTCATTTTACCTACTGCCTCACGAACTTCCCCCACACTCACAACTGGCTCTTCCTCACTCCTACAAGATGTTATTCCTCCTTGCCCTATACACGAAATCACAGCTTCCCTATCTTCATCAACATTTAACAATTCCTCAAAATATTCCCTCCATCTTCCCAATACCTCTAACTCTCCATTTAATAACTCTCCTCTCCTATTTTTAACTGACAAATCCATTTGTTCTCTAGGCTATCTACACCAATAACAGTCTCACAACATCTTCTATCACATGTGATCTCTGTTTCGAAAACAAACTTGCACCTTTTGCAAGAACAGCTTCCTTGATTGCCGTTTTGTTGGCCAAGATAGTAGCGATGGTTGATTGGGGTTTGGTATACAACCTGGCCAGCTCCGAGACACGCACTCCACTTTCGTACTTAGCAATTATCTCTTTCTTCATTTCCATAGTAATTTTAACCCTTTTTACCACAGGGTTGGTACTAGATGCTTTCTTGGGGCCATTAGTGACTTACTTTGCAGTTACAAGCACTAAAAACACTGTGATAATATGAAATGTATCGAATGTATGCCTGGATGCGACTGCACTGGCTGGCTTGTAAACACTGGCACCCATGGGGCAGCTGAGGCCACACGTGGCACACGTCCCGGATGAATCACGTAAGGCAAGTTTTTTATTGTGAGGTGAGGCAAAATTTTTGCATTCAAATGCTTCGTATGGCGGATTTAACATAACTTGATGCGTTCATTAGGCGGGGGTCCACTTTATGTGTATATTATAATATATATATTTATATATATATAACAGTATGTATATATATATATATATATAATATTATATATATATATATATATATATATATATATATATATATATATATATATATATATATATAATATATATACAGTATGTATATATATATATTTATATGTATATATATATATATATATATATATATATATATATATATATATATTATATATATATATATATATATATAAATATATATATATATATATATATATAATATATACAGTGGACCCCCACCTTACGATATTAATCCGTTCCTGAGAGCTCATCGTATGCCAAAATTATCGTACGATGAATTAATTTTCCCCATAAAAAATAATGGAAATCAAATTAATCCGTGCAAGACACCACAAAGATTGAAAAAAAAAAAATTTTTACCACATGAAATATTAATTTTAATGCACACAAACTGACACTTACCTTTATTGAAGATCTGGTGATGATTGATGGGATGGGAAGAGGGGAGAGTGTGGAAGTTGTTAATGTTTAGAAGGGGAATCCCCTTCCATTAGGACTTTAGGTAGCATGTCCTTTTCCGGGGTTACTTCCCTTCTTCTTTCAATGCCACTAGGACCAGCTGACCGTGGTGCAGAAACAGCTGACCATTGTTCAGCAACAGCTGACTTTGGTGCAGCAGCAGCTGACTGTGGTGCAGCAACAGATGACGGTGGTGTAGCAGCAGCTGACTGTGGTGCAGCAGCAGCTGACCGTGGTGCAACAGCAGCTCACTGTGGTTCAGCAACAGCTGACTGGTGCAGCAACAGCTGACCGTGGTGCAGCAACAGCTGATGGTGGTGTAGCAGCAGCTGACTGTGGTGCAGCAGCAGCTGACCGTGGTGCAGCAGCAGTTGACGGTGGTGCAACAGCAGCTGACCGTGGTTCAGCAACAGTCGACTGGTGCAGCAACAGCTGACTGTGGTGCAGCAGCAGCTGACCGTGGTGCAGCAACAGCCGACTGTGGTGCAGCAACAGCTGACAGTGGTGCAGCAGCAGCTGACCGTGGTACGATAGTACATATTTTTCACCCTTTTTACCACAGAGTTGGCATTAGAAGCTTTCTTTGTGCCCATTGTGGCTTATTTAGCAGTTACAAGGACTATAAACAATGGAATAATACAAAATGTATCGAATGTATGCATGCAACCGGCCACTCTGGCTTGTAAACAATGACAGCAGGGAAGCTGAGGTGCTCAGGCTGGACGGACAGGTTCGGGACGAGTCATGTTGGTCAGAAACAGCTGATGGTGGTGCAGCAGCAGCTGACTGTGGTGCAGCAGCAGCTGACTGTGGTGTAGCAGCAGCTGACCGTGGTTCAGCAACAGCTGACTGTGGTGCAGCAGCAGCTGACCATGGTGCAACAACAGCTGACAGTGTTGCAGCAGCAGCTGAAGGTGGTGCAGCAGCAGCTGACGGTGGTGCAAACAGCTGACAGTGTTGCAGCAGCAGCTGAAGGTGGTGCAGCAGCAGCTGACGGTGGTGCAGCAGCAGCTGACAGGGGTGCAGCAGCAGCTAATGGTGGTGCAGCAGCAGCTGACAGTGGTGCAGCAGCAGCTGATGGTGGTACAGCAGCAGCTGATGGGGGTGCAGCAGCAGCTGATGGTGGTGCAGCAGCAGCTGACTGTGGTGCAGCAGCAGCTGACAGTGGTATAGCAGCAGCTGATGGTGGTGCAGCAGCAGCTGACAGTGGTGAACAGCTGCAGTGATGCATGATGGTGGTGCAGCAGCAGCTGACAGTGGTGTAGCAGCAGCTGACAGTGGTATAGCAGCAGCTGATGGTGGTGCAGCAGCAGCTGACAGTGGTGAAGCTGCAGCTGATGGTGGTGCAGCAGCAGCTGATGGTGGTGCAGCAGCAGCTGACTGGTGCAGCAGCAGCTGACCGTGGTGCAGCAGCAACTGACCATGGTGCAACAGCAGTTGACCGTGGTGCAGCAGCAGCTGACTGTGGTGCAGCAGCAGCTGACCATGGTTCAGCAACAGCTGACTGTGGTGCAGCAGCAGCTGACCATGGTGCAGCAACAGCTGATGGTGCTGCAGCAGCAGCTGACTGTAGTGCAACAACAGCTGATGGTGGTGCAGCAACACCTTTCCGTGGTGCAGCAGCAGCTGACTGTGGTATGATAGTACGTATTTCCCACCCTCTTTACATATGATCGCTTGAGAGATGGTATCTCCTGCTATCCGTTTTTCATTTATCCACACCAATAACAGTCTCTCAACATCTTCGAGTACTTGCGATCTCTGTTTCGAAAACAAACTTGCACCTTTTGCAAGAATAGCTTCCTTCATTGCCGTTTGGTTTGGTATACAACCTGGCCAGCTCCGAGACACGCACTCCACTTTTGTACTTAGCAGTTATCTCTTTCTTCATTTCCATAGTAATTTTCATCTTTTTTACCACACGGTTGGCACTATAAGCTTTCTTGGGGCCCATGGTGACTTATTTTGCAGGTACAATCACTAAAAACGCTGTGATAATATGAAATGTACCGATTGTATGCTTGGCTGTGACCGCACTGGCTGGCTTGTAAACATTGGCACCCATGGGGCAGCTGAGGCGTGCTCAGGCCACACGTGGGACATGTCTCGGACAAATCGCATGAGGTGAGTTTTTTAGCATGAGGCGAGGCAAAATTTTTGTGCTAAAATGTTTTGTATGGTGGATTTAACGTAATGTGATGCCATCATAAGGTGGGGGTCCAATTTACAGTGGACCCTCGCCTAAAGAACGCATCGCATAGTGTTAAATCCGCCTAACAAAGTGTTTGAGCATAAAAATTTTGCCCCGCCTAACGATAAAAAACTTGCCCATCATGATTCGTTCAGGACCTGTCCACGCTACCTCATGGGTGCCAGTGTTTACAAGCCAGCCAGTGCAGTCGCATCTGTGCATACATTTGGTACATTTCACATTATCCCAGTGTTTCTAGTGCTTGTAACTGCAAAATAAGTCACCATGGACCCAAGAAAGCTTCTAGTGCCAACCCTGTGGTAAAAAGGGCGAGAATTAGTATGGAATTGCCAAAAAGAGATTAAGGAAATGTGTGCAAAGTAGGTTGAACTGCAAACCTTTATGGATGAAAATCACCCTAACACAGCTATTGCAAGCCACGCTGGTGACTATTTCAATGACAATGTTGTGGCCCATTTTAGGCAAATCTTAAAGGAACGCGAGGTACAGAGCTCTATGGACAGATTTGTTATGCGACAGAGGTCCAGTGACTCTCCTCAAACTGATCTTAGTGGCATTAAAAGAAGAAGGGAAGTAACCCCGGAAAAGGACTTGCTACCTCAAATCCTCATGGAAGGGGATTTCCCTTCCAAACAATAACAAATTCCACCATCTCCCCTCCTCCCATTCCATCAATCATCACCAGATCTTCAATAAAGGTAAGTGTCATGTATTCTTTATTTAGTAGAGTAGTAATTGTGCATGTCTTCTTCTTTTTGGGTGTATAAAAATGTATATTTCATGTGGTAATTTTTTTTTCATACTTTGGGGTGTCAGGAACGGATTAATTTGATTTCCATTATTTCTTACGGGGAAAATTAATTCGGCTTACAATGAGTTCTCAGGAACGGATTAATATCATTAGGCGAGTGTCTAATGATATATTATATATATATATATATTATATTATATATATATATATATATATATATATATATATATATATATATATATATATATATATATATATATATATATTTATATATCTATATATATATATATATATATATATATATATATATATATATATATATATATATATATATATATATATATATATATATATATATATATAGATATTATATATAATATATATATATATATATATATATATATATTATATATTATATATATATATATATATATATATATATATATATATATATATATATATATATATATATATATATATATATATATATATATATATATATATATATATATATATATATATACAGTGGACCCCTGCATACCGATTTTAATCCGTGCAAGAGGGGTCATTGTTATGCGAAATAATCGGTATGCGAATGAATTTTCCCCATAAGAAATAATGGAAATCAAATTAATCCGTGCAAGTCACCCAAAAGTATGAAAAAAAAAATTTTACCACATGAAATATACATTTTCCTACACACAAAGAGGATACATGCACAATAGTAGAGTAGTACATGCACAATATATATTGTGCATGTACTACTCTACTAAATGAAGAATAAATGACACTTACCTTTATTGAAGATGCAGCAATGACTGATGAGACACTGTGTCCTGGGAGTGCCTTTTCCTCCTGAGTACTGTAGGTCCTGTTTGGCATTTTCTTCCAGAACAGGCCTTATCACACTGTGTATGCCACTACAATTCTTAAATCTCTCAAACCAACCTTTGCTGGCTTTAAATTCACCAGTATGAGCACTAGTTCCAGGCATTTTTCCCTGTTCACCTGGGTGTTAGTCGACTTGTGTGGGTTGCATCCTGGGAGACAAGATTAAGGACCCCAATGGAAATAAGTTAGACAGTCTTCGATGACACTGACTTTTTTGGGTTATCCTGGGTGGCAAATCCTCTGGGGTTAATTGTTTCTTGGCATTCTCATAAGCCACACAACAACGGTGCTACAGCAGCAGCAGCAGCTGACGGTGGTACAGCAGCAACAGACGATGCTACAGCAGCAGCAGACGATGCTACAGCAGCAGCAGACGATGCTACAGCAGCAGCAGCAGCTGACGGTGGTACAGCAGCAACAGACGATGCTACAGTAGCAGCAGACGATGCTACAGCAGCAACAGACGATGCTACAGTAGCAGCAGACGATGCTACAGCAGCAACAGACGATGTTACAGCAGCAGCAGACGATGCTACAGCAGCAGCAGACGATGCTACAGCAGCAGCAGACGATGCTACAGCAGTAGCAGCAGCTGACGGTGGTACAGCAGCAACAGACGATGCTACAGCAGCAACAGACGATGTTACAGCAGCAGCAGACGATGCTACAGCAGCAGCAGCAGCTGACGGTGGTACAGCAGCAACAGATGATGCTACAGCAGCAGCAGACGATGCTACAGCAGCAACAGACGATGTTACAGCAGCAGCAGACGATGCTACAGCAGCAGCAGCAGCTGACGGTGGTACAGCAGCAACAGACGATGCTACAGCAGCAACAGACGATGCTACAGCAGCAACAGATGATGTTACAGCAGCAGCAGACGATGCTACAGCAGCAGCTGACGGTGGTACAGCAGCAACAGACGATGCTACAGCAGCAACAGACGATGTTACAGCAGCAGCAGACGATGCTACAGCAGCAGCAGCAGCTGACAGTGCAGCAGCAGCAGCAGCTGTACCACCAATAGTAGCGATGGTTGATTGGGGTTTATTATACAACCTGGCCAGCTCGGAGACACGCACTCCACTTTCATACTTATCAATAATCTTTTTCTTCATCTCTATTGTAATTCTCACCCTTATGCTGTAGGGTTGGCACTAGAAGCTTTCTTGGGGCCCATGGTCACTTATTTTCCAGAAAAAGCACCGAAAACACTGTAATAAAAGAAATATTCCGATTTTATGCTTGGATGTTTCCGCGGGGCTGGCTGGGGAAACATGCCACCGGCGGAGCATGTGGCGTGGCTAAAGGGCCCCACATTGGCGCGTTCGGATGAAATCGGTGAGCGGGTTTTTAAACGGTATCAAGGCAAAATTTTGCGATTTAAAACAAGCGGATGGGATTAATCGTTATGTGAGATCGGGGATGCGGGGGCCATGTATAAAATAATTTAATATATTTTTATAATAAAAATTTTTATATATAAAATATATATTTAATATTATTATTATTAAAAAACCCGGTACATCACAATCCCCAGGCCTTGAAAGGATTTGTGAGTCACCCTGGTTGTTTAATATTTTATAATGGGGGTTGTAAGAGAAGTAAATGCGAGGGTTTTGGGAAGAGGGGGATTAAAAATAAAAAATCACACACAAAGTGGGGTTGTCACATGCTCTTTGCTGATGACACTGTGCCTTGGGAGATTTTGAAGAGAAGTTGCAGAGTTGGGGTGAATTTGGTAGGGGGTGCAAAAAAAAAAATTAAAGGGGAATACAGGAAAGAGTAAGGTTATGAGGTAACAAAAGATTAGGTGATGAAAGATTGAATATCAGATTGGAGGGAGAGAGTATGGAGGAGGTGAAAGTATTCAGATATTTGGGAGTGGACGTGTCAGTGGATGGGTCTATGAAAGATGAGGTGAATCATAGAATTGATGAGGGGAAAAGAGTGAGTGGTGCACTTAGGAGTCTGTGGAGACAAAGAACTTTGTCCTTGGAGGCAAAGAGGGGAATGTATGAGAGTATAGTTTTACCAACGCTCTTATATGGGTGTGAAGCATGGTGATGAATGTTGCAGCGAGGAGAAAGGCTGGAGGCAGTGGAGATGTCATGTCTGAGGGCAATGTGTGGTGTGAATATAATGCAGAGAATTCATAGTTTGGAAGTTAGGAGGAGGTGCGGGATTACCAAAACTGTTGTCCAGAGGGCTGAGGAAGGGTTGTTGAGGTGGTTCGGACATGTAGAGAGAATGGAGCGAAACAGAATGACTTCAAGAGTGTATCAGTCTGTAGTGGAAGGAAGGGGGGGTAGGGGTCGGCCTAGGAAAGGTTGGAGAGAGGGGGTAAAGGAGGTTTTGTGTGCGAGGGGCTTGGACTTCCAGCAGACATGCATGAGCGTGTTTGATAGGAGTGAATGGAGACAAATGGTTTTTAATACTTGACGTGCTGTTGGAGTGTGAGCAAAGTAACATTTATGAAGGGGTTCAGGGAAACCGGCAGGCCGGACTTGAGTCCTGGAGATGGGAAGTACAGTGCCTGCACTCTGAAGGAGGGGTGTTAATGTTGCAGTTTAAAAACTGTAGTGTAAAGCACCCTTCTGGCAAGACAGTGATGGAGTGAATGATGGTGAAAGTTTTTCTTTTTCGGGCCACCCTGTCTTGGTGGGAATCGGCCGGTGTGATAATAAAAAAAAAAATATATATATATATATCTAGGTAGTAGGTTGGTAGACAGCAACCGCCCAGGGAGGTACTACCGTCCTGCCAAGTGAGTGCAAAACGAAAGCCTGTAATCGTTTTACATGATGGTAGGATTGCTGGTGTCATTTTTTCTGTCTCATAAACATGCAAGATTTCAGGTACGTCTTGCTACTTCTACTTACATTTAGGTCACACTACACATACATGTACAAGCATATATATATACACACCCCTTTGAGTTTTCCTCTATTTTCTTTCTAGTTCTTGTTCTTGTTTATTTCCTCTTACCTCCATGGGGAAGTGGAACAGAATTCTTCCTCCGTAAGCCATGCGTGTTGTAAGAGGCGACTGAAATGCCGGGAGCAAGGGGCTAGTAACCCCTTCTCCTGTATATATTACTAAATGTAAAAGGAGAAACTTTCGTTTTTCTTTTTGGGCCACCCCACCTCGGTGGGATACGGCCGGTGTGTTGAAAGAAGAAAGAATATATATATATATATTTATACTGTGTTAGGTAGTGACACCGTGGTGTGGCTGTATAGGCCATATTACAATTGCCTTATGTATCTTGGGGAGACTTGTTACTCTTTTTCCTGATACCATTAGCATTTGAGTCACTCTTGTAAAATTTTCATTATGAATTGGGAAGGGAGTTGCTTTTAGTTACTGTAGGAGTCACATTCTTAGTCTCACATTCCTGTCAGACACTGAGTGGCAAAGTGCTGGCAATCAATATAATAGTCAGTGTCTCTGTGGTATAGCTCTGCTGTATACTGAGAGGTAAGTTTCATTTTTACTAATTGTAATTTATTACCAAGTTTGTTATGACAGTTTTCATCATGACCAGGCTGATAGACCCTTTGTATCACACTCATTATCCACATTATTACATTATCACTATAAACAAACAACTTGCCTTCACAAAAATGTCTCCCTCAGACTTCTTTTTGTAAGCAGTTCTTTGTAGAATAAGTTTACATCTTACATTAAACTTTACATTTATACAATAAGAGTATCACAAGTGGCTTTCTTTTGTGAGTAATGATATTTTATTACATGTGAACTACATTACCTGTATACTGCAGAAAAGAAATAAATTGATTATTGTTATTATTATTATTATTATTATTATTATTATTATTATTATTATCATGACTAATATATGGACTGGTTCTCATCAGGGTGATGGTGCTGCAGGCAGGCACTGTAGCAGAATTTGATACCCCTGCTGCACTCCTCAGCCAGACCCACTCAATTTTCTACAACATGTTGAAGGATGCAGGTCTTGTCTAGCCCAGCTGCTGATGCTTGTAGATACTACATATCATATATACCCGAGTATAGATCGAGATTTTAAGACCACATTATTAAGCAAAAAGTAAGGGGTTGACCTATTCACATCACTCAAATGTTTGTCCAGCCTACTGGTTTAAACTTCAGTAAACCTATTAATTTATGCTCTGTAGGCTGTACTCAAATGCAAACCTTCTTGTTCATAAATTTTTCCAACCTGTTTATAAAATTACCCAAAGTGTAGTGCTATTTTTACATTTTCAGAGCTTGTTTTCAGGTTAAAAATTCAAACAAATCTTATCCTATCTTAAAATATATTTGCATCAGAACCATTTGACCCTTTGAAAGTCCCTCAAAAACTAGGGTAAACCTATAAGTGAGATATATGAAAAATTATGGATTTTTTGGCATAAAAACTCAGGTATTAATTTATACACTCTGTTGGGTTTATACTGGAGTATATATAGTATATAAAATAGGTTGCAGTATGTGTAAAATTAAATACAGTACTGTATATAGATACGTACACTGTTAATGTAACACTCACAAATCTAATAATTCACTGATTATACAGAAGCACTAAACCCATAAGGTTATCAAGTTTTTCGGGAATACGAGCTAATCGGTTTGACTCAAGGAAGTGGAGGGTAAATCTAATTCCATAAGTCAAAAGATCTTTGCTGGCATTAAGGCACTCCCCTTGAAGCAATAATTCAATGTAAATATATGTCTTAACTGTATGTTAAAAGAAATATAAAAAACAACTGGTTTGCAGCTTAAAACTGAAGTAAAATGCTATAATTTTAATATTAGTAATTTTGTTCTTCAAACACTTGTTGATTGAGCTCTTAATAAAAGCCTATAATCTGGTTGACATTGCAATTGAAGCCAATTTAAGCAACATTTTTTTTAAATTGAGAACATTTAGGCACATTATACATAGGGTTTCATCTTTATTGTAGTCTAATATACTCTGATGTGTTCATATATCTCTGTCCACTTGGCTCCTGCTGCTGTTGCTGCTGACAGTAAAATAACCAGTCTTTTTTTTTACCAAATTGATCTGGAATATAAAGCTTCAAGAAATTATCTTTTTATTTCCCATATTTCACTCTTATACATTGTTTATTTAGTCCTTTAACTGTGTCCAACGTACTAGTATGTAGGTGCTGGTACTGTCTGACTTACTAGTATGCACCATTTTTCATGCCCACAAATCTGGCACCTGCCAGTTGTTTGACTTCACTACTCATACATTTGAAAAAATCTAAGGCCAGCAGGATCCACATGATGTATCATGGTTAATTACTCAGAGGATGACTGTATGTTCGACTTACTAGTATGCCTCACGAGTAAGAGTAAACAAAAATGCCAGGAGCTGTTGTTTCACCACCAGTCTCCTCACCAGCAAACAGCATATGCAGGTGGTTCAGAGATGATGTACTCAGTCCAAATTTATTACAATTTCATGGTACTAACAGTGGAATTCAGCCACAAAACCCAGGATAACCCAGTAAAGTCAATGTGAATAAATTCCATGTTTCGATGAGTAATACACATTCTGAAATAATTGTAATATTATAAGTATTCATTATACATCCCCTTAGAAGATCAAAATAGTATAAAAATATAATAAAAATAATTATAAAGTATATGTATTGTATATATAACCCAGTGAAGTCAATCAATATGACTTATTCCATGTTTTTAGGAGTATTACGCTCTGAAACAATTGTTATAAGAACAGCCTCTCTTCATTTAGCGACATACTCATTTACCAACGATTTGGATTTACGACGGGCTCTCTGACCAGTATGCATACCTAAATAATGTATATTAGAGCTGATTTCCTCTATTCTGTTTATTACAATATAAAGTACACTACTGTATAAACATTTGAAAATATACTAAAAATGTTATAACTGGTGCAAGGGTGACATTAAAGCAATATCAAAGTTGGTCGACACAAACCCAATACCATTATAGTTTGCTCCTCGTTTAGTGACAAATTCATATACCGACAGTATTGGGAATGGAACCCCGTCGTTAAGTGAGGAGAGGCTGTATTCCTTATACATAAATTTAGAAGACCAAAATAGTAAAAAATAAAACTAAAAAGCAATTATACCACATTATCTTCTTTCAACAAACCAGCCATATCCCACTGAGGCAGTATACAGTGGACCCCCGCATACCGATTTTAATCCGTGCAAGAGGGGTAATTGTTATGCGAAATAATCGGTATGCGAATGAATTTTCCCCATAAGAAATAATGGAAATCAAATTAATCCGTGCAAGACACCCAAAAGTATGAAAAAAAAAAATTTTTTACCACATGAAATGTTAATTTTAGTACACACAAACTGAAAAAGGCATGCACACTTACAATGACACTTACTTTTATTGAACATCTGGTGATGATTGATGGGATGGGAGGAGGGGAGAGAGAGTGTTAGTGTTTAAAAGGGGGAATCCCCTTCCATTAAGACTTGAGGTGTCGAGTCCTTTTCTGGGGTTACTTCCCTTCTTCTTTTAATGCCACTAGAACCAGCTTCAGAGTCACTGGACTTCTTTCGCACAACATATCTGTCCATAGTGGCCTGTACCTCTCGTTCCTTTATGACTTCCCTAAAGTGTTTCACAACATTGTCAGTGAATAGTCACCACCCACGGCTTGCAATAGCTGTGTGAGGGTGATTTTCATCAAAAAAGGTTTGCACTTCAAGCCATTTTTGCACACATTTCCTTATCTTTGTAGTAGGCAACTTCTTAAATTTCTCTCTCCCCTCCTCTGAACCAGTTTTCTCAGTCTGGCCTCTTGCTCTTGAAGTTGATCTATCAGCTCATCAGGGGTTAGTTCTTCATTGCCCCTCCACCAACTCTTCCACATCCCCCCACTAACCCCCAAACCCCCAAGACTTTCCCAATCCCACAATGGATTCCTCAACTGGCATAATCCTCTCAGGGTTAGCCTCAAACCCTTCAAAATCCCTTTTGTCTACACATTCTGGCCACAGTTTCTTCCAAGCAGAGTTCAAGTCTTCTTAGTCACTCCCTCCCAAGCCTTACCTAAAGGTTTACACAATTGAGGATATTAAAGTGCTCTCTCCAAAACTCCTTAGAGTCAGTTGAGTTTCTGAGGTCACTACAAAGCACCTTTCAAACAGAGCTTTTGTGTACAGTTTTTTGAAGTTTGCAATAACCTGCTGGGCCATGGGCTGCAGGAGAGGGGTGGTATTAGGAGGCAAAAACTTGATGTTAATGAATTTCATGTCCCCATAAAGTCGCTCTGCCACGTCTGTAGGATGACCAGGGGCATTGTCTAACACCAGGAGGCACTTAAGTTCTAATTTCTTTTCAGTTAGGTAATCTTTCACATTGGGGGCAAATGCTGGTGTAACCATCAAGAAAAAGTCTCTAGTGACCCATGCCTTACTGTTTGCCCTCCACAGCACACACAAATTCTCCTTGAGGACATTCTTTTGCTGAACGTCTGGGAGTTTCAGAGTGATACACTAATAAAGCTTAACTTTGCAATCACCAGTAGCATTGGAACACATCAACAAAGTAAGCCTTCTTTCATAGGCTTATGTCCTGGGAGTGCCTTTTCCTCCTGAGTAATGTAGTCCTGCTTGGCATTTTCTTCCAAAACAGGCCTGTTTCATCACAATTAAAAACTTGTTCAGGTTTCATCCTTCATCCTTATGACTCCTTGAATTCATGCACATATTTTTTTAGGCCGCTTTGTGGTCCGAACTGGCAGCTTCACCATGCCTTATCACACTATGTATGCCACTACGCTTCTTAAATTTTCTCAAACCAACCTTTGCTGGGCCCTTAAAATTTACTCACACAGCACTATTGCAGCATTTTTAATTAAATCCTGATGCAACTTCCTAGCCTTTTCGCTTATGATCGCTTGAGAGATGCTATCTCCTGCTAGCTGTTTTTCATTTATCCACACCAATAAGAGTCTCTCAACATCTTCCATCACTTGCGATCTTTGTTTCGAAACACAGTTAAACCTTTGGCAAGAACAGCTTCCTTTATTGCCTTTCTGGGGCCCACAATAGTAGTGATGGTTGATTGGGGTTTCTTGTACAACCTGACCAGGTCGGCGATACGCACTCCCACTTTCAGACTTATCAATGATCTCTTTTTTCATTTCTATTGGAATTCTCACCCTTATTGGTGTAGGGTTGGCACTAGAAGCTTTCTTGGGGGCCCCTGGTCCCCTATTTTCCAGAAACAGCACCGAAAACACTGTAATAATATGAAATATTCCGATTGTATGCTTGGATGTTACCGCGGAGGCTGGCTGGTAAACAATGGCACGGGCGGCACATGTGAGGCTGGCTGAGGGCGCACATTGGATGCGTCTCGGACGAAAATCGGTGAGCGGGTTTTTAAGCGGTATGCGAGGCAAAATTTTTGCGATTAAAGCAAGCGGTATGCGGATTAATCGTTATGTGGTGCCATCGGTATGCGGGGGTCCACTGTATATATATGTGTATATACAGTGGACCCTCGGGTAACAATGACATCGGTTAGTGATAAAATCGGATATCGATGCATTTTAGCGTAAAAATATTGGCTCAACCAATGATGAAAAACCCAGTTATGGACAATTGTCCCAAGTGCGTCCGCCTGTCCATCCAGCCTGAGCATGACCCAGCTGCCCTGCCTTCAGCTAGTGTGCCATTGTTTACAAGCCAGTGCGGACGGTTTCACGTATACATTCGATACATTTTGTATTATTCCATTGTTTTTAGTGCTTGTAACTGCTAAATAAGTCACCATGGGCCCAAAGAAAGCTTCTATTACCAACCCTGTGGTAAAAAGGGTGAGATATACTATCGAATTGAAGAAAGAGGTAATCACAAAGTATGAAAGTGGAATGCGTGCCTCCGAGCTGGCCCAGTTGTATAACAAACCCCAATCAACCATTGCTACTATCTTGGCTAACAGAAAGCAATCAAGGAATCTGTTGTTGCAAAAGGTGCAAGTATGCTTACAAAACAGAGATCGCAAATACTCAAAGATGTGGAGAGATGTTATTGATGTGTATCAACGACAAACAATTATCAAGAGATAGTGTTTCACAGTTACTCATATGTGAAAAGGTAAGGGAGTGGCATGCAGATCTCATTAAGAAAATGCCTGGAACTAGTGGTGATGTTAGTGAATTTAAGGCCAGTGAAGGTTGGTTTGAGAGATATAAGAATCGTAGTGGCATACACAGTGTGATAAGGCATGGTGAGGCTGCCAGTTGTGTCCAAAAAAGCGGCTGAAAAATATGTGCAGGAATTCAAGGAGTACATAGACACTGAGAAATTTAAACCCCAAAAAGTGTATAATTGTGACGAAACAGGCCTGTTTTGGAAGAAAATTCCAGGCAGGACCTACATTACACAGGAGGATAAAGCACTGCCAGGACACAAGCCTATGAAAGACAGGCTAACTCTAATGCTTTGTAGTAATGCTAGTGGTGATTGCAAAGTGAAGCCTTTACTCGTGTATCACTCTGAAACTCCCAGAGTGTTCAAGAAAAACAATGTCATCAAGGCTAATTTGTATGTGATGTGGAAGGCAAACAGTAAGGGCATTTTCCATGTTTGGGTCTATCATGTGTTTGGCCCCATTGTGAAAAAATACTTCCTGGAAAATAAATTGAACCTCAAGTCTCTCCTGGTATTAGACAATGCTCCTGCTCATCCTCCAGACTTGCAAGAGCGAATTGTGGGGGAGTTGAGTTTCATAAAAGTGAAATTTTTGCCTCTTTACACCACTCCTCTCCTCCAGCCCATGGACCAACAGGTCATTTCAAATTTCAAAAAACTGTACACTAAAGCAGTGTTTCAAAAGTGCTTTGAAGTGACCTCAGACACTGAATTAACCCTAAGAGAGTTTTGGAAAGATCACTTTAGTATCCTCAGTTGCATAAACCTTATAGGTAAGGTTTGGGAGGGAGTGATTTGCAAGACTTTGAACTCTGCTTGGAGGAAATTGTGGCCACAATGTGTACAAGAGAGGGATTTTGAAGGGTTTGGGGCTAACCCTGAGGAGCTTATACCAGTTGTGGAATCATTGGGGAAGTCCATGGGGTTGGAGGTTAGTGTGGAGGATGTGGAAGAGTTGGTAGAGGAGGTCGATGAAGAACTAACCACTGATGAGCTGCAAGAGCATCTGCAACAGCAAGAGGCCAGACCGGAGGAAATTGCTTCGGAGGAGGGGAGAGAGAAATTGAAGAAGTTGCCTTCTTTAAAGATTAAGGAAATGTGTGAAAAGTGAGTTGAACTGCAAACCTTTATGGAAGAAAAATCACTCTAACACAGCTATTGCAAGCCGTGCTGGTGACTATTACAGTGACAATGTTGTGAACCACTTTAGAAAAATCTTAAAGTAATGTGTGGTACAGAGAGCTCTATGGACAGGTTTTTGGTGTGACAGAGGTCCAGTGACTGTCAAGTTGTTCCCAATGGCATTAAAAAAAGAAGGGAAGTAACCCCAGACAAGGACTTGCTACCTAAAGTCCCTATGGAAGGGGATTCCCCTTCTAAACAATAATACTCCATCATCTCCCCTCCTCCCATCTCATTACTCATATAATAATAATAATAATAATATTATATCTTTTATTTATTACAAGTACATGTACATGGTATACAGGCCTAGCTGACATCAATGACATACTACTATATAGAGAGCCCCTTGTTATGCTGAGCATTTCGGGCAAATTAGGTCAGTGTCCCAGGATGCCACCCACATCAGTCAACTAACACCCAGGTACCCATTTTACTGATGGGGAACATAGACAACAGGTGGAAAGAAACATACCGAATGTTTCTACTCTGGCTGGGAATCAAACCCAGGCCCTCACCGTGTGAAGCGAGAGTGTTACCACCAGGCCCATAAAAAATCTCTATAAGGCGTATTTATCTTCATGTAGTATATTCTTATGTCATGTATCATGCTTTACTGTGTAGGAAAGTGTATATCATGTGAAAAAAAAATTTTAATAACTTTTGGTATCAGGAACGGATATATGGATTTCCATTATTCTTTTGGGGAAAATTAATTCGGCTAACAAATAAAATCGGCTTAAGGACAAGCTTTCTGGATGGTTTAAAAATAATTAACTGAGTTCACTGTAAAATTATCATATATACAGTGGGAACCCCGCAACGGCGGCATCAAGTAACGCAAATTCGTCTATGGTGCTCTTGGCATAAAAAATGGCTACAACCAAGGCGAAAAATCAAAGGTTTCGTCCTGAACTTGTCCATGCGCAGAAGCAGGCTAGCGGCCAGCACTCAAGATCCATGTAACACCATTGCCAGTGTTTAGCATTTTTATTAGCCATTTCTTATTTTTGGCGATTCCAATGTCCTGCGAATATTTTAATATCTCCCAGGTTTTGTGCTTGTAAAATGCTAAATAAATTTAAATGGGCCCAAAGAAGTTTCTAGTGCCGCCCTGTCATAAAGAAGGAAAAAACAAAAATTCAGATAAACTCGTAACAAAGTACCAAAGTGGAGAGGAGGAGAGGGGACATGTGCCTTTGCGTGATTTCATTGATCTACGATATGTACAATGCTAAAGAGAGTATCGATAAGGCTATGTGGGGGGATAAAAAGAGCAGAGTTAACAGTGTAGCAAGTAAGTAACAAGTAATGATACAAACGACACGAAAGTAATTCCTAGTTGTTGGAATGTGTGAAGCATGTCCGCTTTACATATGCACCTGCTATCCTTCCCACTACCTAAACCTTTGCAGCTTCTCCTCCATCAAACTTACTAATTAAACTGACATCTCCTCCAAGGTAAGTGTAAATATAAAAGTGTAAGCATAAAAGTAAATATATTAAGTGTAAATATAAAAGGACCCCAATGGAAATACGTAAGTCACTCTGACTTTATTTAAAAATCTTGATACAGTAAAAAAAACTTTTGATAAAGAATTCCCCCCAAAATGCTGACGGATATGTCTATAAGATTCCTTGTAAAATTTGCGATAAAGTTTATTACGGTCAAACTGGTAAAAGTCTCGAACTTAGATTAAAACAACATAAATATAGCATTGGAACTGGACAAGATTCCAATGCTCTATTTATTCATGTGAGAGACTTTAACCATCCAAATGATTTTCAAAAAGTTAAGAAAGTTGTATCAAGCAAGTCCATGGTTGACAGAAATATAATTGAATCTTGTTTCATAAAAAGCAGTTTTGAAAATAATATGAATATTTCCTTAGGTTTGTATAAATTAGATTCATTTATAATTAATAAAATTTGGTTAGAGTTTAATAATACATTACCTGGAGTTTACTTGGAAAGAGTTCCGGGGGTCAACGCCCCCGCAGCCCGGTCTGTGACCAGGCCTCCTGGTGGATCAGAGCCTGATCAACCAGGCTGTTGCTGCTGGCTGCACGCAAACCAACGTACGAGCCACAGCCCGGCTGATCAGGAACTGACTTTAGGTGCTTGTCCAGTGCCAGCTTGAAGACTGCCAGGGGTCTGTTGGTAATCCCCCTTATGTGTGCTGGGAGGCAGTTGAACAGTCTCGGGCCCCTGACACTTATTGTATGGTCTCTTAACGTGCTAGTGACACCCCTGCTTTTCATTGGGGGGATGGTGCATCGTCTGCCAAGTCTTTTGCTTTCTGTAGTGAGTGATTTTCGTGTGCAAGTTCGGTACTAGTCCTCTAGGATTTTCCAGGTGTATATAATCATGTATCTCTCCCTCCTGCGTTCCAGGGAATACAGGTTTAGGAACCTCAAGCGCTCCAGTAATTGAGGTGTTTTATCTCCGTTATGCATGCTGTGAAAGTTCTCTGTACATTTTCTAGGTCGGCAATTTCACCTGCCTTGAAAGTGCTGTTAGTGTGCAGCAATATTCCAGCCTAGATAGAACAAGTGACCTGAAGAGTGTCATCATGGCTTGGCTCCTAGTTTTGAAGGTTCTCATTATCCATCCTGTCATTTTTCTAGCAGATGCGATTGATACAATGTTATGGTCCTTGAAGGTGAGATCCTCCGACATGATCACTCCCAGGTCTTTGGACATTGGTGTTTCGCTCTATTTTGTGGCCAGAATTTGTTTTGTACTCTGATGAAGATTTAATTTCCTCATGTTTACCATATCTGAGTAATTGAAATTTTCTCATCGTTGAACTTCATATTGTTTTCTGCAGCCCACTGAAAGATTTGGTTGATGTGCGCCTGGAGCCTTGCAGTGTCTGCAATGGAAGACACTGTCATGCAGATTCGGGTGTCATCTGCAAAGGAAGACACGGTGCTGTGGCTGACATCCTTGTCTATGTCGGATATGAGGATGAGGAACAAGATGGGAGCGAGTACTGTGCCTTGTGGAACAGAGCTTTTCACCGTAGCTGCCTCGGACTTTACTCTG
Organism: Cherax quadricarinatus; assembly: GCF_026875155.1. Lineage (NCBI taxonomy): Eukaryota > Metazoa > Arthropoda > Malacostraca > Decapoda > Parastacidae > Cherax > Cherax quadricarinatus. The sequence goes on along the minus strand of NC_069408.1, from coordinate 30,262,575 downwards.
TTGACGACTACTCTCTGTGTTCTGTTAGTGAGGAAATTATAGATCCATCGACCGACTTTTCCTGTTATTCCTTTAGCACGCATTTTGTGCGCTATTATGCCATGGTCACACTTGTCGAAGGCTTTTGCAAAGTCTGTATATATTACATCTGCATTCTTTTTGTCTTCTAGTGCATTTAGGACCTTGTCGTAGTGATCCAATAGTTGAGACAGACAGGAGCGACCTGTTCTAAACCCATGTTGCCCTGGGTTGTGTAACTGATGGGTTTCTAGATGGGTGGTGATCTTGCTTTTTAGGACCCTTTCAAAGATTTTTATGATATGGGATGTTAGTGCTATTGGTCTGTAGTTCTTTGCTGTTCCTTTACTGCCCCCTTTGTGGAGTGGGGCTATGTCTGTTGTTTTTAGTAACTGTGGGACAACCCCCGTGTCCATGCTCCCTCTCCATAGGATGGAAAAGGCTCGTGATAGGGGCTTCTTGCAGTTCTTGATGAACACAGAGTTCCATGAGTCTGGCCCTGGGGCAGAGTGCATGGGCATGTCATTTATCGCCTGTTCGAAGTCATTTGGCATCAGGATAACATCGGATAGGCTTGTGTTAATCAAATTTTGTGCTCTCTCATAAAAAATTCATTTTGATCTTCGACTCTCAGTCTGGTTAGCGGCTTGCTAAAAACTGAGTCATATTGGGACTTGAGTAGCTCACTCATTTCCTTGCTGTCATCTGTGTAGGACCCATCTTGTTTAAGTAGTGGCCCAATACTGGACGTTGTTCTCGACTTTGATTTGGCATAGGAGAAGAAATACTTTGGGTTTCTTTCGATTTCATTTATGGCTTTTAGTTCTTCCCGCGATTCCTGACTCCTAAAGGATTCTTTTAGCATAAGTTCGATGCTTGCTATTTCTCTGACCAGTGTCTCCCTACGTATTTCAGATATATTGACCTCTTTTAGCCACTCTGTTATTCTTTTCCGTCGCCTGTAAAGGGAGCGCCTATCTCTTTCTATTTTACATCTACTCCTCCTTTTTCTTAGAGGAATAAGCCTTGTGCATTCATCGAGTGCCACCGAGTTAATCTGTTCTAGGCATAAGTTGGGGTCTGTGTTGCTTAGTATATCTTCCCAGCTTATATCGGTTAGGACTTGGTTTACTTGGTCCCACTTTATGTTTTTGTTATTGAAGTTGAATTTGGTGAATGCTCCCTCATGACCAGTCTCATTATGTCGGTCTGGGGCTCCACGCATACATGTCTGAACTTCAATTATGTTGTGATCTGAGTATATTGTTTTTGATATGGTGACATTTCTTATCAGATCATCATTGTTAGTGAAGATGAGGTCTAGTGTATTCTCCCATCTAGTAGGCTCTATTATTTGCTGGTTTAAATTGAATTTTGTGCAGAGATTTAAAAGCTCGTGTGAGTGTGAGTTTTCATCAGAGCTGCCTCCTGGTGTTATTACTGCAACAATATTATTTGCTATATTCCTCCATTTTAGGTGCCTTAAGTTGAAATCCCCCAGGAGCAAGATGTTGGGTGCAGGAGTTGGAAGATTTTCCAGACAGTGGTCAATTTTTAACAGCTGTTCCTGGAATTGCTGGGATGTTGCATCCGGAGGCTTGTAGACTACCACAATGACTAGGTTTTTGTTCTCGACCTTTACTGCTAAAACTTCCACTACATCATTTGAGGCATTAAGCAGTTCTGTGCAAACAAGTGACTCTGCAATGTACAGGCCAACCCCCCCCTTTTGCCTGTTCACTCTTTCACATCTGTATAGGTTGTAACCTGGATCCATATTTCGTTGTCCAAGTGATCCTTTATGTGGGTCTCAGTGAAAGCCGCGAACATTGCCTTTGCCTCTGCAAGCAGTCCACGGATGAAAGGTATTTTGTTGTTTGTTGCT
>NC_069408.1:30210085-30260172 GCF_026875155.1 Cherax quadricarinatus | reverse complement strand
TACCTCTAACTCTCCATTTAATATATATATATATATATAAAAATTTGTGGGTATAGGTTGGAGACGCAACCCCCCAGGGGGGTACTCCGTCCTGCAAGTAGTGTAAAACAAAAGCCTGTAATTGTTTTACTAAAGGTAGGATTGTGGTGCCCTTTTTTTCTGTCTCATAAAATCAAGATTTCAGGATGTCTTGCTACTTCTACCATTAGGTCACACTACAAACATGACAAGCGTTATATACACACATACCCCTCTGGGTTTTCTGCTATTTTCTTTCTAGTTCGGTTTAATTCCTCTTATCTCCATGGGGAAGTGGAACAAATTCTTCCTCCGTAAGCCATGCGTGTTGTAAGAGGCGACAAAAATGCCGGGAGCAAGGGGTTAGTAACCCCATCTCCTGTATAAATTCTAAATTTAAAAAAGAGAAACTTTTGTTTTTCTTTTGGGCCACCCTGCCTCGGTGGGATATGGCCAGTTTGTTGAAAAAAAAAAAAAAAAAAAAAAAAAAAAATATATATATAAATATAATATATATAAACATAATATATATATATATAAATATATATATATAATATATATATATATATATATAATATATATATGTCGTGCCAAAATAGGCAGAATTTGAGATCTTGGCTTAAATAAGCAACGCTCATCTTGCCATATAGGACAAGTGAAAATTTGCGTATGCAATAATTTCGCCAAAATCATTCTGAACCTAACGAAAAAAATATATTTCACTGTGCTTGTTTAGTATTAAATTATTGTAAACGTATCTGAAATATATTTAGTTGGGTTAGGCTAAAATAAATTGTTCTTGTTATAATAAGGTTAGGTAAGTTTTCTAATATTCTTTTGGTGCCAAATTATAAATTTGCACATTAGCATTAATGAAAAAAAATATATCTTTAAATGTATAAGAGAAAATTTTAGAAAGGACTTAATTTTAAATGAGTTCTTGCTAATTGACCAGTTTTACATATTGCACAAACATATATTATATATATTATATATATATATATATATATATATATATTTTATTATATATATATATATAATATATATATCAGTGGACCCTTGACCAATGTTGGCATGGGTCTAACATTAAATCCAACTAGCAATACATTTTAACGCAAAAATTTTGCCTCGACTAGCGCTAAAAAACCCGACCAACGCTATTCGTTCCGTTCGAGACGCGTCCACTTTGGCCTGAGCGCGCCTCACTTGTCCCGTGGGTGCCAGTGTTTACAAGCCAGCCAGCCACCACGGTCCCATCCAAACATACAGTCGGAACATTTCATATTATCACAGCGTTTGTAGTGATTGCACCTGCAAAATAAGTCACCATGGGCCCCAAGAAAGCTTCTGTCCCAAACCCTAACAGAAAAAGGGTGAGAATTACTATGGATATGAAGAAAGAGATCTTTGCTAATATGAAAGTGGAGTGCGTGTCCTGAGCTGGCCAGGTTTGTACAAAAAACCCCCAATCAACCATCGCTACTATTGTGGGCAAGAAAACGGCAATCAAGGAAGCTGTTCTTGCCAAAGGTGCAACTATGTTTTCGAAACTGAGATCGCAAGTACTCAAAGATGTTGAGAGACTGTTATTGGTGTGGATAAACGAAAAGCAGATAGCAGGAGATAGCATCTCTCGAGCGATCATATGTGGAAAGGCTAGGAAGTTGCATGACAGTTTAATTAAAAAAATGCCAGCAACTAGGGGTGATGTGAGTGAATTTAAGGCCAGCAAAGGTTGGTTTGAGAGATTTAAGAATCGTAGTGGCATTCATAGTGTGATAAGGCATGGTGAGGCTGCCAGTTCAGACCACAAAGCGGCAGAAAAATATGTGCAGGAATTCAAGGAGTACATAGACAGTGAAGGACTGAAACCTGAACAAGTGTTTAATTGTGACGAAACGGGCCTGTTTTGGAAGAAAATGCCAAGCGGCCCTTTACTTATTCAGGAGGAAAAGGCACTCCCAGGACATAAGCCTATGAAAGACAGGCTTACTCTTTTATTCTGTGCAATGCTAATGGTGTTTGCAAAGGGGAAAGCCTTTATTGGTGTATCAGTCTGAAACTCCCAGACTGTGGTCTGGTGGCTAAAGCTCCCGCTTCACACACGGAGGGCCCGGGTTCGATTCCCGGCGGGTGAAATTCCGACACGTTTCCTTACACCTATTGTCCTGTTCACCTAGCAGCAAATAGGTACCGGGGTGTTAGTCGACTGGTGTGGGTCGCATCCTGGGGGACAAGATTAAGGACCCCAATGGAAATAAGTTAGACAGTCCTCGATGACGCACTGACTTTCTTGGGTTATCCTGGGTGGCTAACCCTCCGGGGTTAAAAATCCGAACAAAATCTTATCTTATCTTTCTTATCTTAACAATGTCCTCAAGGCTAATTTGTGTGTGCTGTAGGGCAAACAGTAAGGCATGGGTCACTAGGAACTTTTTCTATGACTGGTTACACCATGCATTTGCCGCCACTGTGAAAAATTCCCTAATTGAAAAAAAAATTAGACCTTAAGTCCCTCCTGGTATTAGACAATGCCCCTGGTCATCCTTCAGACTTGGCAGAGGCAACTTTCTGGGGACATGACTTCATTAAGGTGAAGTTTTTTCCTCCTAAACCACTCCTCTCCTGCAGCCCATGGACCAGCGGGTCATTGTAAACTTCAAGAAACTGTACACAAAGCTATGTTGAAACGTGCTTTGTAGTGACCTCAGAAACTCAACTGACTCTAAGAGAGTTTGTGTAAACATTATAGGTAAGGCTTGGGAGGAAGTGACTAAGAGGACCTTGAACTCTGCTTGGAAAAAACTGTGGCCAGAATGTGTAGACAAAGGGATTTTGAAGGGTTTTTGAGGCTAACCTGAGAATCCATGCCAGTTGAGGAAATCCCATTGTGGCATTGGGGAAGTCCTTATGGGTTGGGTTAGTGGGGAGGATGTGGAAGAGTTGGGGGAAAGGAGGACAATGAAGAACTAACCATTGATGAGCTGCTAGATCATCTTCAACAGCAAGAGGCCACAACCCGAGGAAACTGCTTTGGAGGAGGGATAGAGAAATTGAAGAAGTTGCCTACTTCTAAGATTAAGGAAATGTGTGCGATGTGGCTTAAAGTGCAAACCTTTTTGAATGAAAATCACCCTGACACAGCTACTGCAAGTCGTGTTGGCAACCTGTACACTGACAATGTTGTGAAACACTTTTTGAAATGTCATAAAGGAAAAATGAGGTACAGGCCCTCTATGGACAGATATGTTGTGCAACAGAGGTCCAGTGACTCTCAAGCTGGTCCCAGTGGGATTAAAAGAAGGGAAGTAGCCCCGGAAAAGGACTTGCCACCTCAAGTCCTAATGGAAGGGGATTCCCCTTCAAACACTTAGACCATCAACACTCTCCTCTCCTCCCATCCCATCAATCCCTCACCAGATCTTCAATAAAGGTAAGTGTCATGTAACTGGCATGTCTTCTTCAGTTTGTGTGTATTAAAAAATTTAAAATTTCACGTAGTAAATTTTTTTTTTTTAAGTACTTTGGGGTGTCAGGAACGGATTAATTTGATTTCCATTATTTCTTTAGGGGAAAATTAACTCGACTAACGATAATTTCAATTAACGATGAGCTCTCAGGAACGGATTTAAAATGTATATGTATATATATATATATATATATATATATATTATATATATATATATATATATAATATATATATATAAATTATATATATAAAATATATATATATATATATATATATATATATATATATATATATATATATATATATATATATATATATATATACATATATATATATATATGTATATATATATATAAATTATATATATATATATAAAAATATATATATATATTTTATTTATATATATATATATATATATATATATATATATATATAAATTTTATATAAATTTTAAAATATATATATATATATATATATATAATATATATATATATATATATATTTTATATATATATATATATATATATATATATATACAATATATATAATATTATTTTAAAAATATATATATATATATATATATAAAATTTATTTAATATATATATATATATATATATTTTTTATATATTATAATATATTATATTATATATATAATAATATATATATATATATATATATATATATATATAAAATATATATATATATATATATATATAATGGACCCTCGACCAACGCTATTAATCCGTTCCTGAGAGCTCATCGTTAATTGAAATTATCGTTAGTCGAGTTAATTTTTCCCATAAGAAATAATGGAAATCAAATTAATCCGTTCCTAACACCCCAAAGTACTCAAAAAAAAAAATTTACCACATGAAATATTAATTTTAATACACACAAACTGAAGAAGACATGCACAGTTACATGACACTTACCTTATATACACATCTACCATCCGACTTATGACCTGCTCGACATACGTCCACTCGACTCACGACTGTGCATCTGGCAGCTGGGCTGGGCCGGCTGATGCAATATTTGACAATACTTGCGGCTGCAATGCATCATGCAGGCAGCATCAGTTTGAGTAACCCTGCCCTATCAGCAGCATCATACTGTATTAACTAACAATAAATTATTATTAACTGTACTAACTGGACAGTAAATTTCACCATGGCCCCTAAGATGAAGTCTGAATCTTGCACTGGAGATTGTGGCAAGAAAGGCTCTTACTCTCCAACTCTCTATTTGTTTTCACTGTTGCACATAAACCTGTCTGTATCTGTCTGCCTGTATATCTGTGTATCTCTGTGTGTCTGTTTATCTGTCTGTCTACCTGATAGGTCTTAACCCTTTCAGGGTCCAAGGCCCAAATCTGGAGTCACGCACCAGTGTCCAAGAATTTAAAAAAAAAAAATTTGTTATTTTTTCTTATGAAATCGTAGAGAATCTTTTTGTGAAGGTAATAAAACAAAAAGTACGAAATTTGGTGGAAAATTGACGAAATTATGCTCTCGCGAATTTTGATGTGTCAGCGATATTTACGAATCGGCGATTTTGCCGACTTTGACTCCCATTTTAGGCCAATTACATTATTCCAATCAACCAAATTCTTAGCTATTTCACTAGTATTACTTCTATTCTATCGATTGAGCACAAGAAATCGCCAAGTCATCTGTTTCAACTACAAAATAAAGTGATCGGAAATTGTTAATTGGCCAATTTTACACAAAGTTCAAAATATTCCAATTTCAAAATAGGTCCAGAATGAACAATGTAGGGATTCCTGGCACAAACTAACATTTCCTCTGTTTTATTAGTTATGTTTTGAGGCTTTACAAAAATTCCATTTGGTTTTTTATTCACATAATGAATTTTTATTCCACACCAAAAATAGAAGAATTTAACTGTTATGCAATACTGTAATAATTGTATAAATATCATCACCACATTTTTTGAATGTATATTAGACCCACCACTGACGTGTATTTGACTTGTGAGGTCGTTTGTTTTACTCTTGTAATATCGGCAAAAATTTAACATTTCCGCTACTTTAGCTCAGTTCAAGCCATTTCCAATCTAAAACCAATCAAAATCATCTCTTTTTTCCCGTAATATGTTTTCCATTCTATCAAATGAGACCAAGAAATCGCAAATACAACTATAAAAAACATACGAAAAAACACTGCAAAGTTGCTGTTTTAATCAAAAAATCATGATTTCATTTTTTTTCTCTCATTATACACAGTGTGCTGCAGGATCTGTTTTATGTGGTGCACACATACCACATAGATGTATTCTCTCATATCTAGGCCCAAATGTACCACTCACAGTTTATCAGAGTGAGCTGAGCTCATGGCGTAGATCTACGGTTTGGACCCTGAACGTAAAGCCGTAGATCTACGGGACGGACCCTGAAAGGGTTGATATGCTCCCTGACAGTCTCCCACAGCTGAGACCAGAAGAAATGCCTGGAAACCTTGGACATCACCTTCTGGTGACAAAACCCTTGTTCTCCTTCCATCAGTACTGCAAACAGAGGCGACTTCTTTGTAAGAGTTTCCTCCCTGAAATGAACACACTTATTTAATTGTAAAATCTCTTCCTCAGCAACAGCTGAGGCTCTGATGAGCTTAAGAGTGACATTTTCCTGTGCAGAAATTAATTACAACCTAGTAGGTGCAGCCTCTCTCACACTACTTAACTGATCCATTCTCCAATCATGCTCACCTCTGGCTGGAACATCCTTTTCTTCAACTGACTGCAGTTCAACTTCAGAAAACAGAGTTTCCAGACTTAAGCCCTCACCATCCTCATGAGAAATATCATGAAGACTATTGGCAGCATGATCATGAGCCATACTTCTCATGGTGGAACCATCAGGGAGAAGTCTGGCAGGGTTTCCCTAGTCTTCTCCTCCCAACCTTTGGGACTTGGTTCCCCCCAAACTAGTTGTTCCTCACTGTCTAACAGGCCCATAACATTATTCCCTAATAAGAGGTTGACCCCTTTGAAGGAAATTTCATCTGAAATACCTACAGGGAGATAGCCAACTTGGTATGCAGATTCTACCCATAATTTGTGTACAGGTGTTCTTATGGTTGAACCCATAATACCCTTCAATAATACAGTGGACTCCCGGTTCGCGATGCCATCGGTATCCAATAAATCCAGTATGCGACGCATTATATTGCAAAAAATTTGCCTCAGTTCCCATTAAAAAACCCGGTATACAATTCATCCAAGATGTGTCCACGTGTGTGCCAGTGTTTACAAGCCAGCCAGTGTGCTCGCATCTAAGAATACATTCAGTACATTCCATATTATCACAGTGTTTTTGGTGCTTGTTTCTGCAAAATAAGTCACCATGGACCCCAAGAAAGCTTCTAGTGCCAACCCTTCGAGAAAAAGGGTGCTAATGACTATTGAAATGAAGAAAGAGATAATTGCAAAGTACGAAAGTGGAGTGCATGTGTCGGAGCTGGCCAGGTTGTATACAAAACCCCAATCAACCATCTCTACTATAGTGACCAGGAAAATGGCAATCAAGGAAGCTGTTGTTGCAAAAGGTGCAACTGTGATTACAAAACAGCGACCGCAAGTGTTAGATGTTGAGAGACTGCTATTGGTGTGGATAAATGAAAAACAGATAGCAGGAGATAGCATCTCTCAAGCAATCATTTGTGAAAAGGCTAGGCAGTTGCATGATGATTTGGTAAAGAAATTGCCTGCAACTAGTGGTGACGTGAGTGAATTTAGGGCCAGCAAAGGTTGGTTTGAAAGATTTAAGAATCGTAGTGGCATACATAGTGTGATTAGGCATGGTGAGGCTGCCAGTGACTCTCAAGCTGGTCCTAGTGGCATTAAAAGAAAAAGGGAAGTAACCCCAGAAAAGGACTTGCTACCTCAAGTCCTATTGGAAGGGGATTCCCCTTCTAAACAATAACAACTTTGACACTCTACCCTCCTCCCATCCATCAATCATCACCAGATCTTCATTAAAGGTAAGTGTCATGTATTCTATTGTTAGTAGAGTACTACGAACTGTGCATGTCTTCTTCAGTTTGTGTACATTAAACTTAATATTTCATGTGGTAAAATTTTTTTTTTCATACTTTTGGGTGTCTTGCACGGATTAATTTGATTTCCATTATTTCTTATGGGGAAAATTGATTCGCTTTCCGATATTTTTGGTTTACGGTGAGCTCTCAGGAACGGATTAATATCGCAAACTGGGGGTCCACTGTATATCTACCCCAGTATAGGTATCCTTAGACACTGGTAGCACTCCAGCACGTAGCAAGGAGTAGGTGCTACATCCATCTCTCAAGGATAGTATGTTCTCAACTCTGCCTACATCCTTTTGCAAACCAACTGTGGACCTACTAGAAAATACACACATCCTGGGGTTTAGATCCAAAGTTCCTCCTCACCTTGCTTTTAAGACCTAATGCAGGCAACTGGATGTATCTCTGCAGTTAGGGTCCCCTGGGATGGTTCCTTCCTTTCCTGATCTCGCCATCTTGACCAGTAAAACTTGTGTATGTCCAGTTTTGTTACAGTAGTAACAGGCATAACTCTTAAAGGTATTTTTACCATTTGGTGGAGATATCCTGCCTAAGGGCAATGTGTGGTGTAAATATTATGCAGAGAATTTGTAATGTGGAAATTAGGAGGGGTGTGGATTACAAAAAGTTTAGTCAGAGGGCTGAAGAGGGGTTGTTGAGGGTGGTTTGGTATTTAGAGGAATGGAAAAAATAGAATGACTTGGAGAATGTATAAATTGTGGGGGAAAGGAGGCTGGGTAGGGGTTGCCTTTAAAAAGGTTTGGGAGGGGGGGATTTAAAAAAGGTTTTTGGGTGGGGGACTTTGATTTCCAGCGTGTATGAGCGTATTGGGATTAAACCCCGGGAGGTGGGAAGTACAATAAAAGGGCACTCTAAGGAGGGGTTTGGGATAAAAAGTTGGTTGTTTTTGGGAGTGACATCTAAATTTGGATCTGGGCGCCTCTCTCGATATACCAGTGATTATGTTAAATGAGGTGAAAGTTTTCCTTCTTTTTGGGGCACTCTGCCTCAGGGGAGACAGCGATTGTGTTGAAAAAATAATGTATATGTACACCACACACCACTGTATGAATACTCATATATGTATACTGTAGGGGAATAGTCCCAATATTACCCTCATATTTCTTAATTTTTAGTTCTCCATCATATCCTTGTATGTACATTAATATATGCCACATGATAAACTTCACACAAATTTAAATAGTCTTGTTCCTACAGATGGGTGGTTAAAGTGTCCAACACTATGCGCTGTCCTGCGTGGTATACCCACTCGTACTCGTAGTCCAAATGGAAATACCATGTTGGCTACTCACACTGGAGAGAAGCCATTTGCCTGTCACATGCCCCTTCAGATCTGTTCATCGGCAACCTTAGTACACACTAAGAACTTCATACTGGAAAAACCATTTTACTGCCCTTTCTGCCCTTTCAGCTGCCCAAAGGAAAATTGAAAGCTACATACGTAAAAATCAAGGGGAAGAAAAAGCCCTTTGCTTGTGAACACTGCCCAAAGGTAACACGAAAAGATCACCTTTAAGTCCCATGTAAGACTTCGGCCACTGGGCGATGGTGAACCCCTACATGGAGTAAATAGTATGGCAATAGACCCATTAAAACTTGCTTAGGGAGTTCTTAGCTACTTTGAGTAATATTATGTTATCTCCTTAATTGTGTATACTTAAACATAAATTCATATTTTTTTTTTTTAATAAGTTTGCCGATAATCTAAAAGAGAATATGCAAAAATTTTAAATTTTATAATCAATTCAGGTAATTGTATCACATTACATAGTGTTCATTGTTTTAGAGTTAACATTCTTTCGTGTATTAAATTATTGTTAAACAATTATTATTGTATTGCAGTAGTTAACCTTGACTGTCGCGGTCGTTATATGTACTTCATAGGAGAAAACTTGTTTGACGTATCTATACGTTAATTTAGCGGCTTATTCAATCAAAGGAGGAAAGCCTGTTGGCCCATTTAAAGAGTTTGGGTTCAAATTGTCGTGGCACCATATAAAAAAAATCGGGAGGGCCAGTGGTGCATTGTGGGAATACCATTTCAATCGCTTTTTCAGATGTCTAGCGTGTAAGAAATAGTGACTTCCCTGCAAATCTGGGAGCTCTTCTTCAAGTGATGCTCTAACCAGATGAAGTTCAAGGAAGATCAATATATGATTTCGAGGAAGGTATTGAGACAATAGCATGGAGGAGGTGGGAGGAGGGGAGGAGGAGGAGGGAGGAGGAAGGGAGGAGGAGGAAGAGGAGGAGGAAGAGAGGAGGAGGAAGAGGGAGGAGGAAGGAAGGAGGAGGAGGAAGGAAGGAGGAAGAGGAAGGAAGGAGGAGGAGGAGGAGGAGGAGGAGGAGGAGGAGGAGGAAGGAGGGAGGAGGAAGAAGGAGGGAGGAGGAAAGAAGGGAGGGAGAGGGAGGGAAGGAGGGGGAGGAGGGGGAGGAGGAAGAGGGAGGAGAAAGAGGAGGGAGGAGAAAGGGGAGGGGAGGTGGGAGGAGAGGAGGAGGAAGGGAGGGAGGAAGAGGAGGGAGGAGGAGGAAGGATGGAGGAGGAGGAAGGTGGAAGGAGGAGGAAGAGAAGAAAGAAGAAGAAGAAGAAGAAGAAGAAGAGATTAAGAATAAGAATAAGAATAAGAATAATAAAATACCTAATACCTAATAATAATCATAATATGTAATAATATGTTCCCTTGAGGCATGAAAACAGTTCACCCCATGACGTGACAAGATAAGGGGGAGATAACATCTGATAAGAGCTGACCTTTGATGAGCGTAAACGAGGGTGGAGGGAAGGGTGAAGCTGGTCATTGTCAAGAGCCAGGAGGAGGAGGAAGGAGGAAGAAGGAGAGGAGGGGAGGAGGAGGAGGAGGAGAAGGAGGAGAAGGAGGAGGAGGAGAAGGAGGAGGAGGAGGAGGAAGAGATGACGACGAACAAACATTTGTCTGTCTGTCTATTTGTCTGTCTGCCAAACTCCCTGTCTATCCGTCTAGCTCTGTCTCAGGAGAGAGCCACAAGACTGTGTCATCATCACGTTTACTCACATCTTCAAGCAGAGTATAGCACTTTGTCTGGATTTTTGGGGTTATCTAGGTAATTTACACTATGTATAGTTGTATTTATGTGTACCTGTGAGACAGAGGATAGACAGAGAGAGAGAAAGAGAGACAGATTGAAAGAGATAGAATGAGGGAGAAGATAATTAGATAGAATGGAGGGGGAAGCAGCATCCGACCCCATTGTTTTGACAGGCGGGTGGGGGAAGTGACTATGAGACAATATGTCACTTTGACAGCTGCCGACTCCTGACTCAAAACAATTATAAGCCACACACTCGCACACAAGACAAGCTTGCTGAAGGGTGATAATAGCAGTTTTATGAAAGTATCTAGTGACTATATATGTGTATATATATTATAGAAACCAGAAGCAAAGAAGGGAAGGCAGGAATGAAGGAAGGACTAGATGAAAGGAAGGAAAAAAGTAATGAAGGACAGATGAAGGAATGTAGGAAGAGAGGTGGAATGCCCTCCAGGTAGCCTCCAGGTAGGAAAGGAATGAAGGAAATTAGGAAGGAATGATGACACACGACCATTTACCTAGGATAACTACATAACACAACTGCCTGCTAATACTTTGAAGAAAGCTGCTCAGACGAGGTGTTTTGTCTTTGCACATAAAAAAAAAATTCAACAAAAATGCACACACTGATTTTGTGTGTGAGAGTGTAAAACACCATTGTGTATGACACCATGTTTTATGTGTGAGAGTGTAAAACACCACTGTGTATGACACCATGTTTTATGTGTGAGAGTGTAAAACACCACTGTGTATGACACCATGTTTTGCAGAGTTCCACAAGCTGCAGAACTTCTAGGAGTATGTTCAGTGACTGTATATTGGTATATATATTATAGAACAATAGTAATAAACAATTTTTTGTATTGTTTGTTTTTGTAAACAAGTTTTGTAAACAATATATTGATAATTATGTTTGTGTGCTTATTGTGTTGTATACAACGAGTGTATATATGTACATTGCACCTTACTTTGGTCTCACAGGCCACATAAGTTATGTGAAAAAATAAAATAGTGAAAAAAACAAAAACCTTCAAATACAAGTAAACTAAAGTTTACCGGGTGAGCGGCAGTCGCCGCTGTTGCCATACGCGGCTCATTTTCTGCAAACTTCATGCCTCTATATCTCGGTAAGTACTGATGGGAAAATTTTTTTTTTTGGGACTAAAACAATCAGAAAAATAATCTTAACATTTTCATAAGAAAAAATAATTTTTTTTTTTTCGAATATTTTGCGACACCAGGAGACACTTCAGGATTGGGCCCTTCGACAGTCAAAGGGTTAACATGTACTCCTATTATTCTAAATAAAATTATATTGCTTATTCCTAACACTGATTAACAAATGATTACAAATGTCAAGAAAACACTTAATAGATTATAACACATAATTTTAATAGCTGCATCTACACCTTCCTTAATTTTGACAAAGTTACTGCCAGTTATGTGGAATATTTCATATCTCATAATATGCTACTGGCTTAGTTTAAATAAAAAATGTCATTCCAATTGGATTTATAGTTTCAAAGTGATGCCCATACTCATTCAACCAATGAGTTAAAAAATTATATATATATATACATACATATCATATATATATATATATATATATATATATAAAATATATATATATATATATATATATATATATTATATATATATAAATATATATAAATATATATTATATATATATATATATATATATAATTATATATATATATATATATATTATATATATATATAAATATTATATATATATATATATATATATATATATATTATATATATATATAAATAAAAATTATATATACTATGTATATATATATATATACTATGTATATATATAATATATATATATATTATATATATAATATATATATATATATATATATATATATATATATATACATATATAATATATACATAGTATATATATATATAATATATATATATATATATATATATATATATATATATATTATATATATATATATATATATATATATATATATATATATATTATATATATATATATATATATCACACACACAGTGGTACCCCGAGTTTCAGACGACTGCTCCCAACTTGACCAATTATGTAAGTGTATTATTGTAGGTACTTTTGTAAGTGTATTTTTTGGGGGTTTGAAACAGACTAATCTAATTTACATTATTCCTTATGCTATGGATCCCATCACACATTGGATTACTCCTTCATGATAAAGTTGATATGTTATCCAGGAAGAGTACCCAGAAGGAGAATGTAGAATATAACTTTGGTATATCTGTGTCTAGTACTAGGAATAATATTAGGAGAGAAGTAAATAATGAAAATGATTGTTATAGGAATGCAGTTAGAAGCCTGAGTAGATCTATAACCCACTATGATAATATGAACATAGATAAGTATATTTATGGTGCAATGTGCAATGTGAACAGACTGACTGATTTTGTAGTGGCCAGGCTTAGGCTTGGTTACAAGTACTTCTGTCAGTTTGGGAGACACAGATAATGATCAAACTAAATGCAAATTATGTGATCAGGCATATGGTCACTGTCTTGAACACTATGTAATTAATTGTCCACTTATTGAGGAATACAGAGATAGACAGTATAATAACCTATGTGACATGTCAAGATATCTTATTAATGAAAATAAGATACCAGATATACTAAACAAATTTCCTAAATTTGCTTGTAACAGATAAGTAAACTTAAGATATGTAGATTTAAATCCATATGTACTACTGTTAACCCTTTGGGGCCTAGTTCCTAGGCCTTTTGTATATCCATATGCTCTTGCACTACCATTCACAGGATGGATATGGGGTGCACAATAAACTAGCCACTTCGGTGGCAAAATCTAATTATTCCGTATGAGAACAAATTTGTTCGGTAACAGCACTCAAAAAGCCTTCTGGAATGAAGAAAGTTCGAAGCTCAAGGTACCACTGTATGTCTACGTATACATCTATATATAATATATATATATATATATATTTTAATAAAATATTATATATATATATATATATATATTTTTATATATATTACAGTGGAACCTCTACTTACAAGTTTAATCCATTCCATGACCTTGCTCGCAACTGGATTTGCTCATTTGCAGTCAATTTTCCTCGTTTAAATTAACTGAAATGCAATTAATCCATTCCAGTGGAATTCTGTACTTCAGTGATTTAGCTAATATCAACTCTACGGCTTATTTATCTATCTCACTTCATCTAATATGACATAATAAACAATATAAATAACGTAGAAACCTGATATATACTGTAAAATGAATAAAATATGTCATTCATGTAGTGGTATGGGCAGTGTCATTGGTGGACGAGAGTTTGTCTGGAGACCAGGCAAAATGCTTATTTTTGCCATTATATTCATTTATTTGATTACCACTTTTTTGTTCACCACATATTATTTTAGTCCCTTTTATATTGCCTCATTTATTTTAGCTTTAAAGAGCTACCTTAGCTCATATTTTTTTACATTTGTTAAAATAATTCAGGTGCTATTTTATAGCTTTAGAATACAGTGGACCCCCGCATAACGATTACCTCCGAATGTGACCAATTATGTAAGTGTATTTATGTAAGTGCGTTTGTACGTGTATGTTTGGGGGTCTGAAATGGACTAATCTACTTCACAATATTTCTTATGGGAACAAATTCGGTCAGTACTGGCACCTGAACATACTTCTGGAGTGAAAAAATATCGTTAACCGGGGGTCCACTGTATTTACTTTGTCTTATACTTAATTCTAACTATAGATTCACTATAAATCTTATGATAACTAGCATTGATCCTGATACCAACCTCTTATCTAATGACTTAAATGAATCAAACAGTAACTGTAATTACTACACAGCAGAACAATCAAAGGCACTTCTCAGAGCCAACAACAACATAACTGTCTTTAACTACAATATCAGATCTTTAAGCAAACATTACGATGACCTCATAGCATTACTAAATTCCCTGCATGCCAGTATGTCCATCATTACTCTCACTGAAACCTGGCTAAAACCTGATACTACAGATGTCTATGCCATTCCTGGTTACACAGCCATACACAACTGTAGGCCAGATCAACAAGGGGGTGGCACAGCTATATACTACTCAGACCAACTAGAATGTATCACTAATACTTGCACAAGGGATGAACATGGGGAATATATAATAGCTAAATTCAAATCCAAATACCTACAAAAACCTTTCACAGTGATAAACATCTACAGAGTACCACAATCAAACATTAGCCGTTTTAGTGAAAGCCTAAGAAGTATGATAACTGATGCACGCATGAACAAAGATCACTTACTACTCTCAGGTGAATAAATAACAAAAGGGTTATTTGTGTACTCTCAGGTGACTTCAATATAAATCTCCTACAAGACCAAGACCCACATGTTACTGAATTCACAAACACTATGAGTAACTGCATGTTGCTACCAACAGTAACAAAACCTACAAGAGTAATAGAGACTAGTGTTTCCCTACTAGACCACCTCTGGACCAACACCATATCCCCCTTAAGATCAGGCATAATCACAGATAATACCACAGACCATTACCCTACCTTCCTCATAACAAACCTTGGCAAATTACCCCTAGACACTACTAAAGTCACTTTCAGACTTCACAATGAGGCAGCTATCAATAACTTCACAGCAGCAGTGACAAACATTGACTGGCACACTGAGCTAGAAATCTATACAGATATTGACAAATGTATTAATAATTTTCTAAAAAAGACCCAATACCTCTATAACAAGCACTGCCCTAAAAAAACTAAACAGATGACTGTGAAGAGACTGAACAGTCCCTGGCTAACACCCAGTATCCTCAAATCCATAAATACAAAGCACCAATACAAAAAACAGTACAGAATAGGCCACATAAGCAGAGACCAAACAAAACGTTACTCGTCAATCCTAACCAGCCTAATAAGAAGGGCTAAAAAATTGTATTATGAGAAGATTATCCAACTTATGAGGTGACATAAAAAGACCTAGAAAACCCTATCAGAAATACTAGGAACAACAAAGATAACACGAAATAGCGAAATTGAATTAACAAAACCAGATGAACCCCAATTCCCACCTACTGAAACAGCAAACAGACTCAATGATTTCTTCTCCACTATAGGAAAAAACCTTGCCAATAAAATCCCAAACTCAGATACCCCACCCAATGACTACCTCACTGGCAACGCCCCGAACACACTGTTCCTAGCTCCAACTAACCCAACTGAAGTCTCCCTTATTATCAACAAACTAAAAAACAAGACAGGAGATTTAAATACCTTACCACCCATTATATACAAAAAAGTGTCACAGGTGCTATCACCAATCATTGCAACACTCTTTAACAAATCCATTGAATCCTCTACCTTTCCTACAGCTCTCAAAATAGCAAGGGTCACCCCGATCCATAAAGGAGGAGACCACACAGACTTGAATAACTATAGGCCAATATCCAACTTACACCCTCTCTCTAAAATCTTTGAAAAATTAATCCATAAGTGTATCTATTCCTACCTCATCTCCCACAACATACTCAACCCCTGTCAATTTGGGTTCAGGCCTAATAAAAATACTAATGATGCTATTATCCATATGCTAGAACATATTTATACAGCAATAGAGAATAAAGAATTCCCACTGGGGGTCTTCATTGACTTACGTAAAGCTTTCGATACAGTTGACCACGACTTGCTCCACATAAAATTGTCACACTATGGTATAAGAGGGCACTCCCTCAACTACCTAAAGTCATACCTCAGCAACAGAAGCCAATATGTGTACACAAAATGGGCAAACTCTTCCGCACAGCCAATTACAGTTGGTGTCCCACAGGGAAGTGTCCTAGGCCCTCTTCTCTTTCTCATATACATAAATGACCTACCAAATGCATCGCAACTACTCAAACCCACACTATTTGCAGATGACACTACATACGTCTACTCTCACCCGAGCCCAGTCATGCTAGCCAATATTGTAAATACCGAATTACAGAAAATATCAAGCTAGATGAGGACCAACAAACTTACTCTAAACATTGACAAAACCTACTACATTCAGTTTGGTAACAGAGCTACAGATGTGTCTCTAAACATAATGATGAATGGATCACCTATCACAAAACTCACAGAGGGAAAATTCTTAGGAATCCACCTTGATAATAGACTCAAATTTCAAACACATATACAACAAATTTCCAAAAAAATTTCCAAGACCGTAGGCATACTATCGAAGATGCGGTACTATGTTCCACAGTCAGCTCTCCTGGCCCTTTATCACTCACTTATTTACCCCTATCTCACTTATGGAATTTGTGCATGGGGCTCAACAACAATAAACCATCTCAGACCACTAATCATCCAACAAAAGGCTGCAGTCAGAATGATAACAAATTCCCACTACAGACAACACACTCCACCAATATTCAAAACTCTAAACCTACTCACAATACAAAACATCCATACTTATTACTGCACCTACTATATACATAGAACACTTAACTCTGACATAAACCCTCCCCTCAAACATCTCCTTACCAACCTCAACAGAACACATGGCCATAAAACAAGCACAGATTACTCTTTAATGCTCCTCGTGTCCATCTCATGCTATACAAAAGCTCAATGCACATAAAAGGCCCTAAAATCTGGAATTCATTACCTGTGAATATGAAAGAAACACTGTCTGTTTATAAATTCAAGTCTCTTCTCAAAAATCACTTACTCACCCACAACTAAATAAATACTGAATAATTGTATCTCATAAATTGTATCTCATATATGTATCTCATTATTGTATCTCATAAATGTCAACCTGTGACCCAATCAAACTTTGTTACTATTTAACTTCATTACCTAACAGAATACTCCATTCTACTGATAACACAGCAACACAATAAATGACCATAAGACCTGTCTGTATAATACTCATTTGTACTAAATTGTTATCTGTTTTACAATAATTTTTGTACCACTGAATATATCATTGCTTAGTTAATCTCAAGTTAATTTTAAGCCTGCCCTTAATGCTCTGCATACAAGGGGCTTTGGCATGCTGCACTTTAAAAATTGTATTCCTTGTACTTCTCTGTATCATGTTCAAAAATAAAATTGTTGTTCTTAGTGGTAAGGATTGTAAAGGACCTGCCTAGTATGGGCCAACAGGCCTACTGCAGTGTTTCTCCTTTCTTATGTTCTTATTGGAGACTTGTTTGTGTGAAGGATGGATGGCAAGTTTATTGTTGGAGAATATGACACTAATATCAACTCTACGGCTTATTTATCTATCACAATTCAACTAATATGACATAATAAACAAAATTAATAACATAGAAACATGGAATATACTCTAGAATGAATAAAATAAGTCATTACGTAAGTCACGAGAGGTGTTGTGTTGTGTTGTTGTTGGGAATATAAGGGCCACTGAGAGTAAGCCATCCATAATGGTAGTGAAGCAGCAGCTGAGGTGGCAGTGTTTTCTGTAGCCCTATATAACTCCAACAACATTGGAGGAGTTAGTAGAATTGCTGAGTCACTAAAGAAAGAACCCTCTACCACCATCACTACCACCTTCTACCACAATTAGAACTGTTACCACCATCACTACCACCATCAACCACTATCACAACTGCTTCCACTCTGCCACCACCACCTTTGTATTTTTCTACAAACTTTTTCATAAATTATATGTGTTTATCACATTCTTTACCAAAGGGCTGGCACTAGGAGCTTTCTTTGGAGCCATGGTAGCTTATTTAGCACTTGCAAGCACTAAAATCAATGGAATATTATGAAATATTTTGTAGGAGTAAGTGAGGGGACCGTCGCTCACTGGTAAACAATGGCACACTGGCTGGGAAGGCAGGTCCAGGCGGCTCAGACTGTGAGTACGCGTCCCAGACGAAGGACGATTAGCGAGTTAACGGACCATTTGCGAGCTAATGTTTAGACAAAATAACGGGACTATTTCCGAAATGGACGATTTTCAGGCCGGACGATTATTGAGGGACCACTGTATATGCACCTAAAGTCAGTACCTGACCAGCCGGGCTGTGGCTCATATGTTGGATTGCGTGCAGCCAGCAGTAACAGCCTGGTTGATCAGGCTGTGATCCACCAGGAGGCCTGGTCACAGACCGAGCCATGGGGGCATTGATCCCCGGAACTCTCTTCAGGTAAACTCCAGGTAATACTCTGATAATTATACTTATGTGTACCTGTACTTAAATATACTTACACACTGTGCAGGTACACATTAAAATCGCTAAGTCTCTCTACTCATGACACCAATACTATGTAATAATAATCACTCTTGGGCATATTAAATGTCTTATTTTACATTAATACTGTATAGGCATTTTCATTAATCCATCTATGATATTTTCCTAAAAATTATATATGAAACCTGTTACATAGCATATAAACATGATACATACATTCACAGAATAAAAATTGACGTAAATATGAGATTTGTTTACAAAGCGGCTGTGTAGGTAGTGTTGGAAGACTTACGTTTTCTCTAGTCAAACTTGGGGATAACTGTAGAAAAATATTCTTTTCGTATGCCTTCACTCTATATACAGTGGACCCTCACCTAACGATATTAATCCATTCCTGAGAGCTCAATGTTAGGTGAAATTATAGTTAGGCGAATTAATTTTTCCCATAAGAAATAACGGAAATCAAATTAATCCGTGCAAGACACCCGAAAGTATGAAAAAAAAAAAAAAATTTTACCACATGAAATATTAATTTTAATACACACAAACTGAAGAAGAGAGGTACAATACATGACACTTACCTTTATTGAAGATCTGGTGATGACTGATGGGATGGGAGGAGGGGAGAGTGTGGATGGTCTTAGTGTTTAGAAGGGGAATCCCCTTCCATTAGGACTGGAGATAACAAGTCCTTTTCCGGGGTTACTTCCCTTGTTCTTTTAATGCCACTAGAACCAGCTTGAGAGTCACTGGACCTCTGTCGCACAATATATCTGTCCATAGAGGCCTGTACCTCTCGTTCCTTTATGACTTTCCTAAAGTGGTTCACAACATCGTTAGTGTAATATTCACCAGCACGGCTTGCAATAGCTGTGTCAGGGTGATTGTCATCAAAAAAGGTTTGCATTTCAAGCCACATTGCACACATTTCCTTAATCTTTGAAGTGGGCAACTTCTTCAATTTCTCTCTCCCCTCCTCCGAAGCAGTTTCCTCAGGTCTGGCCTCTTGCTGTTGAAGATGATCTAGCAGCTCATCAGTGGTTAGTTCATCATTGTCCTCCTCCACCAACTCTTTCACATCCTCCCCACTAACCTCACCAATATGAGCACTAGTTCCAGGCATTTTTTCCTGTTCACCTGGGTGTTAGTCAACAGTTGTGGGTCGCATCCTGGGGGACAAGATTAAGGACCTCAATGGAAATAAGTTAGACAGTCCTCGATGATGCACTGACTTTCTTGGGTTATCCTGGGTTGCTAACCCTCTGGGGTTAATCGTTTCTTGGTAATTGTTTCATGTTAAGCCATACCAACAACACACTCTCCACATCTTCAAGTAATACAGCTGATGGTGGTGCAGCAACAGCAGCAGCTGACTGTGGTGCAGCAACAGCTTACTGTGGTGTAGCAGCAGCTGTGGTGCAGCAGCAGCTGACTGTAGTGCAGCAACAGCTGACCGAGGTGCAGCAGCAGCTGACTGTGGTGCAGCAGCAGCTGTGGTGCAGCAACAGCTGACTGGTCCAGCAACAGCTGACAGTGGTGCAGCAGCAGCTGACTGTGGTACGATAGTATTTCTCACCCTTTTTACCACAGGGTTGGCACTAGAGGCTTTCTTGGGGCCCATGGTCACTTATTTTGCAGGTGAAATCACTAAAAACGCTGTGATAATATGAAATGTTCCGATTGTATGCTTGGATGTGACCGCGGAGGCTGGCTTGTAAACACTGCCACCCACGGAACAAGTGAGGCTGGCTCAGGCCGCACGTGGATGCGTCTCGGACAAATCGCGTTGAGCGAGTTTTTTAGTGCTAGGCGAGGCAAAATTTTTGTGTTAAAATGTATCGCTAGGCGGATTTAATGTTATACGATGCCATCGCTAGGCGAGAGTCCACTGTATAGCAATTCACGACCCTTGTGGGTTTAGTGATTTTTATTATGATAATAATAATAATAATAATAATATAATAATAATATCTTCATTCACTCTAAAAATGGTGTGTTGCTGTTTGTTTATTCTGTACTAACTTGTACAACTTGTACACAATGTAAGAATATTTGTATTGTGAGGTAATTATTATTATAATAAAAAATATTGAGGTAAATGTTTTACAAACTCTTACAAACGTACATGAATGAACTAAAAGTAGATACATATTAATACGCATTTATTTCACCTGACCAAGTGATCACCCGCTACCTGTTCAGTTTGTGTTCTTACATTGTCTGAACTCTGTATATTGTTCTCTCTCTCATTTATTCTTTCATTAACTAGTTGGCTCTAATTGACAATAGCGTCTAAGCTTAGCTGTGATAAAAAGAGGAGTCGTAAGACTCTTGCTTTAAGTGCCAAGTAAGAGGATGATGGTGTGCCATTCTGATTTTATTCAATAAACACCCTGCCACTCACCTCTCACACATTAATATTAATATTTTAAGGTAAGTAATAAGTGTACTCTGTGTGTATCTTACCTTTTATTGTGTTTTTAATGCCTATTTCTATTGCTAACTTAATATAAGTTAGTGTAAACTTGTTGTCTGGCATTCATTGCATATTTTATATATGCTCTGATAATACTTGTGGACCTGTGTGGTAGCCGGGTGGAGGGACAACATTACATTTTTCTCTGCTCAGCCATCAGAGAAAACGGGTATGAATCTGCGTTTGGCCCAGCCACTCCCTCAGTCCACTTTTATTTACAATTTTCGACATGAATTATTCATTACTTCTACCTTCATTTATGATGGCATCTAAAGGTAGTTGTTAGAAATGATTAAATTCAGTGAACAAGGCATGTCGATGTTAATAATATGGCTCTGGGCCACAGTGTAGGTAGTGGGTAGGTGTAGCCCAGGCGGGCTACGCCTACCGGCTACCTACACTGACTTCCTACAAATAAATACTACTCACCTCTCTTCCTGTATTAAGACTACACATATTTTAAGGTAAACAATGAGTGTACTGTATGTGTATTTTACCTCACTGGGATGTTTTAAATATTGTATATTAAGTATGAGATGGAGAGCCAGGGCTACCTACACCTGGGCTACCTGCACCTGACTTCTTACAAATAAGCACTACTCACCTCTCTCCCTACATTAAGATTACAAGTAATGAATTTACTGTGAATGTATTTTACTTTGTGTGTTTTTAATGCCTGGTTCTATTACTAACTTAATATAATTTAGTGTAAACTTGTTGTCTGGTATTTATATGCATTTATAAATGGAAAAAAATGGCGTTCTGCCTTCCGGCGATGTCTGCTTTCCGGCCACAGCCTGGAACCTAACCCGCCGTATAAGTGGGGCCCTACTGTACTTGTGGTTGGGGATTTCAATGCTAAAGTGGGTAAAAATGTTGTGGAGGGAGTAATAGGTAAAGTTGGGGTGCCAGGGGCAAATGAAAATGGGGAGCCTTTAATTGAGCTATGTGTAGAAAGAGGTTTAGTAATAAGTAACACATATTTTATGAAAAAGAGAATAAATAAATATACAAGGTATGATATAGCATGTAATGAAAGTAGTTTATTAGATTATGTATTGGTGGATAAAAAGTTGATGGGTAGGCTCCAGGATGTACACGTTTATAGAAGGGCAACTGATATATCGGATCATTATTCAGTTGTAGCTACAGATAGAGTAAGAAGTAAATGGGACAAGAGGAAAATGACAACAACAAGTAAGAGGGAGGTGAAAGTGTATAAACTAAGAGAGGAGGAAGTTCGGGTGAGATATAAGCAACTATTGGCAGAAAGGTGGGCTGGTGCAAGTATGAGTAGTGGGGGGGTTGAAGAGGGTTGGAATAGTTTTAAAAATGCAGTATTAGAATGTGGGGCAGAAGTTTGTGGTTATAGGAGGGTGGGTGTAGAAGGAAAGAGGATTGATTGGTGGAATGATGAAGTAAAGGGTGTGATAAAAGAGAAAGAGGTATCTTATGAGGGGTTTTTACAAAGCAGAAGTGTTATACGAAGAGTAGAATATATGGAGAGTAAAAGAAAGGTGAAGAAAGTGGTGAGAGAGTGCAAAAGGAGAGCAAATGATAGAGTGAAAGAGGCACTGTCAAGAAATTTTAATGAAAATAAGAAAAAATTTTGGAGCGAGTTAAACAAGTTAAGAAAGCCTAGGGAACAAATGGATATATCAGTTAAAAACAGAGTAGGGGAGTTAGTAGATGGGGAGTGGAGGTATTGGTTAGATGGCGAGAATATTTTGAGGAACTTTTAAATGTCGACGAAGAAAGGGAGGCAGTAATTTCACGCAATGGCCAGGGAGGTGTGCTATCTTGTAGGAGTGAAGAAGAGTAGGATGTGAGTGTGGAGGAGGTGCGTAAGGCATTATGTAGAATGAAAGGGTATAAAGCAGCTGGAACTGATGGATCATGACAGAAATGTTAAAAGCAGGGGAGGATATAGTGTTGGAGTGGTTGGTATTTTTGTTTAATAAATGTATGAAAGAGGGGAAGGTACCTAGGGATTGGCAGAGAGCATGTATAGTCCCTTTATATAAAGGGAAAGGGGACAAAAGAGATTGTAAAAATTATAGAGGAATAAGTTTACTGAGTATACCAGGAAGAGTGTACGGTAGGGTTATTATTGAAAGAATTAGAGGTAAGACGGAATGTAGGATTGCGGATGAGCAAGGAGGTTTTAGAGTGCGTAGGGGATGTGTAGATCAAGCGTTTACATTGAAGCATATATGTGAACAGTATTTAGATAAAGGTAGGGAAGCTTTTATTACATTTATGGATTTAGAAAAGGCATATGATAGAGTGGATAGGGGAGCAATATGGCAGATGTTGATGTAAAGAGTTTTTATGAGGATAGTGAGGCTCAGGTTAAGGTGTGTAGAAGAGAGGGAGACTACTTCCAGGTAAAAGTAGGTCTTAGACAGGGATGTGTAATGTCACCATGGTTCTTTATTATATTTATAGATGGAGTTGTAAAAGAAGTAAATGCTAGGGTGTTTGGCAGAGGGGTTGGGATTAAATTATGGGGAATCAAATACAAAATGGGAATTGACACAGTTACTGTTTGCTGATGATACTGTGCTTATGGGAGAGTCTAAAGAAAAATTGTAAAGGTTAGTAGACGAGTTTGGGAGTGTGTGTAAAGGTAGAAAGTTTGAAGTCTGTTGTTAAATCTATTGTGGCACTGGGGAGTTCCATGGGGTTGGATGTGAGTTTGGAGGATGTGGAAGAGTTGATGGAAGACCACAACGAAGAGCTCACCACTGAGGAGCTGCAAGAGCTTCAGCAGGAAGAGCAAGAGATTGCAGCTCAGCATCTTGTTGCAGAGGAGGAGGAAGAAAGAAGGAAGAAGGTGCCTTCGTCAGAAATTAAGGAGATTTTTGCAATGTGGGGTAAGATGGAAAGATTTATGGAGAAACATCACCCTGACAAGGCTGTTGCAAACCATGTTGGCAACATGTACACTGACAAAGTCTTGGGCCATTTTAGGGAAGTGTTAAAGAGATGCCAGAAACAGAGCTCTCTGGACAGTTATTTTGTGAGACAGGACTCCAGTGACTCTCAAGGTGCTCCTAGTGGCATTAAGAAACAGAGAAGAGAAGCAACCCCAGAAAAGCAATTGGTACCTGAGGTGTTGATAGAAGGGGATTCCCCTTCCAAACTGTAAATAATCCAATCTCTCTCCTCCTCCAGTCTCCCATACACTAAGAAGAATCTCCAATAAAGGTAAGTGCTATACAGTTAATGTTTCATTTATCATTTCCCATTGTATTATGTACTACATCTATATTTCATGTAAAAAATTTTTTGTTTTAATACTTCTGGGTGTCAGGAACGGATTAATTGTATTTACATTATTTGTTATGGGGAAAATTCATTCAAAAATCGTAGATTTCGATAATAGTATGTAAGTAAGTTTATTCAGGTATTCACAAATACAGTTACATAGATTATCATACATAACAACATACGTGTAGAGAACCTAGGATAACCCAAAAAAGTCCGAGTGACTTATTTCCATTGCCTTCACTCAGAGCATTATTTCTTCTCAAAATGATGTTACATGAGAATGGGAGTGTTCTTCTTTATTTATTCTACCGTATCAATGTAGAGACAACCTGTACACAATGTAACTTGTACACAAACCAGACGTGTACACCTTGTTTACAAAACTTACCTTCGCCTGGTTTGTTTACATAACTCTGCGCCTGTCCTCTCTCATGCACTCATTCTTTCTCTCTTTCATTTATTCGTTTTATCTCATTTACTTACTCCTGACCCTACATTAAGACTACAAATATTTTAAGGTAAGTAATGAGTGAACTGTATATACATTTTATCGCTCTGGGATGCTTAAATGTAATAGAATATTATGTGTAGGTGGGTTGGCCTGGTATGGTAGCCCGGCTGACTACCATACATACCACACTTGATTTTTTACAATAAATACTACTCATCTCACCCTATATTTTAAGGTAAGTAATGAGTGAACTGTATATACATTTTATCGCTCTGGGATGCTTAAATATCATAGAATTGTATGTGTGGGTGGGGTGGCCTGGTATGGTAGCCTGGCTGACTACCATACATACCACACTTGATTTCTTACAATAAATACTACTTGTCTCACCCTAGATTAAGACTATTAATATTTTAAGGTAAGTAATGAGTGCACTATGTGTGTATTGTACTTTTTTATTGTTTTTTTGATGCCTGGTTCTATTGCTAACTTAATATATGTTAGTGTAAACTTGTTATCTAGTGTTTGTATGCATTTGTAAGTGGAAAAAAAGGGTGTTCCACTTTACGGTGGTTTCCACTTTACGGCGGTAGCCTGGAACCTAACCAGCCGTATAAGTGGGGCCCTACTGTATATATATATATATATATATATATATATATATTATATTATATATATAATATATATTTATATATATATATATTTTATATAATAATATATATAAAATTATATATGTCGTGCCGAATAGGCAGAACTTGCAATCTTGGCTAAATAGCAACGCTCATCTTGCCATATAGGAAATGCGAAAATTTGTGTATGGAATTAATTTCGGTCAAAATCATTCTGATCCTAACGAGAAAAATATATTGCATTGTGTTTGTTTAGTATGTATATTATTGTTAGGTAAGACACATATGCAACAGTTAGGTATCTTTATTATGAAACGTTTCGCTACACAGTAGGCTTCTTCAGTCAAGTACAGAAAGTTGATAGAAGCAGAAGATACTTGAAGACGAAAGTAATCAGTCCATCACCCTTAAGTTTGAGGTGGTCAGTCCCTCAGTTGGAGAAGAGCATTGTTCCATAGTATGAAACAATACATATGGAACAATGCTCTTCTCCAGACTGAGGGACTGACCACCTCAAAACTTTAAGGGTTGATGGACTGATTACATCGTCTTCAAGTATCTTCTGCTTCTATCAACTTTTCTGTACTTGACTGAAGAAGCCTACTGTGTAGGCGAAACGTTTCATAATAAAGATACCTAACTGTTGCATATGTGTCTTACCTAACAACCTGTCGGTATTTTATACCATTTTAATATTACATTATTGTAAACAAATCTAAAATATATATAGTTGGGTTAGGCTAAAATAAATTACTCTTGTTATAATAAGGTTAGGCAAGTTTTCTAAGATTCTTTTGGTGCAAAATTATAAATTTTTACATTAACATTAATGAAAAAAATATATCTTTAAACGCATAAGAGAAAATTTTAGAAAGGACTTAATTTTAAATGAGTTCTTGCTAATTGACCAGTTTTACAAATTCGGCACGACATATATATATATATTATATATATATATATATATATATATATATATATATATATATATATATATATAGTATATATATATATACAGTAGGGCCCCGCTTATATGGCGAGTTAGGTTCCAGGTTGTCGCCAGAAAGCAGACTTCGCCAGAAGGCAGAACGCCATTTTTTCCATTTAAAAATGCATATAACTGCCAGACAACAAGTTTACACTAAATTATATTAAGTTAGTAATAGAACTAGGCATTAAAAAACACACAAAGTAAAATACATTCACAGTAAATTCACTACTTATCTTAAAGTATTTGTAATCTTAATGTAGGGAGAGAGGTGAGTAGCACTTATTTGTAGGAAGTCAGGTGCAGGTAGCCAGGTGTAGATAGCACTGGCTCCCCATCTCATACTTAATATTCGATATTTAAAACATCCCAGAGAGGTAAAATACACATACAGTACACTCATTATTTACCTTAAAATATGTTAGTCTTAATATAGGAAGAGAGGTGAGTAGTATTTATTTGTAGAAAGTCAGTGTAGGTAGCCGGTAGGTGTAGCCCGCCTGGGCTACACCTACCGGCTACCTACACTGTGGCTCAGAGCCATATTATTAACATCAACATGCCTTGTTCACTGAATTTAATCATTCTAGCAACTACCTTTAGATGCCATTACAAACGAAGGTAGAAGTAATGAATAATTCATGCCGAAAATTGTAAACAAAAGCGGAGTGAGGGAGTGGCTGGGCCAAACGCAGATTCATAAATGTTTTCTCTGATGGCTGAGCAGAGAAAATGTAATGTTGTCCCTCCACCCAGCTACCACACAGCTCCACAAGTATTATTATCAGAGCACACATAAAATATGCAATAAATGCCAGACAACAAGTTTACGCTAACTTATATTAAGTTAGCAATAGAAATAGGCATTAAAAACACAATAAAAGGTATGATACACACAGAGTACACTTATTACTTACCTTAAAATATTAATATTAATGCGTGAGAGGTGAGTGGCAGGGTGTTTATTGAACAAAATCAGAATGGCACACCATCATCCTCTAACTTGGCACTTAAAGCAAGAGGCTTACGACTTCTCTTTTTATTACAGCTAACCTTAGACGCCATCGTCAATGAGAGCCAACTAGTTAATGAAAGAGTAAACAAGAGAGAGAACGAGATACAGAATTGAGACAATGTAAGAACACAAACTGAGCAGGTAGTGGACGATCACTTGGTCAGGCGAAATAAATGCGTATTAATATGTGTCTACTTTTAGTTCATTCACGTCCATTTGTAAGAGTTTGTAAAACATTTACCTCAATATTTTTTTTATTTTAATAATAATTACCTCACAATACAAATACTCTTACATTGTGTACAAGTTGTACAAGTTAGTTCAGAATAAACAAACAGCAACACACCATTTTTAGAGTGAATGAAGATAATAATAATAATAATAATAATAATAATAATAATAATAATAATAATAATAATAATAACAATAATATTATTATTATTATTAGTATTATTAATAGTAATATTATTATTATTATTATTATTATTATTATTATTATTATTATTATTATTATTATTATTATTATTATTATTATTACTATTATTATTATTATTAATAAAAAGCACTAAACCCACAAGGGTTGTAAATTGCTATATATAGAGTAAAGGCATACAAAAAGAATATTTTTCTACAGTTATCCCCCAGTTTGACTAGAGAAAACGTAATTCTTCCGACACTATCTACACAGCTGCTTTGTAAACAAATCTCATATTTACATCAATATTTATTCTGTGAGTGTATGTATCATGTTTATATGCTATGTAATGGGTTTCTTATATAATTTTGAGGAAAATATCGTAGATGGATTAATGAAAATGCCTATATTGATGTAAAATAAGACATTTAGTGTGCCCAAGAGTGATTATTATTAAGTAGTATTGGAGTCATGAGTAGAGAGAGACTTAGTGATTTTAATGTGTACCTGCACACCAGCACAGTGTGTGAGTATATTTAGGTACAGGCACACATAAGTGTAATTATCAGAGTACATATAAAATATGCAGTAACTTTAAAACACTTGAAATTTTGAAAAGTTTCCTGACATAATAGATGTGGTCACGGAAAATGTAAACAAGCCGGGTGAGGGGGGCATCGTATTTGAAAGACCGCTTGCCGTATAGCAAATTTTGGTCATAATTTAACATCGCTGTATTAGCAGAACACTGTAAGGCGAAATGCCGTAAAGCGGGCCTTACTGTATATGTTTTTTTTTTTTTTTCAAAAGTTGGCCGTCTCCCACCGAGGCAGGGTGACCCAAAAAAGAAAGAAAATCCCCAAAAAGAAAATACTTCCATCATCATTCAACACTTTCACCACACTCACACACTATCACTGTCTTTGCAGAGGTGCTCAGAATACAACAGTTTAGAAGCTTATACATATAAAGATACACAACATATCCCTCCAAACTGCCAATATCCCAAACCCCTCCTTTAAAGTGCAGGCATTGTACTTCCCATTTCCAGGACTCAAGTCCGACTATATGAAAATAACCGGTTTCCCTGAATCCCTTCACTAAATATTACCCTGCTCACACTCCAACAGATCGTCAGGTCCCAAGTACCATTCATCTCCATTCACTCCTATCTAATACGCTCACGCACGCTTGCTGGAAGTCCAAGCCCCTCGCCCACAAAACCTCCTTTACCCCCTCTCTTCAACCCTTTCGAGGATGACCCCTACCCCACCTTCCTTCCCCTATAGATTTATATGCTTTCCATGTCATTCTACTTTGATCCATTCTCTCTAAATGACCACCAACCTCAACAACCCCTCTTCTGCCCTCTGACTAGTACTTTTATTAACTCCACACCTTTTCCTAATTTCCACACTCCGAATTTTCTGCATAATATTTACACCACACATTGCCCTTAAACAGGACATCTCCACTGCCTCCAACCGTCTCCTCACTGCTGAATTTACCACCCAAGCTTCACACCCATATAAGAGTGTTGGTACTACTATACTTCAATACATTCCCTTCTTTGCCTCCACAGATAACGTTTTATGACTCCACATATACCTCAATGCACCACTCACCTTTTTTCCCTCATCAATTCTATGATTAACCTCATCCTTCATAAATCCATCCGCCGACACGTCAACTCCCAAGTATCTGAAAACATTCACTTCTTCCATACTCCTCCTCCCCAATTTGATAACCAATTTTTCTTTATCTAAATCATTTGATACCCTCATCACCTTACTCTTTTCTATGTTCACTTTCAACTTTCTACCTTTACACACATTCCCAAACTCATCCACTAACCTTTGCAATTTTTCTTTAGAATCTCCCATAAGCACAGTATCATCAGCAAAATGTAACTGTGTCAATTCCCATTTTGAATTTGATTCCCCAAAATTTAATCCCACCCCTCTCCCGAACACCCTAGCATTTACTTCCTTTACAACCCCATCTATAAATATATTAAACAACCATGGTGACATTACACATCCCTGTCTAAGACCTACTTTTACCGGGAAGTATTCTCCCTCTCTTCTACACACCCTAACCTGAGCCTCACTATCCTCATAAAAACTCTTTACACATGAACACCTATTCCATATACTTGCAACATCTGCCACATTGCTCCTCTATCCACTCTATCATATTTTTTTTTTATTATCACACTGGCCTATTCCCACCAAGGCAGGGTGGCCCAAAAAAGGAAAACTTTCACCATCATTCACTCCATCACTGTCTTGCCAGAAGGGTGTTTTACACTACAGTTTTTAAACTGCAACATTAACATCCCTCCTTCAGAGTGCAGGCACTGTACTTCCCATCTCCAGGACTCAAGTCCGGCCTGCCGGTTTCCCTGAACCCCTTCATAAATGTTACTTTGCTCACACTCCAACAGCACGTCAAGTATTAAAAACCATTTGTCTCCATTCACTCCTATCAAACACACTCATGCATGCCTGCTGGAAGTCCAAGCCCCTAGCACACAAAACCTCCTTTACCCCCTCCCTCCAACCTTTCCTTGGCCGACCCCTACCCCGCCTTCCTTCCACTACAGACTGATACACTCTTGAAGTCATTCTGTTTCGCTCCATTCTCTCTACATGTCCGAACCACCTCAACAACCCTTCCTCAGCCCTCTGGACAACAGATTTGGTAATCCTGCACCTCCTCCTAACTTCCAAACTACGAATTCTCTGCATTATATTCACACCACACATTGCCCTCAGACATGACATCTCCACTGCCTCCAGCCTTCTCCCCGCTGCAACATTCATCACCCATGCTTCGCACCCATATAAGAGCATTGGTAAAACTATTCTCTCATACATTCCTTTGTTTGCCTCCAAGGACAAAGTTCTTTGTCTCCACAGACTCCTAAGTGCACCACTCACCCTTTTCCCCTCATCAATTCTGTGATTCACCTCATCTTTCGTAGACCCATCCACTGACATGTCCACTCCCAAATATCTGAATACATTCACCTCCTCCATACTCTCTCCCTCCAATCTGATATCCAATCTTTCATCACCTAATCTTTTTGTTATCCTCATAACCTTACTCTTTCCTGTATTCACTTTTAATTTTCTTCTTTTGCATACCCTACCAAATTGATCCACCAATCTCTGCAACTTCTCTTCAGAATCTCCCAAAAGCACAGTGTCATCAGCAAAGAGCAACTGTGACAACTCCCACTTTATGTGTGATTCTTTATCATTTAACTCCACGCCTCTTGCCAAGACCCTCGCATTTACTTCTCTTACAACCCCATCTATAAATATATTAAACAACCACGGTGACATCACACATCCTTGTCTAAGGCCTACTTTTACTGGGAAATAATTTCCCTCTTTCCTACATACTCTAACTTGAGCCTCACTATCCTCGTAAAAACTCTTCACTGCTTTCAGTAACCTATCTCCTACACCATAAACCTGCAACATCTGCCACATTGCTCCCCTATCCACCCTGTCATACGCCTTTTCCAAATCCATAAATGCCACAAAGACCTCTTTAGCCTTATCTAAAAACTGTTCACTTATGTGTTTCACTGTAAACACCTGGTCCACACACCCCCTACCTTTCCTAAAGCCTCCTTGTTCATCTGCTATCCTATTCTCCATCTTACTCTTAATTCTTTCAATAATAACTCTACCATACACTTTACCAGGTATACTCAACAAACTTATCCCCCTATAATTTTTGCACACTCTAAATCCATAAATGCAATAAAAACTTCCCTACCTTTATCTAAGTACTGTTCACATATATGCTTCAATGTAAACACTTGATCTACACATCCCCTACACACTCTGAAACCTCCTTGCTCATCCGCAATCCTACATTCTGTCTTACCTCTAATTCTTTCAATTATAACCCTACCATACACTTTTCCTGGTATACTCAGTAAACTTATTTCTCTATAATTTTTACAATCTCTTTTGTCCCCTTTCCCTTTATATAAAGGGACTATATATGCTCTCCGCCAATCCCTGGGTACCTTCCCCTCTTTCATACATTTATTAAACAAAAGTACCAACCACTCCAACACTATATCCCCCCCTGCTTTTAACATTTCTGTCATGATCCCATCAGTTCCAGCTGCTTTACCCCCTATCATTCTACATAATGCCTCACGTACCTCCCCCACACTTACATTCTGCTCTTCTTCACTCCTAAAAGATGGTATATCTCCCTGACTAGTGCATGAAATTACTACCTCTCTTTCTTCCTCAACATTTAAAAATTCCTCAAAATATTCTCGCCATCTACCTAATACTTCCATCTCCCCATCTACTAACTCCCCTACTCTGTTTTTAACTGACAAATCCATACTTTCCCTAGGCTTTCTTAACTTATTTAACTCACTCCAAAATTGTTTCTTATTTTCATTAAAATTTCTTGACAGTGCCTCTTTCACTCTATCAGCTGCTCTCCTTTTGCACTCTCTCACCACTCTCTTCACCTTTCTTTTACTCTCCATATACTCTGCTCTTTGTATAAGACTTCTGCTTTGTAAAAACCTCTCATAAGCTACCTTTTTCTCTTTTATCACGCCCTTTACTTCATCATTCCACCAATCACTCCTCTTTCCTCCTGCCCCCACCCTCCTATAACCACAAACTTCTGCCCCACATTCTAATACTCTTTTTTTAAAATTATTCCAACCCTCTTCAACCCCCCCACTACTCATCTTTGCACTAGCCCACCTTTCTGCCAATAGTCGCTTATATCTCACCCGAACTTCCTCCTCCCTTAGTTTATACACTTTCACCTCCCTCTTACTTGTTGTTGCCACCTTCCTCTTTTCCCATCTACCTCTTACTCTAACTGTAGCTACATCTAAATAATGATCCGATATATCAGTTGCCCCTCTATAAACATGTACATCTTGGAGCCTACCCATCAACCTTTTATCCACCAATACATAATCTAATAAACTATACACAAATAACCCGCACATGAAAGAGAAGCTCACGACGACGTTTCGGTCCGACTTGGACCATTGACAAAGTCACACTAACCAGAAGTGGAGCAAGATGGCTATATATAGGCAGGAAGAGGTGGTGGTAGGTAGTAGTAGTAGTAGTACAAGAATGGTATATAATACGTGTGACTTTGTCAATGGTCCAAGTCAGACCGAAACGTCGTCATAAGCTTCTCTCTTTTATGTGCCAGTTATTTGTGTATTGTTCCAGTCATGGTATTGTGCTTTTTTTTGTTATCTAATAAACTACTTGCATTACGTGCTACATCATACCTTGTATATTTATTTATCCTCTTTTTCATAAAATATGTATTACTTATTACCAAATCTCTTTCTACACATAGCTCAATTAAAGGCTCCCCATTTACATTTACTCCTGGCACCCCAAATTTACCTACTACTCCCTCCATAACATTTTTACCCACTTTAGCATTGAAATCCCCAACCACCATTACTCTCACACTTGATTCAAAACTCCCCATACATTCACTCAACATTTCCCAAAATCTCTCTCTCTCCTCTACACCTCTCTCTTCTCCAGGTGCATACACACTTATTATAACCCACTTTTCACATCCAATCTTTATTTTACTCCACATAATCCTTGAATTAATACATTTATAGTCCCGCTTTTCCTGCCATAGCTTATCCTTCAACATTATTGCTACCCCTTCTTTAGCTCTAACTCTATTTGAAACCCCCGACCTAATCCCATCGGCTAAGGATATTAATCCGTTCCTGAGAGCTCATTGTTGGACGAAATTATCGTTAGCCGAATTAATTTCCCCCCTAAGAAATAATGGAAATCCAATTAATCCGTTCCAGACAGCCAAAATTATTAAAAAAAATTATTTTTTTTTTTCATGAAATATACATTTCCCTACAAAGAAAACAATGAGACATGCACAATAACTATATAAATAAATGTTAAAATGACACTTAATTTTATTGAAGAGTACTGATGAGTGATGAGACACTGTTTTTCTTGAACACTCTGGGATTTTCAGAGTGATACATGGGTAAAGGCTTCACTTTGCAATCCCCACTAGCATTACAACAAAACAAGAAAATTAGCCTGTCTTTCATTGGCTTGTGTTCTGGGAGTGCCTTTTCCTCCTGAGTAATGTAGGTCTTATTTGGCATTTTCTTCCAGAATAGGCTTGTTTTGTCACAATTGAACACTTGTTGGTGTTGGAATTTTTCAGCTTTGCCATGCCTTATCACACTGTGTATGTCACTACAATTCTTAACCCTTTCAGAATTTTGGCCGTACTAGTACGGCTTACGCACCAGAGTTTTTGATGTACTAGTATGCCTAAATTCTAGCACCCTCAAATCTAGTGAGAGAAAGCTGCTAGGCCTACATATGAAAGAATGGGTCTATGTGGTTAGTGTGTGCAGTATAAAAAAATCCGGTAGCACACAGTGCGTAATGAGAAAAAAAAAAATTGACTGTGTTTTTGGATTAAAACACAGCGACTTTGCACTGTATTTTCGTATGGTATTTATTGTTGTATTCTAGTTTTCCTGGTCTCATTTTATAGAATGGAAGACATATTACAGAAATTGAGATGATTTTGACTGGTTTTACAATCAAAAGTACCTTGAAATTGAGCTCAAAGTACTGAAATGTTTGATTTTTACCAAAGTTCAAAAGTAAACCAGTCATGCCAAGCGTCCAATACACATCAACTGATGAGTCTAATATTCTTTCACAAGTGTGCCGATATTATTTATACCATTTCTACATTAATGCAGTAGTCTGCATAACAGTAAATCTTCTATTTTTTGTGAGAATAAAAATTCAAAATGGAAAATTGGCATCTATTGAAATTTGTGTGAAATTGGCAAAATTGCTAAATTCTGACCACTGTATTGGAGAGTTGAAATCGGTAAATGGGTGGTTTCTTGTGCTCATTTGATAGAAAAAATGGAATTCTAGCGAAATAGTTATGATTTTTGTCAACTAGTACACTGGAATTCGCTGAAAATAGGGCTCAAATTGGGCAAAATCGCCGATGTATAAACATCGTCGAGACTGCTAACTTTGCAAAAGCATAATTCTGTAAGTTTTCCATCAAATTCCATACTTTTGGTGTCATTATGATTGGAAAAAGATTCTCTATCTTTTCATAAGAAAAATTTTTTTTTTTTTTAAATTTGGCAACCCTGAGAACAAGTCTGGGAGAGGGCCTGGCAACCCTGAAAGGGTTAAATCTCTCAAACCAACCTTTGCTGACCTTAAATTCACCAATATGAGCACTAGTTCCAGGCATTTTTTCCTGTTCACCAGGGTGTTAGTCGACTGGTGTGGGTCTCATCCTGGGGGACAAGATTAAGGACCCCAATGGAAATAAGTTAGACAGTCCTCGATGACTCACTGACTTTCTTGGGTTATCCTGGGTGGCTAACCCTCTGGGGTTAATTGTTTCTCGGTAATTGTTTCTCGTTAAGCCACACCAACAACAGTCTCTCCACATCTTTGGGTAGTACAGCTGACAGTGGTGCAGCAACAGCTGACGGTGGTGCAGCAGCAGCTGACCATGGTATGATAGTATTTCTCACCCTTTTTACCACAGGGTTGGTGCTAGAAGCTTTCTTTGGGCCCCTGGTGGCTTATTTAGCAGTTACAAGCACTATAAACAATGGAATAATACAAAATGTATCGAATGTATGCACGAAACCGGCCATCCTGGCTTGTAAACAATGATGGTGGGGCAGCTGAGGCACTCAGGCTGAGCAGACAGTTTCAGGACGAATTACGTTGGGCGCGTTTTTTATCGTTAGCTAGGCCAAAATTTTTACTCTTAAACGCTTCGTTGGGCAGATTTAACACTATGCCTCTGTATATATATATATATACATGTATATATATATATATATATATATATATATATATATATATATATATATTATATATATTTTATATATATTATATATATATATGTAATATATATATATAATATATATATATATATATATAATATATATATATATTATATAATATATATATATATATATATATATATATATATATATATATATATATATATAATATATATATATATATATATATATATATATATATATATATATATATATATATATATATATATATATATATATATATATATATATATATATAATATATATATATATATATATATATAATATATATATATATATATATATATATTATATACATGTATACATATACAGTGGTACTCCGACTTTCGAACTTTCTTTGTTCCAGAAGGCTGTTCGAGTGCCATTACTGAATGAATTTGTTCCATAAGGAATAATGTAAATTAGATTAGTCCATTTCAGACCCCCACAAATACACTTCCAAAAGCACTTACAATAATACACTTACATAATTGGTCGAGTTGGGAGCAATTCGAAACTCAGGATACTACTGTATATATATATATATATATATATATATATATATATATATATATATATATATATATATATATATATATATATAATATTTTGTGTGTGTGTGTGTGTTGTGTTTGTGTATGTATTTCTTTTTCAATGAACTGGCCATCTCCTACTTAGGCAGGGTGACTGAAAAAGAAAAACAAGTTTTTCTTTATACATTTAATAACTTATACAGGAGCAAGGGGCTACTAGCCCCTTGCTCCCAATTATATATACATACAGACAAACATACATATATACAGTATATATATATATATATATATATATATATATATATATATATATATATATATATATATATATATATATATATATATATATATAATATATATATATTTATATATATATATATATATATATATATATATATATATATATATATATATATAATATATATAATATATATATATATATATATATATATATATATATATATATATTATATATATATATATATATATAATATATATATATATATATATATATATATATATATATATATATATATATATATATATATATATATATTTTATATATATATATATATAATATATATATATATAATATATATATATATATGCAAAACAACCACTCTGAAAGAATAGAGAAATTCCAAGTGCTTTCGTGACTAATTATTAGCTCCATAGGGTCAGTTTCATATAAATTATCCAAATGGCTTTTTGATATTTTGAGCCCTATTGTTGGCAAAATTTCTAACTTTAATGTTAAAAACAACATAGACTTAGTTGATAAATTAAGCTCCTTGACTGACTTAAATGATTTTAACATGGTTAGTTTTGATGTTACTTCCTTGTTTACGAAAGTTCCTGTTGATGATTTATAAAGTGTCTTATCTGAAGAACTCGTTAACTATGATTTACCATTGCCAGTTCCTACTATCATTAAACTTATTAAACTTTGCATTGTTGATGCAAAATTTGTATTTAATGATAAGTTTACACTCAGAAGTTTGGTATGGCAATGGGAAATCCTCTTTCACCTGTTCTTAGTAACCTATACATGGAATTTTTTGAAACAAGGTTGCTTAACACAATCCTCCCTAATAGAGCTAAATGGTTCAGATATGTTGATGATATTTTGTGTCTTACGCCCAAAAATGTAGATATACACCATTTCCTTGGAAAATTAAATAGC
Source organism: Cherax quadricarinatus (assembly GCF_026875155.1). Taxonomy (NCBI): domain Eukaryota; kingdom Metazoa; phylum Arthropoda; class Malacostraca; order Decapoda; family Parastacidae; genus Cherax; species Cherax quadricarinatus. The sequence goes on along the minus strand of NC_069408.1, from coordinate 30,222,401 downwards.
TTAGCCCATTCGATAAACTTTACTGTTGAGTTTGAAGAAAATAACTCATTGCCTTTTCTAGATGTTTTAATTATTAAGGGTAATAATGAATTCAAATTTAAAATTTACAGAAAACCTACAAATAACTGTTCCTATGTCCACTATTATTCTTCGCATCAAGATAGAGTCAAACTGTCTGTTTTCTCATCACTGTTTTTGAGAGCTTTACGAATTTGTAGGCCTGAGTTCATAAATGAGGAAATATCCAAAATTTATGAAATAGGTAATGATTTAAAATACTCAAGAAATGTAATTGATAAATCTTTTAAAGTTGCTAGAAATACTTTTTACAATCCAAAAAGGGACAACCAGCCTTATTCAACTAAAAATATGTTGGTTCTCCCTTATCATGAAAACTTGGTTGATATGCCTTCTCTTCTTAAGTTAAAGTTAAGTTAAAGTTGTATTAAAAAATCTTGATACAGTAAAAAAACTTTTGATAAAGAATTTCCCCCAAAATGCTGATGGATGTGTCTATAAGATTCCTTGTAAATTTTGCGATAAGGTTTATTACGGTCAAACTGGTAAAAATCTCAAACTTAGATTAAAACAACATAAATATAGCATTAGAACTGGACAAGATTCCAATGCTCTATTTATTCATGTAAGAGATTTTAACCATCCAATTGATTTTCAAAAAGTTGAGAAAGTAGTATCAAGCAAGTCCATGGTCGACAGGAATATAATTGAATCTTGTTTCATAAAAAGCAGTTTTGACAATAATATGAATATTTCCTTTCGTTTATATAAATTAGATCCATTTATAATTAATAGAATTTGGGAAGAATTTAATAATACACTGGACAATTAATAATTTTTAAAATTTTCTTGGGTAGAATAGATTGTTGGTGGGTTGTGCAAAGGACCTGTCCAGTTGGGCTGGCGCATGTCAGGTGTTTAACTGTTGTGGGATCTGATAGTGAGGTGTTGGCCAGGCCCCTTATATACCTTCCTTGGATGCTTTACTTTCATAGTTCCTTGATAATGTGAGTAGTCACAAAAGCGCTTGGAATTTCTCTATTCTTTCAGAGTGGTTGTTTTTGCATATTCTGAAATCACCTGTTTACTGTGATCTATTGCATATATATATATATATATATATATATATATATATATAATATATATATATATATATATATAAAATATATTATATATATATATATATAATATATATACATGGAACCCCCGCTTAACGAACACCTCCAAATGCGACCAACTATGTAAGTGTATTTATGTAAGTGCGTTTGTACATGTATGATTGGGGGTCTGAAATGGACTAATCTACTTCACAATATTCCTTATGGGAAAAAATTCGGTCAGTACTGGCACCTGAACATACTACTGGAATGAAAAAAGTTCGTTAACCGGGGGTCCACTGTATATATATATATATATATATATATATATATAAAATATATATATATATATATATATATATATATATATATATATTTATGTGTATATATATATATATATATATGTCGTGCCGAATAGGCAGAACTTGCGATCTTGGCTTGAATAGCAATGCTCATCTTGCCATATAGGACAAGTGAAAATTTGTGTATGCAATAATTTCACCAAAATCATTCTGAACCTAACGAAAAGAAATATATTTCACTGTGTTTGTTTAGTATTAAATTATTGTAAAGAAATCTAAAATATATTTAGTTGGGTTAGGCTAAAATAAATTGTTCTTTTATAATAAGGTTAGGTAAGTTTTCTAAGTTCCTTTTGGTGCAAAATTATAAATTTTTACATCAACATTAATGAAAAAAATACATCTTTAAACGTATAAGAGAAAATTTTAGAAAGGACTTAATTATAAATGAGTTCTTGCTAATTGACCAGTTTTACATATTCGGTACGACATATATATATATATATATATATATATGTATATATATATATATATATATATATAAAATATATATATATATATATATATATATATATATATATATATATATAATATATATATATATATATAATATATATATATATTTTATATATAATATATATATATATATATATATATATATATATATATATATATATATATATAATGGAGACAAATGGTTTTTAATACTTGACGTGCTGTTGGAGTGTGAGCAAGTAACATTTATGAAGGGATTCAGGGAAACCGGCAGGCCGGACTTGAGTCCTGGAGATGGGAAGTACAGTGCCTGCACTCTGAAGGAGGGGTGTTAATGTTGCAGTTTAAAAACTGTAGTGTAAAGCACCCTTCTGGCAAGACAGTGATGGAGTGAATGATGGTGAAAGTTTTTCTTTTTCGGGCCACCCTGCCTTGGTGGGAATCGGCCAGTGTGATAATAATAAAAAAAAATAATATATATATATATAATATATATAATAATAATTATATTATATATATATATATATATATATATATATATATATATATATATATATATATATATATATATATATATAAATATATTATATATATATTATATGCAATAAGATCACAGTAAACAGGTGATTTCAAAATATGCAAAACAACCACTCTGAAAGAATAGAGAAATTCCAAGCGCTTTCGTGAGTAGTCACAAAAGCGCTTGGAATTTCTCTATTCTTTCAGAGTGGTTGTTTTGCATTATATTATATAATATATATATATATATATATATATATATATATATATATATATATATATATATATATATATATATATATATATATATATATATATATATATATATAATATACTATATATAAGTATATACATACACATATATTCACTTAACTCAAGTGTTTTTCAGTTAGTTTTATATCAATATGTGATGAATATTACTGTACATAGAAACAAGTACTGACTGACTTTTTTTTATATATTCTGAACTGGAATTCATGGTTGTTTTTAAGAATTAAACATCTGGAAACAGCAAAGTTTTTTGATTAACCTTAACAAAGAATTTTATGGTTTATGTTACCTTGCAATAAGAGGAAGAATTCACTGTGGGAGTTAAATATCACACAATTTCATATGTAAGTCAGTAAGAACTGAAAAAAGAAGATACCCCATTGTCACACATAATTTTTGGATGTAGAGCTTATTAATAAGGAAAACACTTTGCATCCGTAATATGGCTTAATGAGCTCCATGATATTGAACACAGCCAATAGTAAAGAAATAAACAAACAACTTTATTTCTATAAAGTGGAGTATGTATGGTACTTTATAAAAAGCCCCTTGTTATGCAAGACATTTTGAGCAATCTTAAAACTAGCTTAAAATTACTAGACAATGAGACACACTTAGTACATGACAATACACATACAGTAGGCCCCACTTATATGACAGATTAGGTTCCAGGCTACTGCCAGAAAGCAGAATGCCATTTTTTTTCCACTTTTAAATGAATATGAATGCCAGATAACAAGTTTACACTAACATATATTAAGTTAGCAATAGAACTAGGTATTAATTAAAAACAATGAAAAGTAAAATGCACACATAATATACCCATTACTTACCTTAAAATACTTGTAGTCTTAATGTAGGGTGAGGTGAGTTTTATTTGCAGGATGTCAGGTTTGAGAAGTATGGTAGCCAGCCACGGCAGCCCTCCCCACCCCACCCACACGTAGTAATAATAATAATCATAATAATAATAATAATAATGTTTATTTCTTTGTAAAGGTTACAATGTGTAATTACAATTTTGATTTGCTAAGTACAAAGATAGCCACTATCATGCCAAGGCATTTTGGGCAAACTAATGCTAATACATAGTAACTAATTAAAACTAGATAAGATAATAGCACATAGTAACTATACTTAAAACTAAACAAGGAATAGTGGTTAGCTGTTTTACAATCTTACTTGAACTTAGTACAAAATCTAACTTACAAGTAATGGTGCAGGTGGTAATATTTTATGGAATGGCAGAATTAAAAGCCAGGAGGTCACATGATAAGACTAATTAGCAGATGTTATGGCAAATTTGGTTAGTATTGAGAAACAGTATGATTTTATGGATTGGCAGAATTAAGAGCCTAGAGGTCACATAATAAAACCAGTTAGCAGATGTTTCGTTGATTTGGTTAATATTGTGAGATAAGATGATTTTTTAGCAAGGTCCTAAATTTATAAGCTGTCAGGGGATCCTTGACCTATTCCGGTAGCGAGTTCCAGATCTTCGGGCCTTTTATGTGCATAGCATTCTTGCACAGTGAGAGTCTGACTCAAGGGATGTTGCAAAGTGCCTTATGCCTTGTATTGTGCCTGTGCATTCTGTTGTAACTGTCGAGAAGTAGTTTTAGGGGAGGATTTACAGTGGAGTTTAATGTTCTCTATATGTAGTAGGCACAATAAAAAGAGTGTATGTCTTGTATATTTAGCAAGTTGAGTCTTTTGAAAAGTAGTGGGGTGTGCTGTCTAGCACAGGAGCTGTTGTCACTTGCACAACAGCTTTCTGTTGGATTATTAAGGGTCTAAGGTGGTTAGCTGTGGTTGAGCCCCAGGCACAAATACCATAGGTGAGGTAAAGATATATATTAGAGAGTGGTACAGGGTAAGGAGAGTCATTTGTGGTACATGGTATCATAGCTTGGAAAGGATTCCTACTGATTTGGAAATTTTCTTGGCTATGTGATGGATATGGGACTGAAATGTAAGATTACAGTCAAGGAGAAGACCTAGAAATTTGCCCTCTGTGTGTCTTGATATTTTTTTTTTTTTTTTTAACACATTGGCCGATTCCCACTAGGGCAGGATGGGCCGAAAAAGAAAAACTTTGATCATCATTCACGTCATCACTGTCTTGCCAGAGGGGTGCTTTATAGTACAGTTATAAAACTGCAACATTAAGACCCCTCCTTCAGAATGTAGACACTGTACTTCCCATCTCCAGGACTCAAGTCCGGCCTGCCGGTTTCCCTGAATCTGTTCATAAATGTTACTTTGCTCACACTCCAACAGCACATCAAGTATTAAAAACCATTTGTCTCCATTCACAACTGTCAAATACGCTCATGCACGCTTGCTGAAAGTCCAAGCCTCTCGCACACGAAACCTCCTTTACCCCCTCCCTCCAACCTTTCCTAGGCTGACCCCTACCCCGCCTTCCCTCCACTACAGATTTATACACTCTCGAAGTCTTTCTGTTTTGTTCCATTCTCTCTACATGTCCGAACCACCTCAACAACCCCTCCTCAGCCCTCTGGATAATAGTTTTGGTAATCCCACAATTTCTCCTAATTTCCGAACTATGAATTCTCTGCATTATATTCACACCACACATTGCCCTCAGACATGACATCTCCACTGCCTCCAGCCTTCTCCTCGTTGCAACATTCATCACCCATGCTTCACACCCATATAAGAGTGTTGGTACAACTATATTCTCATACATTCCCCTTTTTGTTCCACAGACAAAGTTCTTTGTCTCCACAGACTGCTAAGTACACCACTCACCCTTTTCCCCTCATCAATTCTGTGATTCACCTCATCTTTCATAGACTCATCTGCTGACACATCCACTCCTAAATATCTGAATACATTCACCTCCTCCATACTCTCTCCCTCCAATCTGGTATCCAGTTTTTTTTTTTTTTTTTTTTTTTTTTTTTTACACAGGGTTTGACAAGGTTAAGGATCCCTAGCTTTATTGACAAGCTATTTACAGGTTAAGGATTCCTAACTTTATTGGCAAGCTAAGAGCTGTTACCTACATCAGCTCATTTGAAAGCATTTTTATTGTTATGAGACATACAAGTAGGGAACAGGATGAAGTTGGAGCCATCTGTGGGCCAGCATTTTCATTTGATCAACTGACTTTATCTCGCTGACATCATTATGCTGTACGAATGTGTTCCATACTCGAGTCATCCTGGGTATATATGATCTCAGATGGAGTGATGTTCTGGAGAAGGGTACAGCCAGAGTGAAGTTGCTGCTTTTTGCTCATCTTGTGGTATAAAAGCTTGTTTCACGCTGTCCTCGAAGTGGATCCAAGTCACCTAATCTTTTTCTTATCCTCATAACCTTACTCTTTCCTATATTCACTTTTAATTTTCTTCTTTTACATACCCTACCAAATTCATCCACCAATCTCTGCAACTTCTCATAAGAATCTCCCAAAAGCACCATGTCATCAGCAAAGAGCAACTGTGACAACTCCTACTTTGTGTGTGATTCTTTTTCCTTTAACTCCACACCTCTTGCCAAGACCCTAACATTCACTTCTCTTACAACCCCATCTATAAATATATTGAACAACCACAGTGACATCACACATCCTTGTCTAAGGCCTACTTTTACTGGGAAATAATCTCCCTCCTTCCTACATACTCTAACCTGAGTGTCACTATCCTCGTAAAAACTCTTCACTGCTTTCAGTAACCTACCTCCTACACCATACACCTGCAACATCTGCCACATTGCCCCCCTATCCACCCTGTCATATGCCTTTTCTAAATCCATAAATGCCACAAAAACCTCTTTACCCTTGTCTAAATACTGTTCACCTATATGTTTCACTGTAAACACTTGGTCTACACACCCCCTACCTTTCCTAAAGCCTCCTTGTTCATCTGCTATCCTACTATCTGTCTTATTCTTAATTCTTTCAATAATAACTCTACCATACACTTTACCAGGTATACTCAACAGACTTATTCCCCTATAATTTTTGCACTCTCTTTTATCCCCTTTGCCTTTATACAAAGGAACTATGCATGATCTCTGCCAATCCCTAGGTATCTTACCCTCTTCCATACATTTATTAAATAATAGGACCAACCACTCCAAATCTATATTCCCTCCTATACACAAAATCACAGCCTCCCAATCTTCATCAACATTTAACAATTCCTCAAAATATTCCCTCCATCTTCCCGATACCTCTAACTCTTCATTTAATAACTCTTCTCTCCTATTTTTAACTGTCAAATCCATTTGTTCCCTAGGCTTTCTCAACTTATTAATCTCACTCCAAAACTTTTTCTTATTTTCAACAAAATTTGTTGATAAACATCTAAACACTCTCTCATTTGCTCTCTTTTTACATTGCTTCACCACTCTCTTAACCTCTTTTTTTCTCTCCATATACTTTTCCCCTCCTTGCATCACTTCTACTTTGTAAGAACCTCTCATACGCTAACCTTCTCTCCCATACTACTCTCTTTATATAATCATTCCACCAATCGTTCTTCTTCCCTTCCGCATCCACTTTCCTGTAACCACAAACTTCTGCTGAACACTCTAACACTACATTCTTAAACATACCCCATACATCTTCAACCCCATTGCCTATACTCTCACTAGCCCGTCTATCCTCCAATAGTTGTTTATATCTTACCTTAACTGCCTCCTCTTTTTGTTTATACACCTTCACCTCTCACTTACTTGCTGCTTCTATTTTCCTTGTATCCCATCTGCCTTTTACTCTCACTGTAGCTACAACTAGAAAGTGATCTGATATATCTGTCCCCCCTCTATAAACATGTACATCCTGAAGTCTACTCAACAGTCTTTTATCTACCAATACATAGTCAAAACATATATTCGCTGCCTGACTGTGGTGGAGCGTGGTTGTGCTCTGCACCCCTCTGCTGTTTTCAGGTGAGCTTTCATAGCAACAACATGGCACTGAGTGTAAGGCGTAGAGTGAATACTGTCGGCATTGAGCTGCTTTGTGGGACGATTTCCCCCTCTACGGCACAAGTGTTGTTACCGACGATCATAAGAGAGACGTACGGAATACAAGATGACGAGGTATATGTGTAGCCCTGAATGGGGCCTATAGGATCTTTGTTAAGTTAAATTCGACGGCTGTGTATGAGTCGTTGGTTACGAAATTCCAGCATGTGAGTCTAGATGCAACCCCGGCTGTAAGAGTGCATCTCATAGATGTCTCTTGCCATTATACGTGGGTGAAGTTGCACAACGTCCCCTTCGAGGCTGACGAGGCTGACATACGGAACGTGTTTGAGGCGTTTGGTACCATGCATCTGGCAACCCAAGGCAAGTGGGTGGCAGGTGCATACATAGGACGTCCGGAGGGTACTTTGTCCCTCAAAATGTCTCTGAGGCACCGGATCCCGTGTTATGTTGTGATGAAGGAGTTCCAGACCCAGATTCTTGTGTCTTATGCTGGGCAGTAACGTACGTGCAGGCTGTGTGGGGAGTACGATCACATGGCGGCGATGTGTGTGCGACAGAGGAGGGGGATGTCACAGACTGGTGGAGCACCAGTTACAGATGTGGATGCCGTCGTGGAGAGTCCCACAGGCAAACGAGGAAGTGGCCGTCTGTGGAGTGATATTGTTGAAGATTCCATTGTGGTGAATGATGGGTGAGCCTTAAGTTGTGTTGAGCCAGAAATGGCCACTCTGCTGGTGACAGGGGAGGAAGTGCTAGTCCAGCAGGAGGTGATGGCACTGGAGGAAGAGCTGGACGAGGTTTTGATAACTTTAACTTCATCTGGGGAGGATGACATCCTTGTATGGGAGACTGTCCCTGAGTTGCAAGGAGTGAATGTGTGGGGACGCGCAAAGGAAGGAAGGAGGAGTTCAGCAGGCACAGAGAGGAGTCACCGTGCTCTGTGCAACATGAAACAGTGGAGGTTGACGTTCACTGTGAGGAATCATCGGAAGACAGCATGGCGGTAGAGGGCATCACGAGGAAGAGAGCGGTGGCATCAAACTCAGATGATGTCCTGGCATGGTGCAGAGGTCTGGGAGGAAGGATGAATATTCTCGAGGTAGTCGAGGCATCGAAAGAAGGGGGTGAGGTAGATGGTTGGAAATCGTGTGTTGACCCTGGGGCAGGAGGCCCTGGGAAGGTTGAAAGGAGGAAGGGTTGGAAATCTTAGGAAGGCCTTAGGTGTATGACTGTGAATGTGAATGGACTGTGTAATAGAGTGAAGAGGGAATGTTTTCGTATGCTCCTATGTAAATATAGAGTGGACATCGTATTTCTACAGGAGCATAATTTCAGGGAAGGAAGAGTGCTAGAGGTGGCGGGGTTTAAGGTTTTTGACTCTGCCATCTGCACGTTTGAAAGGTGGTGTGGGTTTATTGATAAAGGAGGCGAGCCCGTTTGTGTTGATACGAAGTGAGGGGGGAGGGGGGGAGGGTGTTGCGTGTGGATAGGTGGTGGATGTAAGTGTATATGTGCCAGTGGAAAACGATATGAAAGTAAAGAGGGATTTTGTGTGTGATGATCTAGTTTTCGCCTTACGTGGTTTACCTGCAGTGGCCATCGTTGGTGGGGACAGGAATTGTGTAATTAGGAGAGCTGATGTGGAACCACAAGGGGCGGGGCACATGTTGGCATCCTTACGAAATCTCTTGGTGGATGTTCAGTTGAGGGATGTAGTAGGGGGGGGGCATGAGAGGTAGAGCATACATTCGTGAGGAGAGGTTACGCGGCTAGGTTAGATAGGTTGTACATATCTCACGGAGTATTGTCAAAGTTTGTCCGTACAATAGAAGTAGCTTTTTCAGATCAGGCGTTAGTGGCAGAGGTGGAGTGGGAGTCATTAGCTAGTATCTCTAGGGGATATTGGAAGTTAAATACGAGTGTGTTAGAAGATGAGGAGGGGTTGATGGGTTTTACAGCACTGTGGGAGGGGATAAGTGAGGAGGTAAAAGGGGTAGAGGATGTGGTGACGTGGTGGGATGGTGTGGCTAAGGAACGGATTTGGCATTATTATGTGCGAGAAGGGAAACGGATCAATTCTTTAAAATATGGGCTCATTAACTATTTGGAGGACAGGTTAAGGGGTTGTTATGTAAGGGGGGCGGTGGAGGGTACCTATCCTATGGACGACATTATGGTAATTAAGGGGAGACTGCGAGAAATCCAGGATGAGAGGTTCCAAGCGGTGAGAGTAATGGCGGGGGTGGAGGAGGTGTTATGGGGAGATAGGCCATCGTCGTGTGTATTGCGTAGGCAAAAATAATGTCAGCAGGCAATGGCTATTCCATGGTTGGAGGTTCATGAGTCAGTGGGTGGGTATAGGGTGGGTCAGGTTCTACAAACTACAGATGGGATGGGGTTGTTTGCGGATAAGTGGTATGAGCAGTATTGGCAAGAGGAAGAGATAGGAGCTGGGGATTTAGAACAGGTGTGTGGGAGTGTGATATGTCGGTTGGGAAATAGTGATAGGGAAGCACTGGGTGGGGAAATAACTGAGGAGGAAATATGGAGAGCTTTAAGTGAAATGCGTAAGGGCAAAGCACCAGGAATCGATGGACTACCGGCAGAGTTTTATCAACAGCATTGGGAGCTAATGAGGGTTTTTTTGGTAAGGTTATTAAATTTGATGAAAGAGAGGGGCAAGTTGGGAGACAAGCAGGCAACAGCTGTAGTAGTCTTGGTACCGAAGGGTAAGGGACAGCATACGCTTAGGGACTACCAGGCAATATCATTGTTATGCGCGGGTTATAAGTTGTTTGCTAAGATTTTAGGAAATAGGTTTAAGTGTGTAGTAGGGCGGGTTGTATCGAAAACTCAGTTTGGGTTGCCAGGGAAGTATATGGAGGAGGGGCATGGGTTACTATGGGATTTCGTGTAAGAAAAAGGGGGGGAAAGGGGGGGCTTGGTTGCTCTAGACTGGCAAGATGCATATGACAGAGTGGAGCAAGAAGCATTGAGAGCTATCCTTAGGTGACAGGGTGTTGTGATAGAAACACAGGCTTTATCTCTAGGCTTTATTGAACATAGAATCTTCATAGTACTTCTGCAACAACAAAATATAATGACTAGTACATCTAATAACGGCTTCTACAGGGATGGTGATGTCTTGCATATGTCAAGAGAAAAGTTATAACTACAGGCCACATATTTAAACTCACCATGTAATCTGCATCACTAATATATGGATAGAAGAGAAGAGAATCACACACCATGTGTTGGCGCCCATGACACACACCAAACTGTTGTTGTTGTTAAGGGCCGCGAGAGGTGGTGCAGTATTATCCTGCTGCTGCTCCCCACAGGAGCAGTATAACTACAATCTTCCCCTTCTAAAATATCAGAGACAGTAATCTCCCAAACTGTTAGGTGGGCGACGTACACGTCCCGACCTTCGTAGCCCTTGAGCCTCTTCACCAGGTTCAATATTTTCCAGCGGGGTTTGACTAACTGCTGGAGCAGAATCCTCTATTTCCATAGGGGTAGTCTCAAGGGGCTTTCCAGGAGAAAACGAAGCATTTTTCACATCTATTGGTGTATCTTGAGATTCCACACTAATGGGGATTTCAACTGGGGCTAAATGTCTTGTAGATATTGTAGTCTCTTCACCATTTTGGTAGCAAATGTGGGCGTAATGTGGATTAGCTTGCAGGAGCTCTACCTCTTCCACTAAAGGATCCATCTTATTCATCCTAAGGTGACTCTTCAGGAGAACGGGTCCAGGACGACATAACCAAGTGGGCACGGAGGCTCCCATAGAGGAACGACGTGAATAGTTGAGGAGTCTTTCATGAGGGGTTGCATTAGTAGCTGTGCACAGCAATGATCTAATAGAGTGAAGAGCATCAGGTAGGACAGTTTGCCAGTGTTGAACAGGTAGATTGTGCGACTTCAGTGTATAGTACCATTGAACCACTCCACTTGACCATTGCCTTGAGGGTTGTAGCTTGTTGTTCTGCTGCAGGCAATACCTTTGCTAGCCAAAAACTCCTGAAGTTCGTTACTCATGAACGAGGATCCCCTGTCTGAATGGATATAAGCTGGCATACCAAAAATAGAGAACAACTGTAAAAGACAACTAATAACAGTTGAAGCAGTCATATTTGCACAGGGGAATACAAAGGGAAACCTTGAATATTCATCTACTATGTTAAGGAAATACCTATTCTGATTTGTGCTTGGTAGAGGTCCTTTGAAATCTATATCAGTCTCTTGAAAGGCTGGGTGGATTTTATGAGATGAGTCTTCTCTGGCTGATGAAAGTTTGGCTTGCACTCTGCATGCTCTGATCACTTGTCGCACATCTTCCACTGAGTAGGGCATGTTCTTTGATTTGACAAAATGGTACAGGCATGTAACTCCTGGGTGACACAAAGCCTTGTGGAGCACTGAGAGTGATTGCAAATCATGACATGTTGCTCCACAGTGGGACCTAGAGAATGCATCAGGTGAGATGTTCTCTTGACCCAGTCGGTACAGAATATCAAAGTCATAACATGATAGTTCCATCCTCCAGCGTAATATCTTGTCATTCTTTATCCTACTTTTGTGCTTCTTGTCGAACATATACATCACGGACCGTTGGTCAGTCCTTATGGTGAATGTCTACCAGTT
>NC_069408.1:30187476-30209585 GCF_026875155.1 Cherax quadricarinatus | reverse complement strand
AAAAATAAATTGCGGGCATGAACACTTTTTAGAAGCACACAGCAACACCCTCCCCCCTTTTGCCCTTGCCTGCTCTTCTCATCCATGGGGTTTTAGCCGCAATTCTTGCAAAATTTTTTTCCTTCTAATACTCCCTTCAATCTTTCCTTCCTTCAAATACTCCCTCCTAATTTTCCCTTTCCTTCAATATCCCCCCTTCAATATCCCCCCTTCTAATATTACCTTCCTTCAATACTCCTTCCAAATATTACCTTCCTTCTAATATCTCCCTTCTAATATTACCTTCCTTCTAATATCTCATTATAATATTACATTCCTTCTAATATCTCCCTTCTAATATTACCTTCCTTCTAATATCTCCCTTCTAATATTACCTTCCTTCTAATATCTACCTTCTAATATTACCTTCCTTCTAATATCTCCCTTCTAATATTACCTTCCTTCTAATATCTCCCTTCTAATATTACCTTCCTTCTAATATCTCCCTTCTAATATTACCTTCCTTCTAATATCTCCCTTCTAATATTACCTTCCCTCTAATATCTCCCTTCCTTCTAAGATCTCCCTTCCTTCTAACATTCTCTTTCTTCTAAAATCTCCCTTCCGTCTAATATCTCCCTTCCTTCTAATATTCTCTTCCTTCTAATATCTCCCTTCCTTCTAATATCTCCCTTCTTTCTAATATTCTCTTCCTTCTAATATCTCCCTTCCTTCTAATATCTCTCTTCCTTCTAATATCTCCCTTCTCATATTAACTTCCTTCTAATATCTCCCTTTCTTCTAATATCTCCCTTTCTTCTAATATTCTCTTCCTTCTAATATCTCCCTTCCTTCTAATATCTCCCTTCCTTCTAATATCTCCCTTTCTTCTAATAACTCCCTTCCTTCTAATATCTCCCTTCCTTCTAATATCTCCCTTCCTTCTAATATCTCCCTTCCTTCTAATATCTCCTTCCTTCTAATATCTCTTCCTTCTAATATCTCCCTTCCTTCTAATATCTCCCTTCCTTCTAATATTCTCTTCCTTCTAATATCTCCCTTCCTTCTAATATCTCCTCTTCCTTCTAATATCTCCCTTCCTTCTAATATCTCCCTTCTAATATTACCTTCCTTCTAATATCTCCCTTTCTTCCAATATTCTCTTCCTTCTAATATATCCCTTCTAATATTACCTTCCTTCTAATATCTCCCTTTCTTCTAATATTCCTTCCTTCTAATATCTCCCTTCCTTCTAATATCTCCCTTCCTTCTAATATCTCCCTTCCTTCTAATATCTCCCTTCCTTCTAATATTCTCTTCCTTCTAATATCTCCCTTCTAATATTACCTTCCTTCTAATATCTCCCTTTCTTCTAATATTCTCTTCCTTCTAATATCTCCCTTCCTTCTAATATCTCCATTCCTTCTAATATCTCCCTTCCTTCTAATATCTCTCTTCCTTCTAATTTTCCCCCTTTCTTCTAAAATCTCCCTTCCTTCAAATAACTCCCTTCCTTCTAATATTCTTTTCCCTTTTCCCTAATATCCCCTTCCTTCTAAAAACCCCCTTTCCCTTCAAATATTCTCTTCCTTCTAATATCCCCCTTTCCCCTTCTAATATCCCCTTTTCCTTCTAAAAACCCCCCTTTTCCCAATATTACCTTCCCTTCTAATTCCCCCTTTCTCCTTCAAATATCCCCCTTTTCCCTTTCAAAAAAACCTTCCTTCAAAAAATCCCCCTCCCTTTCCCTTTCTAATATCCCCCTTTTCCCTTTACAATATCCCCCTTTTCCCTTTCTTAAAATCTCCCTTTTCCCCTTCAAATATCTCCCTTCCCTTCAAAAATATTCCCTTTCTTCCCCCCTTTTCTAATTTTTCTCTTTTCCCTTCTAAATCTCCCTTCCTTCTAAAAACCCCCCCTTCCCTTTACAATATTCCCCTTCCTTCTAAAACCCCTTTTCCTTCTAAAATCTCCCTTCAAAACTCCTTTTCCCCCCAATTTATCTCCCCCCAAATATTCCCCCCTTTCAAAATAACCTCCCTTTTTTCCCTAATATCCCCCCCCCTTTCCTTCAAATATCCCCCCTTTTAAAATTCCCCCAACTAAAATCCCTTCCCTATTTTACCCCCATTTTTCTAAAATCCCCCTTTCCTAAAAACCCCCCTTATCCTTCCAAAAAAATATCCCCCCCTTTCTAATACCCCTTCCCTTTAAAATCCCCCCCCTTCAAAAACCCCTTCCCTAAATTTTCCCCAAAATTTTCAAAAAACCCCTTTCCTTAAAAATCCCCCTTTTTCCTTAATTTTTCCCTTCCTTCTAATATCCCCTTCCTTTTCAATACTCCCCTTTCCCAACAATTTTTCCCCTTTCCTTCAAATATTCCCTTTCCTCTAAAAATTTCCCTTCCTTAAAATATTCCCCCTTTCTAAAATCTCCCCCAATAACCCCTTTTCCTCTAAAACCCTCCCCTTCCTTCAAATATCCCCCTTTTCCCAAAAACCCCCCTTTCCTTCAAATAACCCTTCCTTCAAAATTTTCCCTTTTCCCTTTCTAATATTCCCTTCCTTTCTAAAAACCCTTTCCCCTTTCAAAAAACCCCCATTCTAAAACTCCCTTTTTCTAAAATCCCCCTTCCTTCCTAATACCTTCCTTCAAATTTTCCCCTTTTTCCTTTAATATTTCCCTTTTTTTTAAAATATTCCCTTCCCTTCTAATATCCCCCATTTCTAAAACTCCCTTTTTCCTTTTTTTAATATCCCCCTTTCCCTTTCAAATTTTCCCTTCCCAAAAATTCCCCCTTTCCCTTCTAATATCTAAAATTCCCTTTAAAAACTCCCTTCCTTCTAATTTATCCCCCTTTCCTTTCAAAGAACCCCCCCCACCCTTTTCTAATTTTCCCCCTTTTTCCCTTCTAAAAAAATTTTTCCTTCTAAAATCATTTCTAAAAAAACTCCCTTCCTTCAAATTTTTCCCCCTTTCCCTTAATACCCCCCCTTCCTTCAAATATCTCCCTTCCGTTCAAAAATCTCCCCCCTTCAATTCTCCCTTCCTTTTAATTTTCCCCTTTTTCTAAATACCCCTTTCCCTTCTACTTTTCCCCTTTTTAAAAACTACCTACCCTTCAAAAACACCCTTCCTTTAAAAAATCCCCCTTTCCACCCAAATTCCCCCTTTTCAAATTTTCCCCTTACCTTCTAAAAACCCCCAACCTTTCAAATAATCCCTTTCTTTAAAAACCCCCTTCTAAAAATCCCCTTCAAAAAAATTCCCCCTCCTTCTAAAAACTCCCTTTTCCTTCAAATATCCCCCACCCTTCTTAATTTTCCCCTTTTCCTTTCTAATTTTCCCCCTTCCAAAAAAAATTCCCCCCTTTCAAATATTCCCTTCCTTTTTTAAAAATTCTCCCCCCCTAAAAATCTCCCTTCCATCAAATAACCCCCTTTCCCTTTCCTAATAACCCCCTACCTTCAATTTTCCCCTTCCTTTCTAAATTCCCTTCCTTTTAATATTCCCCCCCTTTCAAAATTTCCCTTCCTTCTAATATCCCCTTCCTTCAAATCCCCTTCCTTCTAATAACCCCCTTTCCCCTTCTAAAAATTCCCCCCTTCCTTCTAATTTTCCCTTTCCCCCAAATTTTTCCCCCCTTTTTCCTTTTAAATTTTTCCCCTTTCCTTTTAATACCCCTTTCCCTTCCTTTCTAAAAACCCCCTTTTCCTTCTAATCCCCCCTTTCCTTCAAATTTTCCCCCTTCCTCCTAATTTTCCCCCTTTTCCCTTCAAATATCTCTTTTCTAAAACCCCCCTTTCCCTTTCTAATTTTCCCCTTTCCCTTTTAAAAACTCCCTTTCCCTTAAAATTTCCCCTTTCCTTCTAATAACCCCTCCCTTCCTTCTAATAAAACCCCCCAACCTTTTCTAATTTTCCCCTTCCTTCTAATATTCCCTTCCTCTAATACTCCATCCTTCAAAAATTCCCCTTTCCTTCTAATATCCCCTTTCCCTTCTAATTTACCCTCCCCTTTTTCCAAAAATTTCCCCCCCTTCTAATTTTTCCCCCTTTCCTTAAAATTTTCCCTTCCTTCAAAAAAAATCTCCCCCCTTTCTAAAATCTCCCCCCAAACAATATCTCCCCTTCCTTCAAATATTCCCTTCCTTCCTAAAAATTTTCCCTTCCTTCTAAAACTCCCTTCCTTTAAAAATCCCCCTTCAAATAACTCCCTCCTTCTAAAAACCCCCTTTTCCCATTCAAAAATCCATTTCCTTTACTAAAAATTCCCATCCTTCAATCCCCCCTTTCCCCCAAATAATCCCCCTTTCCCCTTTTTTAATATTTCCCCCCCTTTCTAATATTTTTTTTTTCCCTTTCTAATTTTCCCCTTCCTTTCCAAATTATCCCCCCTTTTAATACTCCCTTTTTTTAAAAAAATTTTTTTTTTCCCCTTCAAAATTTCCCCCCTTCCCTTCTAAAAATCCCTTCCTTTAATTTCCCTCCTTTTTTCCCTTCCCTAAATATCCCCCCTTCCTTCAAAAAACCCCCTTCCCCCCCCCTTTTTTAAAAACTCCCTTCCTTTCCCCCTTTAATAACCCCCCCTTCCTTTAAAATCCCCTCCCCCCTTTCCCTAATAACCCCTTCCCCCAATCTCCCCCCCCCAAACCTCCCTCCTTCCAAAATTATCCCCCCCTAAACCTCCCCTTCCCTTTTTCCCCTAATATTCCCTTTAAAAACCTTTCCCAAAAAATCCCCTTCCCTTTCCCCCCTAAAAAACCCCCCTTTTAAATAAACCCCCCTTCCCTAATACCCCCTTTCCCCTTCCAAAAAAACTCCCTTCCTTCTAAAATTATCTCCTCCCCCTTCCCTTTCCAAACTCCCTTCCCTTTCAAAAACCCCCCTTCCTTCTAAACTCCCCCTTCCTTTAACCCCCCTTTCCCTTTTCCTAATATCCCTTAAAAAACCAATACACCCTTCCCAAATAACCCCCCTTCCCTCAAACCCCTTTTTCCCAAAAACTCCCCCCTTTAAAAATATCCCCCCTTCCCCTTCTAAAACCCCCCCCCAATAACCCCTTTCCCCAAAAAAAACCCCCCCTTTTTCCCCCAAAAAACCCCCCCCCCTTTCCAAACCCCCCCCCTAAAAATTTCCCTTCCCTATTACCCCCCCTTCCTCTAAACTCCCCTTCCTTTCCAAAAACCCCTCCCTTTAAAACTCCCCCCAAATCTCCCTTTTTCCCTTCTAAAATCCACCCCTTTCCTAAAAATCACCCCTTTCCTTTTAAAAAATCTCCCCCCTTCAAAAACTCCCTTCCCCCAAAAACCTCCCCTTAAAAATTTTACCCCCCCTAAATCCCCCCTTTTTTTCCCCCTAATTTTCCCCCTTCCTTCTAAATCCCCCCTTCCTTCTAATAACCCCCAAATTTTCCTTCAAAATTTATCATCCCCTTCCTTCTAAAATCTCCCCCCCTTCAAAATCCCCCTTTTCCTTTCAAAAAACCCCCTTCCCTTTTAATTTTCCCCCCTTTTCCTTTTTAAATATCCCCCTTTCCCTTCCCTAATATCCCCCCTTTCCCTTTTCAAAAATCCCCCCCAAAAAAAAACCCCCCTTTCTTTATTTTCCTTCCTTTCTAAAAAAACCCCCCCCCTTCCTTTAATAATTCCCCCCTTCCCCTTCAAAATATCTCCCTTTCCTTCTAAAAAAAATTTCTTTTTCCTTCAAATATCCCCCCTTCCTTCTAAAATCCCCCTTTCCCTTTCCCAAAATATCCCCCTTTTTCCCTTAAAAAATTTTAAACCCCTTTCCTTCTAATTTTCCCCCTTCCTTCTAAAAATCTCCCTTCCTTCTAATACCCCCCTTTTCCTTCTAATTTTCCCCCTTTTTCCTTCTAATTTTCCCCCTTTTTCCCTTCAAATATCCCCCTTTTTCCTTCTAATATCCCCCCTTTCCTTTCTAATATCCCCCCTTTTTTTTTCTCCCTTCCTTCTAATACTTTTTCCCCTTTTTTAAAAACCCCCCCCTTCCCTTCCCAATATCCCCCCTTCCTTCAAAAATTTTTCCCCCTTCCTCAAATATCCCCCCTTTTCCTTTCTAAAATCTCCCTTCCCTTCTAAAAAACCCCTTCCTTCTAAAAATCTCCCCCCCTTCCCCTTCAAATACCCCCCTTCCTTCTAATTTTCCCCCTTTTTCCTTCTAATATCTCCCCCCTTCCCTTTTCAAAAACCTCCCTTCCCCCTTTCTAAAATCTCCCCCCCTTTTCCTTTTCTAAATATCCCCCTTCTTTCCTTTCTAATACTCCCCTTCCTTCTAAAATTCTCTTCCTTCTAAAAATTCTCCCTTCCTTCTAATATCCCCCTTCCTTCTTAATTTTCCCTTCCTTCAAAATTTCTCTCTTCCTTCTAATTTTCCCCCTTTTCCTTCTAATATCTCCCTTTTAAAAAACCCCCCTTTTCCTTTTAAAAATTTCCCCTTCCCTTTAAATATTTTTCCCTTCCTTCTAATATCCCCCCTTTTTCCTTTTTTAATATCCCCCCTCCTTCTAATATCCCCCCTTCCTTTTAATTTTCCCCTTTTCCCTTCTAATTTTCCCCCCTTCCTTCAAAAATTTTTTCCCTTTTCCTTTCTAATTTTCTCCCTTCAAAAAACTCCCTTCCTTCAATATCCCCCTTTTCCCTTTCTAATTCCTTCCCTTCAAATATCCCCCTTCCTTCTAATATCCCCCCCTTCCTTCTAAAAACCCCCTTTCCCTTCTAATATTCCTTCCTTCTAATATCTCCCCTTCCCCTTTAACCCCCTTTTCCCTTCTAATATTCCCCCTTCCCTTCTAAAAATCCCCCTTTTCCTTCTAATTTTCCCTTTTCCCTTTCTAATATTCCCTTCCTTCTAATATTCCCTTTCCCCTTCCTAATTTTCCCCCTTTTCCTTCTAATATCTCCCCTTCTAAAAATTTTCCCTTTCCCCTTTAATTTTCCCCTTCCTTCTAATATCTTTTTTTCCCTTCAATATCCCCCTTTCCTTCAAATTATTCCCCCCCTTCTAATTTTCCCCCTTTCCCTTTTTAATTTCCCCCTTTTCCTTCTAATTTTCCCCCCTTCCTTCTAAAAACTCCTTTTCTAAAAATCTCCCTTCCTTCTAATATCTCCCTTCCCTTCTAATTTTCCCCCTTTTCCCTTTCTAATTTTCCCCTTTCCCTTTTATAATTTTAATTCCCTTCCTTTTAATTTTCCCCTTTCCTTCTAATATCTCGTTCTAAAAACCCCCTTTTCCCTTTTCTAATATCCCCTTTTTCCCCTTTTTTAATTTTCCCCCTTTCCCCTTCTAATATCCCATTCCTTTCTAATACCCCCTTTTTTAAAAACCCCCTTTCCCTTCTAATATTCCCTTCCTTCAAATTTTCCTTCCCTTTCCCCCTTCAAAATTTCCCCCCCTTTTCTAATATTCCCTTCCTTCTAATACCCCCTTCTAAAAATTTTCCTCCCTTTCCTTCTAATATCTCCCTTCCTTCTAATTTTCCCCCTTACTTCAAATCCCCCCTTCCTTCTAATATTTTCCCCCTTCTAAAAACCCCCTTTCCTTCTAATATTTCCCTTTTTTCAAAAATTTTTCCCTTTTCCCTTTCCCTAATTTTCCCCCCTTTCTAATAATCCCTTCCTTCAAAAATTTTTCCCCCCTTTCCTTCTAATATTCCCTTCCTTCTAAAAAACCTCCCTTCTTTCTAATTCCCTTCTTCTAATATCTCCCTTCCTTCAAAACTCCCTTCCCCTTTAATATCTCCCCTTCTAAAAACCTCCCTTTCCTTCTAATATTCCCTTCCTTCTAAAAAAACCCCCCTTCCCAATATTCCCTTTTTCTAATATCCCCTTTCCTTTTTTAAATATCCCCCTTCCTTCTAATTTTCCCCTTTCCCCTTCAAAAATTTTCCCCCTTTCCCTTTATAAAATTCCCTTCCTTTAATTTCCCTTCCTTCTAATATCTCCCCCTTCCCTTCAAATAACCCCCTTCCTTTCAAAAAATTTTCCCCTTCCTTTTTAATTTTCCCTTTCCCTTTTAAAAAAATCCCCCTTCCCTTTAATTCCCTTCCTTCAATACCCCCTTTCCTTTCTAATATCTCCCTTTCCTTTCTAATAATTCCCTTTCCTTTCTAATATTCCCTTCCTTCTAATTTTCCCCCTTTTCCCTTCCCTAAAATTTTCCCCTTCCCTTTCCCAATATTCCCTTCCTTCAAAATCTCCCTTCCTTCTAATATCCCCCTTTTCCTTCTAAAATCTCCCCCCTTCAAATATTCCCTTTTTTCAAATTTACCCCTTTCCTTTTCCCCTTCTAAAAACTTTTTTCCTTCTAAAACCCCCCCTTCCCTTTCAAATTTTCCCCCTTTCCTTTAATAACCCTCCCTTTCTAATTTTTCCCTTCCTTCAAATTTATCCCCCTTCCTTCTAAAACCCCCTTCCCCTTTAATCCCCTTCCCCTTCTAAAATTCCCCTTCCTTCTAATATTCCCTTTCCCTTTCTAAAAATTCCTTCCTTCAAATTCCCCCTTTCCCCCTTTCTAATACCCCCCTTTCCCTTTCCCTTAATATTCCCTTCCTTCAAATATTCCCTTCCTTCTAATTTTCCCTTCCCCCCAATATCCCCCCTTTCCTTCTAAAAACCCCCTCCCTTCCTTCAAATTTCCCCTTCCCTTTCCCTTCCCTTAATATCCCCTTCCTTTTTTAATTTTCCCCCTTTTCCTTTTCAAAAATTCCCCCTTTTCCTTTTCTAATACTCCCTTCCTTCTAAAAAACCCCCTTTCCCTTTCTAAAAATTCCCTTAAAAATTCCCCTTTTTAAAATCCCCTTCCCTTTTCTAAAAACCCCCCTTCCCTTCTAATTCCCCCCTTTCCTTCTAAAAAACTCCCTTCCCTTTTAAAAACCCCTTTCCTTTCTAATATTCCCTTTTTTCTAATTTTCTCCCCCCCTTTTCCTTCAAATATTTTTCCCTTTCCCTTTTAAATATTTCCCTTCTTTCTAAAAACCCCTTCTTTTTCCCCTTCAAAAAATTTTCCCCCTTCCTTTAATATCTTTCCCTTTCCCTTTTCTAATATTCCCTTTTTCCTTCTAATTTTCCCCCCTTCCTTCTAATATCCCCTTCCTTCTAAAAATTCCCTTCCCCTTCCCTAATATCCCCCTTTCCTTCTAATACTCCCTTCCTTCTAATTTTCCCTTCCTTCTAAAAATTCCCCCCCCTTTTCTAAAAATTCCCCCTTTTCCCTTTTCAAATATCTCCCTTCCTTCTAATCCTCCCTTCCTTCTAATATCCCCCTTTCCTTTAAAAATTTATCTCCCTTTCTTCTAATAACCCCTTCCTTTAAAAACCCCCTTCCTTCTAATTTTCCCCTTCCTTCCAATAACTCCCTTCCTTCTAAAAATCTCCTTCCCCCAAAAAACCCCCTTTCCCTTTCTAAAACTCCCTTTTTTTCTAATACTCCCTTCCTTCTAATTTTCCCCCTTTCCCTTTTAATATTCCCCCCCTTTCTAATACCCCCCTTTTCCTTCTAATTTCCCTTCCTTCTAATATTTTCCCCTTTCCCTTTTAATATTTTCCCTTTCCTTTCTAAATCCCCTTTCCTTCTAATACCCCCTTCCCTTTCCCTTCCCCTTAATTCCCCCTTTTTTCCTTCAATATCCCCCTTTCCTTCTAATACCCCCCCTTTCCCTTTCCCAATAACCCCCTTTCCCTTCTAATTTTTTCCCTTTCCCTTTCAAATATCCCCCTTTCCTTCAATATTCCCTTCCTTCTAAAAACTCCCTTCCTTCTAATACCCCCTTTCCCCTTCTAATATCTCCCTTCCTTCAAATTTTCCCCCCCTTTCCCCTTCTAAAAATTCTCCCTTCCTTCAAAATCCCCTTTTTCCCTTCTAAAAACTCCCCTTCCTTTAAAAACCCCCTTTCCCTTTTCTAAAAACCCCCTTCCTTCCTTTTTCTCCCTTCCTTTTTTTAAATATTTTCCCCTTCCTTCAAAATATCCCCCCTTCCTTCTAATTTCCCCCTTCCCTTTCTAATATCCCCCTTTCCTTTTCTAATAATCCCTTTCCTTCTAATATCTCCCTTCCTTCAAAAACCTCCCCCCTTTCTATATCTCCCTTCCTTCTAATAACCCCCTTTTTCCTTCTAATTTTCCCCTTCCTTCTAATATCCCCCCTTTCCCTTCAAAAACCCCCCTTCCCTTTTCTAATTTTCCCCCTTTTCCTTCTAAAAAAACTCCCTTCCTTCTAATATTTTCCCTTTCCCCCAATATCTCCCTTCCTTCTAATATTTCCCTTCCTTCTAAATCCCCCTTCCTTCTAATATCCCCTTTTCCTTCAAATATCCCCCTTTCCTTTCCCTTTCAAAATATCCCCCTTTTCCTTTCCTAAATATTTTCCCTTCCTTCTAATATCCCCCTTCCCTTCTAATATCCCCCTTTTCCTTCTAAAAAACTCCCTCCTTCTAATATCCCCCCTTCCCTTTCTAAAAACCCCCCTTCCTTCTAATATCCCCCTTCCTTCTAAAAACCCCCTTTCCCTTTCTAAATTTTTCCCTTTCCCTTTTCTAAAAAACTCCCTTCCTTCAATTTCTCCCTTTCCCTTTTCTAATAACCCCCTTTCCTTCTAATACCCCCTTTCCCTTCCCAAATAACTCCCCCTTTATTGCTTTCCCCCCTTCCTTCTTTCTCTTTTCTTTCCCCCTTTTTCTTCTTTCCCCCCTTTTCCCAATCTCCCCCCTTCTTTCCCCCTTTCCCTTCTCTCTTTTTCTTCTCCCTTTTTTCTTTTCTCCCACCCCTTTCAAAACTCCCCCCTTCCTTCCTAAATCTCCCTTTTTTCTAAACCCCTTCCTTTAAAACCCCCTTTTCCCTTCTTTTTTTCCCTTTCTTTCTCCCTTCCTTCTTTTCTCCCTTCCTTTAATCTCCCTTTTTCTCCCCCCTTCCCTTCTAAACCCCTTTTTCCTTTTTTTTCTTTTTTTTCCCTTTTAATACCCCCCCTTTTTCTTTCCCCCCTTTTCCCTTTTTCTTTCCTCCCTTTTCTTTTTCCCTTCCCTCTTTTTCCCCTTACCTTTTTTTTTAAAACTCCCTTCCTTCTTTTTTTCCCTTTTCCCTTTCCTTCTTTTTTTCCTTCAAAATTTCCCCCCTTTCCCCTTCTAAAATCCCCCTTTCCCCCTTCTAATATCCCCCCTTTCCCTTCTAATATTTTCCCTTTCCTTCTAATTTTCCCCTTCCCCTTCAAAATAACCCCCTTTTTCCTTTTCTAATTTTTTTTCCCCCTTCCTTCTAAAAACCCCTTTTCCCTTCTAATACTCCCCTTCCTTCTAATACCCCCCTTCCTTCTTAATATCCCCCTTTCCTTCAAATTTACCTCTTCCTTTAAATTCCCCTTCCTTCTAAAACTCCCTTCCTTCAATTCTCCCTTCCTTCTAATATCCCCCCTTCCTTCTAAAAATCCCCCTTCCTTCTAATATCCTCCCCTTTCCCTTCTAATTCCCCTTTCCCTTCTAATATCTCCCTTCCCTAATAACTCCCCCCTTTAATACTGAAGGAGTCTTAATTAAAAAAATAAAGTTAGTCCCCCCATTTCCCTCACTTTAAAACCCCCTTTTCCCCTCAAAATTTTCAAGACGTTTGTATAAAATAATAAAATAATAATAATAATAATAAAAATAAAAAATAAAATAAAAAATAAAAATAATAATAATAATAATAATAATAAAAATAATAATAAAAAACTTTTTTTTCCCTACCAAAGGCAAGAAAAAAACGTGTACAGACCATAGCTCACACCGGGGGGACAACTCTATATAAACCCGGTTTTTGCACAACTTTTTCAAGCAATTTGGGTAATTTTGTCCCCAGGTTTCGACCCACACCAAGGGGGAAACTCTCTCTCCTCCCTCTCTCATCCTCCTTTCTCTCCCTCTCTCTGCCTCTCGCTCCTCGCTCTCTCTCTCAGTCAATCCTCTCTCTCTCCCTTCTCTCTCTCCTCCCTCCTCTCCTCTCCCCTCTCTCGCTCCCTCTCTCCATCCTTCAGCTCCCTCTCTCTCGCTCTCCAATCCCTCGTCTCTCCTCTCTCTCCCTCCTCTCATCCTCCCGACTCTCTCTCTTCTCTCTCCCACTCTCCCCTCTCTTCTCTCCCTCCTCCTCCCTCTCTCTCTCCCTCTTCTCTCCTCATCCCTCACATCTCTCACTCTTTCCTCTCCCTCTCTCTCTCCCTCTCTCTCTTTCCCGCTCTCTCTACCCTCTCCCCCTCTCCTCTCTCTCCATCTCTTCTCTCCCTCATAACTCTCTCCCTCTCTCTCACACACCTCTCTCTCTCTCCCTCTCTCATCTCTCCCTCTCTCTTCTCCCTCTCTCTCTCTCTCTCTTCTCCCTCTCTCTCGGTGCCTCCCTCTCTCTCTCCCTCCGTCTGCTCCCTCCTCTCACCCCTCACTCCTCCTCACCCTCTCTCTCTCCCTCTCTCTCTCTCTCTCTCTCTACCTCGCTCTCTCCCCCACTCTCTCTCTCTCCTCACTCCCATATCCCAATCTCTCACCCCCTCCTCTCTCTCTATAGGCTTCTCTCTTCCATCTCTCCATTTCTCTCTCGTCTCATAGCCTTTTCCCTCGCGCCCTCCTTCTCCCTCTCTCTCTCTTCTCTCCCACTCCCTCTCCCGTCTCTTCTCCCTCTCACTACCTTTTCTCTCCCCCTCACATTTCTCGTCTCCCTCCCCTTGGTCTTCTATCCATCATCCCCATACTCACGCTTACTCCCTCCTCTCTCTCCCCTCTTTCTAACCCTTTCTCATCTCTCTCTCTCCCCTCTTTCTACCTTTCTCTCTCCCCCCACACTCACTCTCCCTCCCTCTAGCCTACTGTCTGTGTTGGAAATAAAAAAAAAAAAAAAAAAAAAAATAAAAAAAAATGGGTGCCTTAGAGCGACGGAAAACCAGAGATCTACTGGAAGACGAACCATGGGAGGAAAGACTGCGGGATTTAGAGCCTCCAAAAAAGGGAGAAGATTGGGAAGGAAGATATAGAGCAGGGGTTATTTGGGGAGGAGATCGAAAAGCTGAAGCAGTGCGCACGGAAGTGGAATACAAGGTCTTAGCAGGCAGAAGCTAGGATACAGTGCGTAAAAGGAAACTGCAAACCTGAAACAGACTTAGAGGAGACAAATGACAATTCAGAAGGTGACATCAGAAATTCAAAAGTCTAGGGCGCAGATACAAGGATGGTATAACAATCACACGGAGACATGCCGTACACGAAGGCCCTATCAGACAACCCACGTGGGGCCAGGTAAAGAACATGAGCACACTAAGGATCAAACGACAGGTCCCGAAGACAATGAAGTATGCATATGCTAGATTCTAACAGCCAACTGCAGTAGCAAGGACAGCTGGTCAGGAAAGACAAGGTTCACGGAGAATAAAGTTTCAGATATGACAGGACTGAAGGCAAGAACAAATCAATGGAAAAGAAAATAAAATGCCTCAGAGGATGCAAGATTGAGCGACTCAGTGGAGGAGGAAAGGCGAGGTCATTTTTTGTGTACGGCTCCAAGAAACCACTATGGGCCAACTTGAAGAAATAAAACAGTGCGAGGGAATCAAATGAATTGAAGCGCATCATGAAAACAATAAGGGAAATATGACCCAGGTCGACAAAACTTTTCAAGGAGAATAGGGTGGTTTTGCGAGTGGAAGGATGACGGCCTGTCCAGGAGTAACTTTCAAGGAAGATATCCAGTTCGAAGACCGAGGATTCTAGCACAGAGAAAGCAAGACTGAGGACAAATAGGGATACCAGAGAGTATACCTCTACCGCGAGACAGAACACAAAAAAAAGGACTACACTTAACGAGAGGGTATCAGAGACCAGGAGGATCGAGAAGCAATGTAAGAAAATGACAGACCCAGACACAGGAAGAAGGGCAACCAGCAATCTCCCACAAAAAGACGCCACACCGCGACATTCCCAACGCAAACTAGCAACCTATACTTACAACACCACTCACTTGTTCCCTCTGCCACCAACCCTCAATCACAAACCTCACTCCCACAACAAGCTGTCCCTTATGGGCATCTCTGACCCCACCCCCATCAACACAAACCACCACCTACACCACAGCCCCATAAGAGTCCCCCCGCACCAAGGATCTTGCGCCCCCACCTCCAATATTCTTGCATAGACCACAATGATAGAAAAGAAACTAAAGGTTTGGTAACACAAACGCGGAGGAATAACGAATATACATGAGGATTGGAAATGAAAGAATCAGTGAAAATCCCCAGACACAGAGCAGTCACAGAAACAAAACTCGCTGAGACAATACAAACAGACACCAATCTTCCCAACAGGATACCAGATCCTAGAGAAAAGATAGAAAGTAGAGGGGGGAGGGAGGGTTGCACTGCTCATAAAACACCGATGGGAATTTGAGGAAATGGAAGGCATTGGACAATGATTGGAGAAGAGTACTACATTGTAGGTACAATTCAGTTCCGAGAAACATAAAGTAAGTCATGGAGTGAGTATAAAAAAACCACAAACGAACGAAGAGTACCCAAAACAAGAAAATAAAAAAAAAAACCCCCCCAGTCCCAGTGCCGGGAAGCCGCACTCAAGCGCGGAGAACTAAGCCCCCTACCATGGTTATGGTTGGACATCCCAGCAGTGAGTGGGCACGTCAGAGCTCACCTCGAGTTCAGAGCAAGTTCCAGAACAAGAGGGCGCTATTCCACCCCAGGGCGATCTGACTGGTGAAAACCCGTGCGCCACAAGGGGACCCGACACATGCAGAGCCAAGATGATAGGCTAATAACTAAGAAAACCACCTGCATCCCACAGTTCAGGCGACACACCCAGAGAGAGAGGGAGGATGATCAGCAAGACTGATCTCTGATGTTCACCCTGGCAGTTCATACATTGAGGATATCACCTTACGAGAGTCCCTTTGGAGCTAGCGATCAGTGGTTACGAGGTTTAAGACTATAAGTCGAGTTACAATGAGATAGGTAACAGGAGCTAACGAGGGGACAGGCCAAAGAGACTATAAAAGGGGGGGACTACGGCACAGGTACTGAGAAACTACTTCCTGCAGGAGGTTCATAGGACAGAAGAAATGTAGGAAAAATCATAAACGAGATGGATGGAATAGTGGCAACAAGTGCATCGGAGGCAGAGAAAGATTGTGCCCAAGGAAACAGAAAAATAGGAAGACCGCAAACGTTCCTTGGTTTACACCGAATGTGTAGAGGCGGCGCAAAAACTAAGTGCATACAGAGAATGGAAACGTTGTACAGGGAGGCATGGACCCAGGAAAAACAAACGGCGAGACATTTAGTAGAAGAGACCAAAACAGAGTATCAGCCACAGATAAGAGTGGAGAGCCCACGACAGTATGAAAACGACATACCATCGAAAGTCAAATCTGCCCCGAAACTGCTTGTATAGCCACCTAGGATAGGAAGTCAACAGTCCAGGACCAGGTGAAAAGGCTGAGAAAAGACGGTGGACGAACTCACAAGAAACACATCAGAATCTGTGAGGAGCTCGAACACGAATATTAAGGAATATTTACAGTAGAGACATGAGAAGGACTCTGGGGGACGAGACCAGATTGGGACACCAGCAAGGACGTACCGTAACCAACAAGTGTTGGAAACACATACATACGATGATGAGTGAGGTGAAAACTGCAAGGACATCGAACCCTCAAAGAGCAATGGGACCGACAACATACTCTCCCCATGGGTCCATAGAGAGGGAGAGATATGTGTGCATGCCACTTACCAACAATCTTCAACCTCATCCTGGAAACTGAGGGCAACTATGCCTGAGTTGGAGAAAGCACGGCAAATCTGTAAGTTCCCATTGCTTTAAAAAAGGAGACAGAAAGAGGCACTAAACTATAGACCTGTGTCATTGACTAATAGTATGCAAAATTATGGAGAAATTATCAGAGGAAGTCGTGGAGCACCTGAACGGAACAGGGATATAAAATGGCCGAACCAGTCACGGATTTCACGGAAGCGCAAAATCCTGTGTCAACAAACCTGCGAGGGGGGATGATAAAATAACAGAAGTAAGACAAGAGAGAGAGGGGTGGTTGAATTGCATCCTTCTTGACTGCAATAAGGCCTTTGAGATCAGCTCCTCACAAGAGAGTAAGTGCAGAACCTAGAGCATGCAAGGCGCATATAACAGAAGGGCACTGCAATCTCAGAGAATGACCTGACAGGGAGGCAACAACATCATGGTACGATGATCGTATCCACAGTGGGCACTCTGTGACGAGCGGGGTCCCACAGGGGTCGGTCCTAGGACCAGTGCGAATTTTGGATATGTGAACCTACCCGAACGGAAGGTTTAGACTCAAGACAGTGTCCTGGTAGCAGATGATGTGAAGTTAATGAGGATACATAAATCTGAATGAGGACCAGGCAGGGACATCAAGAGAGACCTGGACAGACGGACACCTGGTCCAGTCAAATGGCTTACTCCGAATTTAATAACCCTCCAACTGCAAAGTCATGAAAGATAGGGGAAGGCACAGAACTACCACAGACAGAGAATAGGCTAGTGTCCAAGACTGCAAACCTCACTCAAGAGAGAATCTTGGTGATCGTAATAAACACACCGAGCAGTCTCCCGGAAGACACAACATCAACCAGATAACTGCTGCAGCCATATGGGCGCCTGGCAACCTGAGAGACAGCATTCCAGCTACCTTAGTAAGAATCATTCAAGCACAGTACAACCGATAGTATTCAGGCCCATACTAGGGGAGAGCATATTCATCACCTGTTTGTACCCGCACTTTCTGATTAAGCACGTCAAGAAACCTAGAAGAAAGTACAAAGGTTTGACGACCTGAGGTAGTTTCCAGAGCACAGGGGAATGTCCTATGAAGAAAAATTAACGGGAAATCGCCTTGTACGACCCTGAGGAGACAGGAGTGCGTCCAGGGGGACATGAGATGAACGTGCCAAATACAGCTACTGCGTGAGAATAAGACAAGGTACAAAGACAGGAGTTCCAGGAGGGGACCCAAGAAACAAGAGCCACAAGTGAAGTTTGAAGACACACAAATGAAGTAAGAGAGATAGTAGGAAGTATTTCTTCATCATAAACAGTTTGTAAGGCAGTGAATAGCCTAGAAAATGACGTAGTGGAGGCAGGCAACCATACCACAGTTTTAAAAGACGACGAGGTTTTGAGATAAGCTCATGGAGGCGGGAGAGAGAGATGCCTAGTAGCAACCGGTAAGAGAGGCGGGACAGGAGCTAGGACTCGACCCCCTGCAACCACAAATCATGTAGTAACCAAATAGGTGAGAGTACACACACACACAAAATTCACACACACACACACAGGGTCAATGTGCTGTCTTTTACAATACCAGAAAAAAAGGCAAAAAATAAGAAAAACAAAATCGCAGTAAAAACTTAGAGAAGAACTAAATATTAAATTTCAACATTAATCACACACAACTTTATTGAGGTGAATGTCAACTGGTAACATTCACTTTAACTGACCTGGTGCTGCTCACTAAGGGGCAAAAAACGCTTTGAAATAAAATACAATTATTTCTAAAATGGTCTGGTAATAATAGCTCCTCTTGTATCACCAACGCATCCAGGTGAAGATTCCACAAAAGAACAATTACAACTTGTACTTTTATCAATCTAACCTATACCTATAGCGTGGAATTGAGGACCCCATTCCTATACTTGACTCTCCCGTAGTCCTCGGACATTGATGTCTTCAATCATCAACTTTACAATCGTAGTTTCAGACTATAATGTCAGTAATCCCATATAATATCACCACACAGTAATACACTGTCTTACCACTCAGTAATACACTGGCTTTACCACAGCAGGTAAAATACACAGTCTTCTTACCTCACACAGTAATACACTGTCTTACCACACAGTAATAACACTGTCTTACCACGCAGTTAATACACTGTCTGTAACCACACAGTATTACACTGTCTTACCACACGTAAGACACAGCGCCTAACCCACACAGTAATACACTGTCCTTACCACACAGTAAGCCACTGTCTTCCACACACAGTAATACCACTGTCTTACCACACAGTAATACACTGCTTTACCACACGTAATACACTGTCTTCCACAACCAGTAATACACTTGTCCTATACCACACAGCGTACATACACTGTACTTACCACACAGCTAATACACTGTCTTACCAACTCAGTAATACACTGTCGTAAACCACACCAGTAATACACTGACTAACCACACAGTAAATACACACTGTCTTACCACTTCAGTAATACACTGTCTTATCACAGTCAGTAATACTCTACTTTAATTCACACAGTAATACACTGTCTTATCACACAGAGATACACTGTCTTACCACACAGTAACACTGGTCTTACCACAACAGTAATACCAATGTCATACCACACAGTAACACTGTCTTACCAAACAGTAATACCTGTCTTACCACACAGTAATACATTGTCTTTAACCGCACAGTAACACTGTCATTAACCACACAGAAAGCACAACTGTCTCGGCCCACAAGGATGATATGGTGACTACCGCCCACAGGAGAAGGTAGGGGTGACTAAGTACCGCCCACAAGGATGGGAATAGGGGTGACTACCGAGCCTCACAGATGAGTGTATGGGAGAAGCATAATAAACATGTCTTAAACTACACTAAACGATCAGCCTGGAAACGTGAGAGGGACTAAAGGAAAGTCACCGATACTTTTGGCTGTGCAGTAATTCACTAACGAACTCACCATAACGAGATATACAAACACGCCACACACACACACAACCACGTGACACACCACACACAGCACCACACCACACACACACACACACACACACACACTCAACACTAACCACACAGCACACACCCACACAATTTGGACCGCCTCCCCCACAACCTCTTACCTTTCCCCTCCCTCGCGTTTCGCCCTCACAATATCCTCTTTCCCTCCTACTCCCTCTCTCTCTCTTTCTCTCACCTCTCCCTCTTCTTTCTCCCCTCTCTAACACTTTCACTCCGCCTCACATTTCTCTCTCTCTACCCCTTGGATCTTATCCCTCACCCCCGCATAGACTAGAATACACCTCCTCTCGCTCCCTCTATTCTACCCTTTCTCTCTCTCTCCCTCTTTCTAACCTTTCATCTCTCTCCCCACAACACTCTCCTCCTCTACACATGTAGTAAAAGGTGGTACATTAACAGGTGAAGAATACTTGTCTTAACACACGCTAGGATATAATTATTAGAACTACTCGCAGTGTTAATGGTATCTCATTAGGAGTACGGCATACACAGAAGTGAATTGTATCTTCTGGGACATATAAACAAACTGACGTGCTTACACACACACATGCATGAACAACCGGCCCCCCGGTGGGAGGCCAGCACACATACACACTCTATGGCCAGGAACTGTTCTCAGACCCCTTGAAACCACAACTAGGTGAGTACACACCGCTGATCCTTGAGGAATTTCTTACTTGCCTCCCCCACAGACCACGTTACCTTCCTCCCTCAAGCGTCTCACTCCCTCTCATAGCCTTCTTCCTCCTTTCTCCTCTCATCACTCTTTCTCACCCCCTCTCCCTCTCTTTCTCCCTCACTCTACCCTTTCTCTCCCCCCTCACATAGATCTCGCACCTTCCCCTTGGTCTTTATCCCTCACACCCTCAATAACTACCCCCTCCTCTCTCTCCCTCTTTCACCCTTTCTACTCTCCCTCTTTCTACCCTCTCTCTCCGCCTCACAACACCCTCTCCCTCCTCTAGCCTTCTTCTGTGGTAATAAAAAAGATAAAAAAAAAAAAAAAAAAAAAAAGGGGTGGCCTTAGAGGAACGGCAACCCAAGATCAGTGGACGAACCAGGAGGAAAGACACTGGAGCAAGAGCTTCCACAAATGGGGAGGGAAGATGGGGAATGAGTATAGTAGAGCTTGTAAGAAAATGGAGGTAGCGGATAGCTGAGAGTCAGGAAGTGGGAAGTAACAGGGTCTAATAACAGCAAGAAAGCTAGATACAGTGCTAGAAAAAAGCTGCAAAGCCTGAAAACAATTAAAGAGCAAATGAACAATTCAGGAGTGTGACATCAGGAAATTCTAAGATCAGACGCGCAAACAAGCTGGAAAGCAACAACGAGACAATGATGCCGTAAACAATGAAGGCCCTATCAACCCACGTGGTGGCCAGGAAAAAGAACTGATGACACACCATAGATCAAACGACACGGTCCACGAAGACAATGAAGTATCTATATGACAGAGATTCAACAGCCAAACGTGCAGTAGAAAGGGACAGCTGGTCAGGAAAGGACAGTCACGAGAATCAGAAGCTCTTCAGATATGACAGGACTGAAGCAAAGAACTGTAATTGGTAGGAATAAAATGCCTCAGAGGAACGCAGATGTGGAGACTCAGTGGAAGGAGGAAAGGAGCGAGGTCATTTTTGTGTACGGAGCTCCAAGAAGCCAAGGGGGCCAACTCTTGAAGAAATCAAACAGGAGGAGAAAAAAAGATTGAAGGCATCATGATACAATAGGAGGAAGGGCAATCTATGAACCCAGTTTAAACAATTCTTCTAAGAATTGAGGGTGTTTGCGAGATGTTAGGATACCGCCTGTCTCAGAGTAACTTTTCAAGGAAGAATCAGTTCGAACCAGGACAATTCTGCAAGATAAAGCAAGACTGAGGGACAAACAGATGCGTACCAGAGATAATACCTCGACGCGACAGAACACGAAGAAGAAAGGACTACACTGAAAGAGCGAGGGAGTAACAAGAAGCGAACGCAAGAGAACGAGAAAGCAAGAAAATTTGAGCAGGACCCAGACACAGGAGGAAGGGGCAACAGAATCACCCACAAAAGACCCATCCACCCGCAGACATTCCCGAACGCAACTGAGTGCAACCTATACTACAACGCCACTCACTGTCCCGTCTGCCACCAATCCCCATAACACAAACCTCACCCCCAACAGCTGTCCCTTTATGGGCATTCTACCCCACCCCCAACAACACAAAACCCCACCTACAACCACCAAGCCCCATATACTGCCCCCCACCAAGCTCTTGCTCCCCCCAACCCCCAATATTCTTGCATGACTCACAATTTGATAATAAATGACAACTAAAGCGTTTGGTAAGGAGGCACAAACGCGGATGGAATAATGAATGAAACATGAGGAGTGGAATGAAGAATCAGTGAAAAATCCCCAGACATCCTAGCAGTCACAGAAAACAGAAAGCTCGCAGAGACAACAATAACAGACACAATCTTCCCAACAGGATATCAGACATCCTGATGAAAGTTAAAGGAGAAGAGGGGAGGAGGGCTTGCACTGCCCATAAACACCGATGGGGATTTGAAGGAAAATCGAAGGCATGGGACATGAAGGAGAAAAGACTACATTGTAGTACAAATTCATCCGGAGAACATAAAGATAGTCATTGGAGTGATGATAGTAACCCAACCACAGAACTGCAGGAGGACCAAAGAGGAGTACGAAGTACAACAACAGGGTGATGAGTGTACACACTGGCTGAGTGGCGCCAAGAAGAGAGCTCACTCGAGCAAGCAAAGTTACTGTCAAATGGGTCTATTCAACCACAGGAGATCGACTGGAAAACTGAGCCACATGGGGTCCCGAAACATGGAGACCATAGATTGATGGATGTGGTACTTGAAACCTCACCATGCATCAACATGGTCAGGACACAACCAGAGAGAGAGGTGGAGGATGAGCCAGCAAAGACTGGATCTTGTGTTCACCCTGAGCAGTTTCAACATTAAGGACATCACTTATGAAGCCCCTTGAGCTAGCAGACATGTGTTTCTTACAATACTCTTGCGACTATATGTAGAGTTTTCAAGTGAAAGAAGGTAACAACAGTAACTGAATGGGACAAGGCCAAACAATTAAAAGGCGGGACTACACAGGTCGTATGAGAAACTTCTGCAGAGTTCAGTGGACAGAGAAATGAGTAGAGACAAACAGTAAACGAGATGATATGGAATAAGTGGCAACAAAGTCAAGAGAGCCGAGAAGGAAAGGTTTTGTTCCCAAGGAAACAGGATAATAATAGGCAGACCAAAACGATCCCATGGTCTTCTAACCCGAAGGTA
>NC_069408.1:30004976-30182476 GCF_026875155.1 Cherax quadricarinatus | reverse complement strand
ACGTGTACCTCGCTATCTAAACCCTGCTCCAGAGCAATTATCTACACCAAACACCGAGCAGTAGTTAGGAACGATAAACTTGTAGGAGTAAGGATTAAGCAGGAGATTATGTCGTGGCTAATTGGGACAACAGCCCTGACAACAGTTTCGAGACAGATAATGTTCTAAGACCACAAAGAACAGTACAATCTGAGAAGCAAGTATTGGTACAACTGTAGTAATAGGTAGTACTAACTGGTGAAAGAATGACTTGATTAACACGCGCTAGTATTATATTATAAGAACTACTCTCAGTGTTAATGGTATCTCATTAGTATTAACGATACACAGAAGTGAATGTATTTCTGGGACATATAAACAACTGCTGACGATGCGCACACCACACACACACATCGTGCACACACCACAACTAGTGAGATACACACAGCTGATCCTTGGAATTAATGACCCGCCTCCCCCCACAGACCGTCACTCCGCCCTCCTACCTTTTCCCTCGGTTTCCCTCTCTTTACCCCCTACTCACTCTCTCTCTCTCTCTCTCTCATACTCTCTCTCTCATCTCGAGCTCGGGTCTCTCCACCACCTTCCCTCCTATCTCTCCTCCTCTCTCTCGTCTCTCCTCTCTCTCATCCTCTCGTCTCGATCATTCTCTCTCACTCTCTCTCACTCCCGCCCTCTTCTCCCCTCGTCGTCCCTCTCTCCCTCTCTTCTCCTCTCCTCTCTCCATCATCTTCTCTCTCATTCTCCTCTCCCTCTCCCTCATCCTCTTCTCTCTAGCGCTCCGTCTCTCTGTCTCTCATCTCTCTCCCCTCGTCTCCCTCTCTACTCCTCCCCTCTCATCCCTCTCTTCTACTCTGCCTCTCACTCAACTCCCCTCCTCTCTCTCTCACGCTCCCTCACTCTCTCCCTCTCTCCCTCTCTCTCTCCCCGCTCTACTCCTCTCTCATCCCTCTCTCTGCTCCCTCTCCTCTCCCTCTCTCTCCCATCTCTTACTCCTCTCTCTCCCGAATCTCTCTCCCTATGCTCTCTCCCTCTCTCTCTCTCTCTCCCTCTCTCCCCCCCTCTCTCCCTCTCTCCCCCTACCGCTCCCTCTCTCTATCCCTCTCTCTCTCCTCCTTCTCTCCCTCTCTCTCCTCCCTCTCTCATCCTCCTTTCTCTCCCTCTCTCTGCCTCTCGCTCCTCGCTCTCTCTCTCAGTCAATCCTCTCTCTCTCCCTTCTCTCTCTCCTCCCTCCTCTCCTCTCCCCTCTCTCGCTCCCTCTCTCCATCCTTCAGCTCCCTCTCTCTCGCTCTCCAATCCCTCGTCTCTCCTCTCTCTCCCTCCTCTCATCCTCCCGACTCTCTCTCTTCTCTCTCCCACTCTCCCCTCTCTTCTCTCCCTCCTCCTCCCTCTCTCTCTCCCTCTTCTCTCCTCATCCCTCACATCTCTCACTCTTTCCTCTCCCTCTCTCTCTCCCTCTCTCTCTTTCCCGCTCTCTCTACCCTCTCCCCCTCTCCTCTCTCTCCATCTCTTCTCTCCCTCATAACTCTCTCCCTCTCTCTCACACACCTCTCTCTCTCTCCCTCTCTCATCTCTCCCTCTCTCTTCTCCCTCTCTCTCTCTCTCTCTTCTCCCTCTCTCTCGGTGCCTCCCTCTCTCTCTCCCTCCGTCTGCTCCCTCCTCTCACCCCTCACTCCTCCTCACCCTCTCTCTCTCCCTCTCTCTCTCTCTCTCTCTCTACCTCGCTCTCTCCCCCACTCTCTCTCTCTCCTCACTCCCATATCCCAATCTCTCACCCCCTCCTCTCTCTCTATAGGCTTCTCTCTTCCATCTCTCCATTTCTCTCTCGTCTCATAGCCTTTTCCCTCGCGCCCTCCTTCTCCCTCTCTCTCTCTTCTCTCCCACTCCCTCTCCCGTCTCTTCTCCCTCTCACTACCTTTTCTCTCCCCCTCACATTTCTCGTCTCCCTCCCCTTGGTCTTCTATCCATCATCCCCATACTCACGCTTACTCCCTCCTCTCTCTCCCCTCTTTCTAACCCTTTCTCATCTCTCTCTCTCCCCTCTTTCTACCTTTCTCTCTCCCCCCACACTCACTCTCCCTCCCTCTAGCCTACTGTCTGTGTTGGAAATAAAAAAAAAAAAAAAAAAAAAAATAAAAAAAAATGGGTGCCTTAGAGCGACGGAAAACCAGAGATCTACTGGAAGACGAACCATGGGAGGAAAGACTGCGGGATTTAGAGCCTCCAAAAAAGGGAGAAGATTGGGAAGGAAGATATAGAGCAGGGGTTATTTGGGGAGGAGATCGAAAAGCTGAAGCAGTGCGCACGGAAGTGGAATACAAGGTCTTAGCAGGCAGAAGCTAGGATACAGTGCGTAAAAGGAAACTGCAAACCTGAAACAGACTTAGAGGAGACAAATGACAATTCAGAAGGTGACATCAGAAATTCAAAAGTCTAGGGCGCAGATACAAGGATGGTATAACAATCACACGGAGACATGCCGTACACGAAGGCCCTATCAGACAACCCACGTGGGGCCAGGTAAAGAACATGAGCACACTAAGGATCAAACGACAGGTCCCGAAGACAATGAAGTATGCATATGCTAGATTCTAACAGCCAACTGCAGTAGCAAGGACAGCTGGTCAGGAAAGACAAGGTTCACGGAGAATAAAGTTTCAGATATGACAGGACTGAAGGCAAGAACAAATCAATGGAAAAGAAAATAAAATGCCTCAGAGGATGCAAGATTGAGCGACTCAGTGGAGGAGGAAAGGCGAGGTCATTTTTTGTGTACGGCTCCAAGAAACCACTATGGGCCAACTTGAAGAAATAAAACAGTGCGAGGGAATCAAATGAATTGAAGCGCATCATGAAAACAATAAGGGAAATATGACCCAGGTCGACAAAACTTTTCAAGGAGAATAGGGTGGTTTTGCGAGTGGAAGGATGACGGCCTGTCCAGGAGTAACTTTCAAGGAAGATATCCAGTTCGAAGACCGAGGATTCTAGCACAGAGAAAGCAAGACTGAGGACAAATAGGGATACCAGAGAGTATACCTCTACCGCGAGACAGAACACAAAAAAAAGGACTACACTTAACGAGAGGGTATCAGAGACCAGGAGGATCGAGAAGCAATGTAAGAAAATGACAGACCCAGACACAGGAAGAAGGGCAACCAGCAATCTCCCACAAAAAGACGCCACACCGCGACATTCCCAACGCAAACTAGCAACCTATACTTACAACACCACTCACTTGTTCCCTCTGCCACCAACCCTCAATCACAAACCTCACTCCCACAACAAGCTGTCCCTTATGGGCATCTCTGACCCCACCCCCATCAACACAAACCACCACCTACACCACAGCCCCATAAGAGTCCCCCCGCACCAAGGATCTTGCGCCCCCACCTCCAATATTCTTGCATAGACCACAATGATAGAAAAGAAACTAAAGGTTTGGTAACACAAACGCGGAGGAATAACGAATATACATGAGGATTGGAAATGAAAGAATCAGTGAAAATCCCCAGACACAGAGCAGTCACAGAAACAAAACTCGCTGAGACAATACAAACAGACACCAATCTTCCCAACAGGATACCAGATCCTAGAGAAAAGATAGAAAGTAGAGGGGGGAGGGAGGGTTGCACTGCTCATAAAACACCGATGGGAATTTGAGGAAATGGAAGGCATTGGACAATGATTGGAGAAGAGTACTACATTGTAGGTACAATTCAGTTCCGAGAAACATAAAGTAAGTCATGGAGTGAGTATAAAAAAACCACAAACGAACGAAGAGTACCCAAAACAAGAAAATAAAAAAAAAAACCCCCCCAGTCCCAGTGCCGGGAAGCCGCACTCAAGCGCGGAGAACTAAGCCCCCTACCATGGTTATGGTTGGACATCCCAGCAGTGAGTGGGCACGTCAGAGCTCACCTCGAGTTCAGAGCAAGTTCCAGAACAAGAGGGCGCTATTCCACCCCAGGGCGATCTGACTGGTGAAAACCCGTGCGCCACAAGGGGACCCGACACATGCAGAGCCAAGATGATAGGCTAATAACTAAGAAAACCACCTGCATCCCACAGTTCAGGCGACACACCCAGAGAGAGAGGGAGGATGATCAGCAAGACTGATCTCTGATGTTCACCCTGGCAGTTCATACATTGAGGATATCACCTTACGAGAGTCCCTTTGGAGCTAGCGATCAGTGGTTACGAGGTTTAAGACTATAAGTCGAGTTACAATGAGATAGGTAACAGGAGCTAACGAGGGGACAGGCCAAAGAGACTATAAAAGGGGGGGACTACGGCACAGGTACTGAGAAACTACTTCCTGCAGGAGGTTCATAGGACAGAAGAAATGTAGGAAAAATCATAAACGAGATGGATGGAATAGTGGCAACAAGTGCATCGGAGGCAGAGAAAGATTGTGCCCAAGGAAACAGAAAAATAGGAAGACCGCAAACGTTCCTTGGTTTACACCGAATGTGTAGAGGCGGCGCAAAAACTAAGTGCATACAGAGAATGGAAACGTTGTACAGGGAGGCATGGACCCAGGAAAAACAAACGGCGAGACATTTAGTAGAAGAGACCAAAACAGAGTATCAGCCACAGATAAGAGTGGAGAGCCCACGACAGTATGAAAACGACATACCATCGAAAGTCAAATCTGCCCCGAAACTGCTTGTATAGCCACCTAGGATAGGAAGTCAACAGTCCAGGACCAGGTGAAAAGGCTGAGAAAAGACGGTGGACGAACTCACAAGAAACACATCAGAATCTGTGAGGAGCTCGAACACGAATATTAAGGAATATTTACAGTAGAGACATGAGAAGGACTCTGGGGGACGAGACCAGATTGGGACACCAGCAAGGACGTACCGTAACCAACAAGTGTTGGAAACACATACATACGATGATGAGTGAGGTGAAAACTGCAAGGACATCGAACCCTCAAAGAGCAATGGGACCGACAACATACTCTCCCCATGGGTCCATAGAGAGGGAGAGATATGTGTGCATGCCACTTACCAACAATCTTCAACCTCATCCTGGAAACTGAGGGCAACTATGCCTGAGTTGGAGAAAGCACGGCAAATCTGTAAGTTCCCATTGCTTTAAAAAAGGAGACAGAAAGAGGCACTAAACTATAGACCTGTGTCATTGACTAATAGTATGCAAAATTATGGAGAAATTATCAGAGGAAGTCGTGGAGCACCTGAACGGAACAGGGATATAAAATGGCCGAACCAGTCACGGATTTCACGGAAGCGCAAAATCCTGTGTCAACAAACCTGCGAGGGGGGATGATAAAATAACAGAAGTAAGACAAGAGAGAGAGGGGTGGTTGAATTGCATCCTTCTTGACTGCAATAAGGCCTTTGAGATCAGCTCCTCACAAGAGAGTAAGTGCAGAACCTAGAGCATGCAAGGCGCATATAACAGAAGGGCACTGCAATCTCAGAGAATGACCTGACAGGGAGGCAACAACATCATGGTACGATGATCGTATCCACAGTGGGCACTCTGTGACGAGCGGGGTCCCACAGGGGTCGGTCCTAGGACCAGTGCGAATTTTGGATATGTGAACCTACCCGAACGGAAGGTTTAGACTCAAGACAGTGTCCTGGTAGCAGATGATGTGAAGTTAATGAGGATACATAAATCTGAATGAGGACCAGGCAGGGACATCAAGAGAGACCTGGACAGACGGACACCTGGTCCAGTCAAATGGCTTACTCCGAATTTAATAACCCTCCAACTGCAAAGTCATGAAAGATAGGGGAAGGCACAGAACTACCACAGACAGAGAATAGGCTAGTGTCCAAGACTGCAAACCTCACTCAAGAGAGAATCTTGGTGATCGTAATAAACACACCGAGCAGTCTCCCGGAAGACACAACATCAACCAGATAACTGCTGCAGCCATATGGGCGCCTGGCAACCTGAGAGACAGCATTCCAGCTACCTTAGTAAGAATCATTCAAGCACAGTACAACCGATAGTATTCAGGCCCATACTAGGGGAGAGCATATTCATCACCTGTTTGTACCCGCACTTTCTGATTAAGCACGTCAAGAAACCTAGAAGAAAGTACAAAGGTTTGACGACCTGAGGTAGTTTCCAGAGCACAGGGGAATGTCCTATGAAGAAAAATTAACGGGAAATCGCCTTGTACGACCCTGAGGAGACAGGAGTGCGTCCAGGGGGACATGAGATGAACGTGCCAAATACAGCTACTGCGTGAGAATAAGACAAGGTACAAAGACAGGAGTTCCAGGAGGGGACCCAAGAAACAAGAGCCACAAGTGAAGTTTGAAGACACACAAATGAAGTAAGAGAGATAGTAGGAAGTATTTCTTCATCATAAACAGTTTGTAAGGCAGTGAATAGCCTAGAAAATGACGTAGTGGAGGCAGGCAACCATACCACAGTTTTAAAAGACGACGAGGTTTTGAGATAAGCTCATGGAGGCGGGAGAGAGAGATGCCTAGTAGCAACCGGTAAGAGAGGCGGGACAGGAGCTAGGACTCGACCCCCTGCAACCACAAATCATGTAGTAACCAAATAGGTGAGAGTACACACACACACAAAATTCACACACACACACACAGGGTCAATGTGCTGTCTTTTACAATACCAGAAAAAAAGGCAAAAAATAAGAAAAACAAAATCGCAGTAAAAACTTAGAGAAGAACTAAATATTAAATTTCAACATTAATCACACACAACTTTATTGAGGTGAATGTCAACTGGTAACATTCACTTTAACTGACCTGGTGCTGCTCACTAAGGGGCAAAAAACGCTTTGAAATAAAATACAATTATTTCTAAAATGGTCTGGTAATAATAGCTCCTCTTGTATCACCAACGCATCCAGGTGAAGATTCCACAAAAGAACAATTACAACTTGTACTTTTATCAATCTAACCTATACCTATAGCGTGGAATTGAGGACCCCATTCCTATACTTGACTCTCCCGTAGTCCTCGGACATTGATGTCTTCAATCATCAACTTTACAATCGTAGTTTCAGACTATAATGTCAGTAATCCCATATAATATCACCACACAGTAATACACTGTCTTACCACTCAGTAATACACTGGCTTTACCACAGCAGGTAAAATACACAGTCTTCTTACCTCACACAGTAATACACTGTCTTACCACACAGTAATACACTGTCTTACCACACAGTAATACACTGTCTTACCACACAGTAATACACTGTCTTACCACACAGTAATACACTGTCTAACCACACAGTAATACACTGTCTTACCACACAGTAATCACTGTCTTCCCCACACAGTAATACACTGTCTTACCACACAGTAATACACTGCTTTACCACACAGTAATACACTGTCTTACCACACGTAATACACTGTCTTACCAACAGTAATACACTGTCTTACCACACAGTAATACACATGTCTTACCAACAGTATACACTGTCTTACCACACAGTAATACACTGTCTAACCACACAGTAATACACTGTCTTACCACTCAGTAATACACTGTCTTATCACACAGTAATACACTGTCTTATCACACAGTAATACACTGTCTTATCACACAGTAATACACTGTCTTACCACACAGTAACACTGTCTTACCACACAGTAATACAATGTCTTACCACACAGTAACACTGTCTTACCAAACAGTAATACACTGTCTTACCACACAGTAATACATTGTCTTACCGCACAGTAACACTGTCTTACCACACAGAAATACACTGTCTTACCACACAGTAACACACTGTCTTACCGCACAGTAACACTGTCTTACCACACAGTAATACACTGTCTTACCACACAGTAATATACTGTCTTACCACACAGTAACACTGTCTTACCACACAGTAATACACTGTCTTATCACACAATAATACACTGTCTTACCACACAGTAATACACTGTCTTACCACACAGTAATACACTGTCTTACCACACAGTAATACACTGTCTAACCACACAGTAATACACTGTCTTACCAAAGAGTAACACTGTCTTACCACACAGTAATATACTGTCTTATCACACAGTAACACACTGTCTTACCACACAGTAATACACTGTCTTACCAAAGAGTAACACTGTCTTACCACACAGTAATATACTGTCTTATCACACAGTAATACACTGTCTTACCACACAGTAATACACTGTCTTACCAAAGAGTAACACTGTCTTACCACACAGTAATATACTGTCTTACCACACACTAATACACTGTCTTACCACTCAGTAATACACTGTCTTACCACGCAGTAATACACTGTCTTACCACACAGTAATACACTGTCTTATCACAGAGTAATACACTGTCTTACCACACAGTAATACACTGTCTTACCACACAGTAATACACTGTCTTACCACAAAGTAATACACTGTCTTACCACACAGTAATACACTGACTTACTACACAGAAATACACTGTCTTACCACACAGTAATACACTGTCTTACCACACAGTAATACACTGTCTTACCACACAGTAATATACTGTCTTACCATACAGTAATACACTGTCTTACCACAAAGTAATACACTGTCTTACCACACAGTAATACACTGACTTACTACACAGAAATACACTGTCTTACCACACAGTAATACACTGTCTTACAACACAGTAACACTGTCTTACCACACAGTAATACACTGCCTTACCACACAGAAATACACTGTCTTACCACACAGTAATATACTGTCTTACCACACAGTAATACACTGTATTACCCCACAGTAATACACTGTCTTACCACACAGTAATACACTGTCTTACCACACAGTAATACACTGTCTTACCACACAGTAATACACTGTCTTACCACACAGTAACACTGTCTTACCACACAGTAATACACTGTTTTATCACACAGTAATACACTGTCTTACCACACAGTAATACACTGTCTCATCACACAGTAACACTGTCTTACCACACAGTAATACACTGACTTACCACACAGTAATATACTGTCTTACCACACAGTAATACACTGTCTTATCACACAGTAATACACTGTCTTACCACACAGTAACACTGTCTTACCACACAGTAATACACTGTCTTACCACACAGTAATACACTGTCTTACCACACAGTAATACACTGTCTTACCACACAGTAATATACTGTCTTACCACACAGTAATACACTGTCTTACCACACAGAAATACACTGTCTTACCACACAGTAACACTGTCTTACCACACAGTAATACACTGCCTTACCACACAGAAATACACTGTCTTACCACACAGTAATACACTGTCTTACCACACAGTAATACACTGTCTTACCACACAGTAATACACTGTCTTACCACACAGTAATACACTGTCTTACCACACAGTAATACACTATCTTACCACACAGTAATACACTGTCTTACCACACAGTAACACTGTCTTACCACACAGTAATACACTGTCTTATCACACAGTAATGCACTGTCTTACCACACAGTAATACACTGTCTCATCACACAGTAACACTGTCTTACCACACAGTAATACACTGACTTACCACACAGTAATATACTGTCTTACCACACAGTAATACACTGTCTTATCACACAGTAATACACTGTCTTACCACACAGTAACACTGTCTTACCACACAGTAATACACTGTCTTACCACACAGTAATACACTGTCTTACCGCACAGTAACACTGTCTTACCACACAGTAATACACTGTCTTACCACACAGTAATACACTGTCTTACCACACAGTAATACACTGTCTTACCACACAGTAACACTGTCTTACCACACAGTAATACACTGTCTAACCACACAGTAATACACTGTCTTACCGCACAGTAGCACTGTCTTACCACACAGTAATACACTGTCTTACCACACAGTAAAACACTGTCTTACCACACAGTAATACACTGTCTTACCACACAGTAACACTGTCTTACCACACAGTAATACACTGTCTTATCACACAGTAATACACTGTCTTACCACACAGTAATACACTGTCTTACCGCACAGTAACACTGTCTTACCACACAGTAATACACTGTCTTACCACACAGTAATACACTGTCTTACCACACAGTAATACACTGTCTTGCCACAGAGTAACACTGTCTTACCACACAGTAATACACTGTCTTATCACACAGTAATACACAGTCTTACCACACACTAATACACTGTCTTACCACTCAGTAATACACTGTCTTACCACACAGTAATACACTGTCTTACCACACAGAAATACACTGTCTTACCACACAGTAATACACTGTCTTACCACACAGTAATACACTGTCTTACCACACAGAAATACGCTGTCTTACCACACAGTAATACACAGTCTTACCACACAGTAATACACTGTATTACCCCACAGTAATACACTGTCTTACCACACAGTAATACACTGTCTTACCACACAGTAATACACTGTCTTATCACACAGTAATACACTGTCTTACCACACAGTAATACACTGTCTTACCACACAGTAATACACTGTCTT
Source organism: Cherax quadricarinatus (assembly GCF_026875155.1). Taxonomy (NCBI): domain Eukaryota; kingdom Metazoa; phylum Arthropoda; class Malacostraca; order Decapoda; family Parastacidae; genus Cherax; species Cherax quadricarinatus. The sequence continues at coordinate 30,171,966 of NC_069408.1, read as the reverse complement.
ACCACACAGTAAAACACTGTCTTACCACACAGCAATACACTGTCTTACCACACAGTAATACACTGTCTTACCACACAGTAATACACTGTCTTATCACACCAGTAAATAACACTGTCTTACCACACAGTAATAACACTGTCTTACCACACAGTAATACACTGTCTTACCACACAGTAATACACTGTCTTACCACACAGTAATACACTGTCTTACCACACAGTAATACACTATCTTACCACACAGTAATACACTGTCTTACCACACAGTAATACACTGTCTTACCACACAGTAATACACTGTCTTACCACACAGTAATACACTGTCTTACCACATAGTAAAACACTGTCTTACCACACAGCAATACACTGTCTTACCACACAGTAATACACTGTCTTACCACACAGTAATACACTGTCTTATCACACAGTAATACACTGTCTTACCACACAGTAATACACTGTCTTACCACACAGTAATACACTGTCTTACCACACAGTAATACACTATCTTACCACACAGTAATACACTGTCTTACCACACAGTAATACACTGTCTTACCACACAGTAATACACTATCCACTAACATCGTACACCCTGTATCCACTAACATTGTACACCCTGTATCCACTAACATTGTACACCCTGTATCCACTAACACTGTACACCATGTATCCACTAACATTGTACACCCTGTATCCACTAACATTGTGCACCCTGTATCCACTAACATTGTACGCCCTGTATCCACTAACATTGTACACTCTGTATCCACTAACATCGTACACCCTGTATCCACTAACATTGTACGCCCTGTATCCACTAACATTGTACACCCTGTATCCACTAACATTGTACACCCTGTATCCACTAACATTGTACACCCTGTATCCATTAACACTGTATACCCTGTATCCACTAACTCTGTACACCATGCATCCACTAACATTGTACACCCTGTATCCATTAACACTGTATACCCTGTATCCACTAACATTGTACACAATGCATCCACTAACATTGTACACCATGTATCCACTAACATTGTACACCATGTATCCACTAACACCCTATACCCTGTATCCACTAACATTTAACACCATGTATCCACTAACACTGTATACCCTGTATCCACTAACATTGTACACCATGTATCCACTAACAATGTACAGTATGTAACCATTAACATTGTACACCATGTATCCAGTAACACTGTATACCCTGTATCCACTAACATTGTACACCATGAATCCACTAACATTGTACGCCATGTATCCACTAACATTGTACACCATGTATCCACTAACACTGTACACCATATATCCACTAACACTGTATACCCTGTATCCACTAACATTTTACACCATGTATCCACTACCATTGTACACCTTGTATCCACTAACACTGTACCATGTATCCACTAACACTGTACACCATGTATCCACTAACACTGTACACCCTGTATCCACTAACATTGTACACCATGTATCCACTAACACTGTAAACCATGTATCCACTAACATTGTACACCCTGTATCCACTAACATTGTACACCCTGTATCCACTAACATTGTACACCATGTATCCACTAACATTGTACACCCTGTATCCACTAACACTGTACACCCTGTATCCACTAACATTGTACACCTTGTACCTAACTGTACAACCTTTTATCCACAAACATTGTACTCCATGTATCCACTACACTGTACACCCTGTGTCCACTAACATTGTACACCCTGAAATCCACTAACATTGTACACCCTGTATCCACTAACACTTGTACACCATGTATCCACTATCATTGTACACCCTATATCACTAACATTGTACACCTGTATCCACTAACACTGTACATCATATGTATTCCACTAACATTGTACACCTTGTATCCACTAACATTGTACACCCTGTATCCACTAACATTGTACACCTGTATCCACTAACATTGTGCACCCTGTATCCACTAACATTGTACACCCTGTATCCACTAACACTGTACACCATGTATCCACTATCATTGTACACACTGTATCCACTAACATTGTACACCATGTATCCACGAACACTGTACATCATGTATCCACTAACATTGTACATCCTGTATCCACTAACATTGTACACCCTGTATCCACTAACATTGTACTCCGTGTATCCACTAACATTGTGCACCATGTATCCACTAACATTGTTCACCCTGTATCCACTAACATTGTACACCCTGTATCCGCTAACATTGTACACCCTGTATCCACTAACATTGTACACTCTGAATCCACTCACACTGTACACCCTGTATCTACTAACACTGTACACCCTGTATCCACTAACATTGTACACCCTGTATCCACTAACATTGTACACCCTGTTTTCACTAATATTGTACACCCTGTACCCACTAACATTGTACACCCTGTATCCACTATTCTGTAAACCCTGTATCCACTAACATTGTACATCTTGTATCCACTAACATTGTACACCCTGTATCCACTAACATTGTACACCCTGTATCCACTAACATTGTACACACTGTATCCACTAACATTGTACACCCTGTATCCATTAACATTGTACTCCCTATATCCACTAACATTGTACATCCTGTGTCCACTAACATTGTACACCCTATATTCATTAACATTGTACCCCCTGTATCCACTAACATTGTACATCCTGTATCCACTAACAATGTACATCCAGCATCCACTAACAATGTACACCCTGTATCCGCTAACATTGTACACCCTGTATCCACTAACATTGTACATCCTGTTTCCACAAACACTGTACACCCTGTATCCACTAACATTGTACACCCTGTATCCACTATCACTGTACACCCTGTATCCACTAACATTGTACACCCTGTATCCACTAACACTGTTCACCCTATATCCACTAACATTGTACACCCTGTATCCACTAACATTGAACACTCTGTATCCACTAATATTGTACAACCTGTATCCACTAACATTGTACACCCTGTATCCACTAACACTGAACATCATGTATCCACTAACATTGTACACCCTGTATCCTCTAACATTGTACATCATATATCCACTAACTCTGTACACCATGTATACACTAACATTGTACACCTTGTATCCACTAACATTGTACACCGTGTGTCCACTTATACTGTACACCCTGTATCCACTAACCATTTGTACACCCTGTATCCACTAACATTGTACACCCTGTATCCACTAACATTGTACACCCTGTATCCACTAACAGTGTACACCCTGTACCACTAACATTGTACACCCTGTATCAACAAACATTGTACACCATGTATCCACTAGCATTGTACACCCTGTATCCACTAACATTGTACACCCTGTATCCACTAACATTGTAAACCCTGTATCCACAAACGTTGTACACCCTGTATCCCCTATCATTGTACACCCTATATTCACTAACATTGTACACCCTGTATCCACTAACTTTGTACACCCTATATCCACTAACATTGTACAGCCCGTATCCACTAAAATTGTACACCTTGTATCCACTAACATTGTACACCCTGTATCCAATAACATTGTACAACCTGTATCCAATAACATTGTGCACCCTGTATCCACTAACATTGTACACCCTGTATCCACTAACACTGTACACCCTGTATCCACTAACATTGTACACCCTGTATCCACTAACATTGTACACCCTGTATCCACTAACACTGTACACCCTATATCCACTAACATTGTACACCTTATATCCACTAATATTGTACCCCCTGTATAGACTAACATTGTACACCCTGTATCCACTAACACTGTACACCCTATATCCACTAACATAGTACACCCTGTATCCACTAACACTATACACCCTGTATCCACTAACATTGTACACCCTTTTCCACTAAATTGTACACCCTGTATCCACTAACATTGTACACCTGTATCCACTATACTGTACACCTGTATCCACTAACATTGTACATCTGAATCCACAAACATTGTACACCCTGTATCCACAAAACATTGTACACCCTGTATCCACTAACATTGTACACCTTTATCCACTAACATTGTACACCCTGTATCCACTAACATTGTACACCTGTATCACTAACATGTACACCTGTGTCCACTAACATTGTACCCCTCTTATTCATAACATGTACCCCCTGTATCCACTAACATTGTACACCTGTATCCACTAACATTGTACATCCGCATTCCACTAATATTGTAACCCTGTATCCGCTAACATTGTACACCCTGTATCCACTATTTTGTAAACCCTGTTTCCACAAACATTGTACAATCCTGTATCCACTAACATTGTACACCCTGTATCCATACACTGTACACCGTGTATCCACTAACATTGTACACCCTGTATCCACTAACACTGTACACCCTGTATCCACTAACATTGTACACCCTATATCCACTAACATTGTACATCCTGTGTCCACTAACATTGTACAACCTGTATCCACTAACATTGAAACACCCTGTATCCACTAACATTGACATCATGTACCCACTAACATTGTACACCCTGTATCCACTAACATTGTACCCTTTATCCGCTAACATTGTACACCATGTATCCCACTAACATTGTACACCTTTGTATCCACTAAACATTGACACCGTGTGTCCATTTAACTGTACACCCTGTATCCACTATCATTGTAACCCTGTATCCACTAACATTGTACACCCTGAAATCCACTAACATGTACACCCTGTATCCACTAACATTGTACACCCTGTACCACTAACATTGTACACCCCTGTATCCACAACATTGTACACCTGTATCCACTAACATTGTACACCCTGTATCCACTAACATTGAACCACCCTGTATCCACTAACATTGTAAACCCTGTGTCCACAAAACGTTGTACACCCATGTACCCCTATCATTGTACACCCAAATCCACTACATTGTACATCAATATCCACTAACCTGTACACCATTATCACTATCATTGTACACCCGTATCCACAAAATTGTACACCTGTATCCACTAACATTGTTGTATATAAATTGTACAAGTACCCAAAACTTTGTGATGAATTAACACATGTGAAACCCTGTATAAACGTTCGCCACCAGTGGACTTCACCCAGTTCCATACAATTGAGAACCCTTGAACTAACACGTGTAAAATGAGGTAACAGTCCCTCAACCTTGAGTCCCCGATAGATCAGTCCATCATCTAATGAAACGCCTATATCCACGGAGAAGGAGTTATACACCGTTCCCTAGGACATGCAGCTTTTCATAGCATTGTACACACTCTTTATCCTAAATAGGTTGTTCCAAAACTTAAAACCATGTATTCCCAAGTAAAGTATCCCAAAATTGCACGAATCTAACAATTTGTACATCTGGTTCAAAACCGACATGTTCATAAATTGACCCCCTTTATGCACTACTTGGGGTACACCCTTATTGACAGAAAACCATTTCCACACACTGGCTTCACAGTTCCCTTAACATTGTACACTATATCCACAAAACTCTGTACACCCTGTATCCACTAACATTGTACACCTGTATCCACTAACATTGTACACCATGTTTTCCATTAACATTTGTATACACCCTGTATTCCACTAACACCTGAAACACCTTTGTATTACCACTAACATTGTACACCCTGTATCCACTAACATTGTACACCATGTATCCACTAACATTGTACACCCTGTATCCATTAACATTGTACTCCCTATATCCACTAACATCGTACATCCTGTGTCCACTAACATTGTACACCCTATATTCACTAACATTGTACCCCCTGTATCCACTAACATTGTACATCCTGTATCCACTAACAATGTACGTCCAGCATCCACTAACATTGTACACCCTGTATCCGCTAACATTGTACACCCTGTATCCACTAACATTGTACATCCTGTATCCACAAACACTATACACCCTGTATCCACTAACATTGTACACCCTGTATCCACTATCACTGTACACCCTGTATCCACTAACATTGTACACCCTGTATCCACTAACACTGTTCACCCTATATCCACTAACATTGTACACTCTGTATCCACTAACATTGAACACTCTGTATCCACTAATATTGTACAACCTGTATCCACTAACATTGTACACCCTGTATCCACTAACACTGAACACAATGTATCCACTAACATTGTACACCATGTGTCCACTAACATTGTACACCATGTACCTACTAAGATTGTACACCCTGTATCCACTAACATTGTACATCATATATCCACTAACTCTGTACACCATGTATACACTATCATTGTACACCCTGTATCCACAAACATTGTACACCCTGTATCCACTAACACTGTTTGTAGATGAATGGTTCAGAGATCCGACATGTTGATAAATTAGACACATGTGCAACTCTTGAGTAAACGTTTCGCCACACAGTGGCTTCATCAGTCCATACAAAGGAGAATCTTGAAGAACAGGAGTAAAATGAGGTAATCAGTCCCTCAACCTTGAGTCGATGTGGTCAGTCCATCAATCTTGAATAGAATACGGCATATGAGCGGAGAAGGAGCTTATAAACCGTTGGTAGGAGAGGTGCAGCAGTCATAGGCGGTGTCACACTTGTTCTATGTGGAAGTAGGTTGTGCCCAAGAATTAGGCAAGCGAAGAATTCCCAAGTATTAAGATCCCAAGAAGTTGCAGAGTCTAACAAGTTTGTAGATGAATGGTTCAGAGAACCGACATGTTGATAAATTAGACACATGTGCAACTCTTGGGTATCTTTATTGAGGAAACGTTTCGCCACACAGTGGCTTCATCAGTCCTAACATTGTACATCATATATCCACTAACTCTGTACACCATGTATACACTAACATTGTACACCCTGTATCCACTAACATTGTACACCATGTATCCATTAACATTGTACACCCTGTATTCACTAACACTGTACACCATGTATACACTAACATTGTACACCCTGTATCCACTAACATTGTACACCATGTATACACTAACATTGTACACCATGTATACACTAACATTGTACACCCTGTATCCACTAACATTGTACACCATGTATACACTAACATTGTACATCCTGTATCCACTAACATTGTACACCATGTATACACTAACATTGTACACCCTGTATCCACTAACATTGTACACCATGTATACACTAACATTGTACATCCTGTATCCACTAACATTGTACACATGTATACACTAACATTGTACATCCTGTATCCATTTAACACTGTACACCATGTATACACTAACATTGTACACCCTGTATCCACTAACATTGTACACCATGTATACACTAACATTGTACATCCTGTATCCACTAACATTGTACACCCTGTATCCACTAACATTGTACACCATGTATCCATTAACATTGTACACCATGTATCCACTAACATTGCACACCCTGTACCCACTAACATTGTACACCATGTATCCACTAACATTGTACGCCCTGTATCCACTAACACTGTACACCCTGTATCCACTAAGATTGTACACCCTGTGTCCATTAACATTGTACACCCTGTATCCACTAACATTGTACACCCTGTATCCACTAACATTGTACACCCTGTATCCACTAACATTGTACATCCTGTATCCACTAACATTGTACACCCTGTATTCACTAACACTGTACACCCTGTATCCACTAACATTGTACGCCCTGCATCCACTAACTTTGTACACCCTGTATCCACTAACATTGTACACCCTGTATCCACTAACACTGTAAACCCTGTATCCACTAACATTGTACATCCTGTATCCACTAACATTGTACACCCTGTATTCACTAACATTGTACACCCTGTATCCACTAACATTGTACGCCCTGCATCCACTAACTTTGTACACCCTGTATCCACTAACATTGTACACCCTGTATCCACTAACACTGTAAACCCTGTATCCACTAACATTCTACACCCTGTATCCACTAACACTGTACACCCTGTATCCACTAGCATTGTACACCATGTATGCACTAACATTGTACACCCTGTATCCACTAACATTGTACACCCTGTATCTACTAACATTGTACACCTGTATCCACTAACACTGTACACCCTGTATCCACTAACATTGTACACCCTGTATCCACTAACACTGTACACCCATTATCCACTAACATTGTACACCCTGTATGCACTAACATTGTACACCCTGTGTGCACTAACATTGTACACCCTGTATCCATTAACATTGTACACCTCTATCCACTAACATTGTACACCCTGTATGCACTAACATTGTACACCCTGTATCCATTAACATTGTACACCTCTATCTATTAACATTGTACACCCTGTATCCACTAACATTGTACACCCTGTATCCACTAACATTGTACATGTCTATTCACTAACATTGTACACCCTGTATCCACTAACATTGTACACCCTGTATGCACTAACATTGTACACCTCTATCCACTAGCATTGTACACCCTGTATTCACTAACATTGTACACCCTGTATCCACTAACATTGTACACCTCTATCCACTAACATTGTGCACCATGTATCCACTAACATTGTACACCCTGTATACACTAACATTGTACACCCTGTATCCACTAACATTGTACACCTCTATCCACTAACATTGTACACCCTGTATCCACTAACATTGTACATCCTCTATCCCACTAACATTGTACACCCTGTATTCACTAACATTGTAAAACCCTGTATCCACTAACATTGTACACCCTGTATCCACTAACATTGTACACCCTGTATCCACTAACATTGTACACCCTGTATCCACTAACATTGTACACCCTGTATCCACTAACATTGTACACCCTGTATACACTAACATTGTACACCTCTATCCACTAACATTGTACACCCTGTATTCACTAACATTGTACACCCTGTATCCACTAACATTGTGCACCTCTATCCACTAACATTGTACACCCTGTATCCACTAACATTGTACACCCTGTATCCACTAACATTGTACACCCTGTATCCACAAGGTGTCGACAATGTAACAAAAGTTGGTCTTAATGCCACACAACTGTATGTGTGTTGAGACACGTACTCTACAGCGGTTAACTACCTTAAGTCACGTAAGTTGCCTTGTGTTGTAGAGGTGTGAGACAAAGGTGACACCTCTACAACAGTTCAATAATGGAGTGGAGATTCCATGTTGACACTTTTGTTCTCGAAATGGTATAGTATTATTTTACGTTACTGGATTATTTTGCCTTTATGTTGGTGAGAGAATTTTTTTCTCTCTTTGATCGTATTTGAATACTTCCTGGTCCATAGGTGCTATATGACCCCTGCTGGTTTAGCACTTCCCCCTGATTAAAATATAACAGTTGTTAATGGCATCGACCTTCAATGGGTGATGCATCGTATAGAATGAGAGGAACGTTCCATGGGTTTAGGATTCCGAAATAACTGGAAAATGCATCTTCTGGTCGGGTATTTTAACTTTTAGTGCTGATGTGTTATCCTCAGAGGAAACAGTCTTGATGTCAGGTTGTGTAAGTTATCATGTTATAATTTTATTAATGGAATTGCTTTCTGTGAGATAAATGATGAATATTTCGTTTGACCAGAAATAAGTCGCAGTGTTTGACTTTATTTAGTTATATTGGGTTAAATCAACTTAATGTTCTCTTACGTGTTTATAACATTTATAACATTTGTGTGTCCTCAAGACCAGTGTTAAAATTATTTATTTTATGTACACTAAGCTTATGTAAAACTTACTTTCTTAAAACTTATCTGTCTTACAGAAAAGTTTGGATTGATTTTTGACCAGTGTTGGATCACTTGTTTTTTTAATTAGAAAAATTGGAATAGTACTGCTTTTCATGCGATAACTTATCAGCTTCAAGCTTCTCAAGCTGATAACTTATCAGCTTCAAGCTTCTCAAGCTGATAACTTATCAGCTTCAAGCTTCTCAAGCTGATAACTTATCAGCTTCAAGCTTCTCAAGCTGATAACTTATCAGCTTCAAGCTTCTCAAGCTGATAACTTATCAGCTTCAAGCTTCCCAAGTTGATAACTTATCAGCTTCAAGCTTCTCAAGCTGATAACTTATCAGCTTCAAGCTTCCCAAGTTGATAACTTATCAGCTTCAAGCTTCTCAAGCTGATAACTTATCAGCTTCAAGCTTCCCAAGTTGATAACTTATCAGCTTCAAGCTTCTCAAGCTGATAACTTATCAGCTTCAAGCTTCTCAAGCTGATAACTTAAACAGCTTCAAGCTTCTCAAGCTGATAACTTATGAGCTTCAAGCTTCCCAAGCTGATAACTTATCAGCTTCAAGCTTCCCAAGTTGATAACTTATCAGCTTCAAGCTTCTCAAGCTGATAACTTATCAGCTTCAAGCTTCTCAAGCTGATAACTTATCAGCTTCAAGCTTCCCAAGTTGATAACTTATCAGCTTCAAGCTTCCAAGTTGATAACTTATCAGCTTCAAGCTTCTCAAGCTGATAACTTATCAGCTTCAAGCTTCTCAAGCTGATAACTTATCAGCTTCAAGCTTCTCAAGTTGATAACTTATCAGCTTCAAGCTTCTCAAGCTGATAACTTATCAGCTTCAAGCTTCCCAAGTTGATAACTTATCAGCTTCAAGCTTCTCAAGCTGATAACTTATCAGCTTCAAGCTTCCCAAGTTGATAACTTATCAGCTTCAAGCTTCCAAGTTGATAACTTATCAGCTTCAAGCTTCTCAAGCTGATAACTTATCAGCTTCAAGCTTCTCAAGTTGATAACTTATCAGCTTCAAGCTTCTCAAGTTGATAACTTATCAGCTTCAAGCTTCTCAAGCTGAAAACTTATCAGACTTCAAAGCTTCCCAAGTTGATAACTTATCAGCTTCAAGCTTCTCAAGTTGATAACTTATCAGCTTCAAGCTTCTCAAGCTGATAACTTATCAGCTTCAAGCTTCTCAAGCTGATAACTTATCAGCTTCAAGCTTCTCAAGCTGATAACTTATCAGCTTCAAGCTTCCCAAGTTGAACTTATCAGCTTCAAGCTTCTCAAGTTGATAACTTATCAGCTTCAAGCTTCTCAAGCTGATAACTTATCAGCTTCAAGCTTCCCAAGTTGATAACTTATCAGCTTCAAGCTTCTCAAGCTGATAACTTATCAGCTTCAAGCTTCTCAAGCTGATAACTTATCAGCTTCAAGCTTCCCAAGTTGATAACTTATCAGCTTCAAGCTTCCCAAGTTGATAACTTATCAGCTTCAAGCTTCTCAAGCTGATAACTTATCAGCTTCAAGCTTCCCAAGTTGATAACTTATCAGCTTCAAGCTTCTCAAGTTGATAACTTATCAGCTTCAAGCTTCCCAAGTTGATAACTTATCAGCTTCAAGCTTCTCAAGCTGATAACTTATCAGCTTCAAGCTTCTCAAGTTGATAACTTATCAGCTTCAAGCTTCCCAAGTTGATAACTTATCAGCTTCAAGCTTCTCAAGTTGATAACTTATCAGCTTCAAGCTTCCCAAGTTGATAACTTATCAGCTTCAAGCTTCTCAAGTTGATTTAACTTATCAGCTTCAAGTTTCCCAAGTTGATAACTTATCAGCTTCAAGCTTCTCAAGTTGATAACTTTCAGCTTCAAGCTTCTCAAGTTGATAACTTAAACAGCTTCAAGCTTCTCAAGTTGATAACTTATCAGCTTCAAGCTTCTCAAGTTGATAACTTATCAGCTTCAAGCTTCTCAAGTTGATAACTTATCAGCTTCAAGCTTCCCAAGTTGATAACTTATCAGCTTCAAGCTTCTCAAGTTGATAAAATTATCAGCTTCAAGCTTCTCAAGCTGATTAACTTATCAGCTTCAAGCTTCCCAAGTTGATAACTTATCAGCTTCAAGCTTCTCAAGTTGATAATTTATCAGCTTCAAGCTTCCCAAGTTGATAACTTATCAGCTTCAAGCTTCTCAAATTGATAACTTATCAGCTTCAAGCTTCTCAAGTTGATAACTTAAACAGCTTCCAAGCTTCTCAAGCTGATAACTTATCAGCTTCAAGCTTCTCAAGTTGATAACTTATCAGCTTCAAGCTTCTCAAGTTGATAACTTATCAGCTTCAAGCTTCCCAAGTTGATAACTTATCAGCTTCAAGCTTCTCAAGTTGATAACTTATGAGCTTCAAGCTTCTCAAGTTGATAACTTATCAGCTTCAAGCTTCCCAAGTTGATAACTTATCAGCTTCAAGCTTCTCAAGTTGATAACTTATCAGCTTCAAGCTTCCCAAGTTGATAACTTATCAGCTTTTAAGCTTCTCAAGTTGATAACTTATCAGCTTCAAGCTTCTCAAGTTGATAACTTATCAGCTTCAAGCTTCTCAAGTTGATAACTTATCAGCTTCAAGCTTCTCAAGTTGATAACTTATTTAGCTTCAAGCTTCTCAAGTTGATAACTTATCAGCTTCAAGCTTCTCAAGCTGATAACTTATCAGCTTCAAGCTTCCCAAGTTGATAACTTATCAGCTTCAAGCTTCCCAAGTTGATAACTTATCAGCTTCAAGCTTCCCAAGTTGATAACTTATCAGCTTCAAGCTTCCCAAGTTGATAACTTATCAGCTTCAAGCTTCCCAATTTGATAACTTATCAGCTTCAAGCTTCCCAAGTTGATAACTTATCAGCTTCAAGCTTCTCAAGTTGATAACTTATCAGCTTCAAGCTTCTCAAGCTGATAACTTATCAGCTTCAAGCTTCTCAAGTTGATAAAATTATCAGCTTCAAGCTTCTCAAGTTGATAACTTATCAGCTTCAAGCTTCTCAAGTTGATAACTTATCAGCTTCAAGCTTCCCAAGTTGATAACTTATCAGCTTCAAGCTTCTCAAGCTGATAACTTATCAGCTTCAAGCTTCTCAAATTGATAACTTATCAGCTTCAAGCTTCCCAAGTTGATAACTTATCAGCTTCAAGCTTCCCAAGTTGATAACTTATCAGCTTCAAGCTTCTCAAGTTGATAACTTATCAGCTTCAAGCTTCTCAAGCTGATAACTTATCAGCTTCAAGCTTCTCAAGTTGATAACTTATCAGCTTCAAGCTTCTCAAGCTGATAACTTATCAGCTTCAAGCTTCCCAAGTTGATAACTTATTCAGCTTCAAGCTTCCCAAGTTGATAACTTATCAGCTTCAAGCTTCCCAAAATTGATAACTTATCAGCTTCAAGCTTCCCAAGTTGATAACTTATCAGCTTCAAGCTTCCCAAGTTGATAACTTATCAGCTTCAAGCTTCCCAAGTTGATAACTTATCAGCTTCAAGCTTCTCAAGTTGATAACTTATCAGCTTCAAGCTTCCCAAGTTGATAACTTATCAGCTTCAAGCTTCCCAAGTTGATAACTTTAAAGCACCACCTGACTTGCTTGATCTTAACGTGCTTGTGTATTTTAGGATATTGGTCTCGTTGGTCCCTCTGAAAGATCTGAATTTTATTTAGTCTGTTTATGTGCTAATTTACCATTTTTTTTTTTTAATGTGGATGTTAGTTTCTAGATAATGAATTGAAGTAAATGCCTCTTCTGATTCCTTTCAAATCTTCAACGCTAAATAATATTTAACTGCATTATCATCTCGTGCCGCACTCTGCACTGTTCCAATCGCATATATTGAGGCACATGGAACAGGAGTTATGAAATACGGAAATACCTTTTTCGGATCGCACAGCGACCGAAATGTATCTACTTTGGGAAATACTGTCACTTCTATAATGGTTGTAGCGACTGAAGAACGCCAGAGGTTATGAAGCAGATGTTTATAAAACACACACACACACACACACACACACACACACACACTTTACCTATGAAGTAGCTGGTTGGCTGTGCAGTAGCGCTGAGGTTCGGGTTGCCTATGGGAGTCGTGTAATTTATCAGTGGCAGATTGAAGGTGGCCTGGTTAGCGTACTGCCTTAGCACGGTGGTCCAGCCGCTCCCTCCATCAACAAGTGTGTTGTTCAGATCACACCACACCTGCAACATTACCATTTGTTAGGCATCACTGACGCACTTGGGGCTTCACCGGATGTTAGGATCAGCTGGGTCGTCATTGTTGGGACCCGAGAATAATGTAAAAAGGGAATGAACTGGGTCCTTTTTTCGGGACTGGTCATAACAGGATGAGTTACTTCGTCATTCTGGAACCCTTGAATAACAGATGAATCATCAGTGAATATTAGGATCAGTTAGGGCATTAATGACTACTAGGATCAGATGTGGCATCACTGAGCACTTGGACCAGTTGGGTCATCACTGAGTACTAGGACCAGTTGGGTCATCACTGAGCACTAGGACCAGTTGGGTCATCACTGAGCACTAGGACCAGTTGGGTCATCACTGAGCACTAGGACCAGTTGGGTCATCACTGAGCACTAGGACCAGTTGGGTCATCACTGAATAAATTCTAGGATCTGCTTGGTCATCTTACTGTAATTTTTGGTGCATCTTCCCTGGGACTCTCCTAAGTACAATGATCACATGGTGTTCACATTAATACTAATGACTAGTTTAGAAACGACTCCCAGAACTCACCTGAATGCTAGGATCAAAGTAGTTGCCGCTAGGCACTACCCTATATACTCCAGTCTGTGTAAACCCCATCATGGCAATGTCACCACAGTCTCGACACAGAGGACAACCTGAAACACACCAAGATGTAACAACAAACTCCTTTATCTGATCTAAGTATTGTTCAGGTCTGTATTGCAGTGCCAACACTAAATGTACACGTTGCTTACTCTCTATGAATCAGTTTTTTGTTTCTGCAGTCATAACACTAATATTTTTATCTCCTGTTAATAACAGTGAAGGAAATACATAGTGTCCCGTAGTTCGACTACCAGCGTACTCAGCTGACACACTGACGTCCGGGGAGTCGATCCCCGGTACGGCTGGAAACATTGGGACGTGTTTTCTTAAGACACCTGTTGTTCTTGTTCACCTATCAGTAAAATAGGTACTTGGGTGTTAGTTGATTGGTGTGGGTCGCATCCTGGGACAAAATTAATCTAATTTCCGTTAATTCTTAGCATAACAAGAGGCTTTCTATATAGTAGTATATAATTAATGCCAACTAGGCCTGTATACCTTGTACATGTATTTGTATTAAAATTATTATTATTAGTTTTATTATTATTATTATTATTTATGAATTATTATTATTATTATTAGTATTATTACTTATTTTTATTATGTTAATTATTTCATGTGTCCCGTTGTTACGCGGACTGTCACACTGAGCGGGGCAGTCGATCCGTCAGGCTGGAAATTCTTATGCGACTGTTTTCTTCTTTACATTATGGCATGTTCACCTCTGTAAATATCTGTAATAATTTGTTGGACATCACTTTACCCAATTAAATTTAAATTCCTTAATTCTTAGCTCTCATCTTTCTTTTATAAATATTTAACCAAACTAGGCCTTAGACCTTGTATGTATTTGTTAAACATATTATTTGATTAGATAAAACCATTATTACTATTATTCTGAATTTTTCTTTTTTTATTAATTTTCATGTTTTTTACTTGGGTTCAATAGCAACATGTTCCCAGTAGAAATGGCGTTTCTTCTTACCATTATAAACTACTCTGGAAGCATACAGTTAAAATACATTTGTTGGAAATTACTTGGTATTATTAGCTCATATCCCCCTTTGCCATCGAACAGATATTTCTTATTCCCTTTTACCTCCCCACCTATTCTTGACCGAGAACAACCCATTATAAGCTTCAACTCTCCAACATTTTTTCTTCCTTTCAATTTGCTTTTAACTTTTCGAAAATTATTATTCTTAATAAACTCACACGTTAAAGTATTGTTGGGATTACTTTTATTATCAGAATCTGTTGCTTTTACTTTAATCACCACTTAATATTTCTTTACAGAACAGATCATTTATTCTTTATTCCACCACTCTATTGGGAAAGCCTAACTTCCGCTTCCACTCTGCACGTTCCCAACAATTCTTCTACTATGCTGTCAGTTATCAAGACGTCCTTTACCATTCTGTTCACTTTAACAGTCTTCCTTTCACCTTGTGCAGAAGCCCAACAGTCCTTACACTTCTGGCAGGCCCAACAATCCTTCCCACTCTGGCAGGCCCAACAGTCCTTCCCACTCTGGCAGGCCCAACAGTCCTTCCCACTCTGGCAGGCCCAACAGTCCTTCCCACTCTGGCAGGCCCAACAGTCCTTCCCACTCTGGCAGGCCCAACAGTCCTTCTCACTCTGGCAGGCCCAACAGTCCTTCCCACTCTGGCAGGCCCAACAATCCTTCCCACTCTGGCAGGCCCAACAATCCTTCCCACTCTGGCAGGCCCAACAGTCCTTCTCACTCTGGCAGGCCCAACAGTCCTTCTCACTATGGCAGGCCCAACAGTCCTTCTCACTCTGGCAGGCCCAACAGTCCTTCCCACTCTGGCAGGCCCAACAGTCCTTCCCACTCTGGCAGGCCCAACAATCCTTCCCACTCTGGCAGGCCCAACAATCCTTCCCACTCTGGCAGGCCCAGCAGTCCTTCCCACTCTGGCAGGCCCAACAGTCCTTCCCACTCTGGCAGGCCCAACAATCCTTCCCACTCTGGCAGGCCCAACAGTCCTTCCCACTCTGGCAGGCCCAACAGTCCTTCCCACTCTGGCAGGCCCAACAGTCCTTCCCACTCTGGCAGGCCCAACAGTCCTTCCCACTCTGGCAGGCCCAACAGTCCTTCCCACTCTGGCAGGCCCAACAGACCTTCCCACTCTGGCAGCCCCAACAGTCCTTCCCACTCCGTCAGGCCCAACAGTCCTTCCCACTCTGGCAGGCCCAACAGTCCTTCCCACTCCGGCAGGCCCAGCAGTCCTTCCCACTCTGGCAGGCCCAGCAGTTCTTCCCTCTCTGGCAGGCCCAGCAGTCCTTCCCACTCTGGCAGGTCCAGCAGTCCTTCCCACTCTGGCAGGCCCAGCAGACCTTCCCACTCTGGCAGGCCAAACAATCCTTCCCACTCTGGCAGGCCAAACAATCCTTCCCACTCTGGCATTCCCAACAGTCCTTCACACTCTAGCAGGCCCAACAGTCCTTCCCACTCTGACAGGCCAAACAGTCCTTCCCACTCTGGCAGGCCAAACAGTCCTTCCCACTCTGGCAGGTCCAGCAGTCCTTCCCACTCTGGCAGGCCAAACAGTCCTTCTCACTCTGGCAGGCCAAACAGTCCCTTCCACTCTGGCAGGCCCAGCAGTCCTTCCCACTCTGGCAGGCCCAACAGTCCTTCCCACTCTGGCAGGCCAAACAGTTCTTCCCACTCTGGCAGGCCAAACAGTCCTTCTCACTCTGGCAGGCCCAGCAGTCCTTCCCACTCTGGCAGGCCAAACAGTCCTTCTCACTCTGGCAGGCCAAACAGTCCTTCCCACTCTGGTAGGCCAGACAGTCCTTCCCACTCTGGCAGACCAAACAGTCCTTCCCACTCTGGCAGGCCCAGCAGTCCTACCCACTCTGGCAGGATTAGCAGTCCTTCCCACTCTGGAAGGCCAAACAGTCCTTCCCACTCTGGCAGGCCAAACAGTCCTTCCCACTCTGGCAGGCCAAATAGTCCTTCCCACTCTGGCAGGCCCAACAGTCCTTCCCACTCTGGCAGGCCAAATAGTCCTTCCCACTCTGGCAGGCCCAGCAGTCCTTCCCACTCTGGCAGGCCAAACAGTCCTTCCCACTCTGGCAGGCCAAACAGTCCTTCCCACTCTGGCAGGCCAAACAGTCCTTCGCACTCTGGCAGGCCAAACAGTCCTTCCCACTCTGGCAGGCCAAACAGTCCTTCGCACTCTGGCAGGCCAAACATAGGAGGGAGAAGCCAGGACTATGTTTTGGTCCTACTTGGACCATTTACAGGTCACACTGTAAATGGTTCAAGTCGGACCGAAACGTCGTCGTAGTTTCTTCCTCCTAATTGCGGGTTATTTATGTGTTCCCAGACTTGCACTTAACACTTCTCAGTCCCCGTCTCTCACATAAAATGTTACAACGTCCCGCTACATAAACGCTAACAATTAACCACTTCTCACATTCCAGTTTGTTCTAAACCACAAAATTCTTTGATTTTAACATTTAAGAACATTACATAAGAAAGGAGGAACACTGCAGCAGGCCTACTGGCCTGTACTAAGCCAACAGCCCATACTAATCCTTTACATTTCTTGATCTTCACTCAGTCACAATATATATTCCTCATATTGCCTCATATATACTGTTTTAATTCCTTTAACTTGTTCTATCCAGATGCTGCCATCTTTCTTGTCTCACTGGTTGTTTATGTTAGGAGTGAAGGGAACCTGGACATCCAGCTTCCCTTCACTTCTAACATAAACAACCAGTCCTCTAATAACACTGTCATCACATCAATACACCTTCAAACAACTCAGCTTTAAGTACATTTTATTAGTTTTTTTCTCTGGTAATTACTAGGGCCTTTTTAGATCTATTAACCTAAGACGTGTTTTTTTTTTTTATCCACTTGGAAAGTCAACGATATAGATTTAAGAACTGTTAAGAAAAACAATGAAAGATGAAGGTAACTATCAATATTGAAGGAATGAAAAATTCTTTCTCTCTTTTTCTCTTTCTTTCTTTATCTCTTTCTCTCTTTCTCTCTTTCTTTCTCTCTCTCTCTCTCTCTCTCTCTCTCTCTCTCTCTTTCTCTCTCTCTCTCTCTCTCTCTCTCTCTCTCTCTCTCTCTCTCTCTCTCTCTTTACGTACCATAATCACAGATATCGAAGATAGGTGTCCAGTTTCCGTTGATACACTGTGTGATCCTGCCAGACTGGCCTGAGAGCCAGGACATGGGTTCCACACACTGGTAGTACACAGCATACAAGTGCTGGGAGTCACTCAAGTTGAGTGTAGCGTTAGTGTTGTTGGGGGTCGGGATCTTCGTCGCATCACACACAGGCAGCGGCTTACCATCTGTATATCAATGACAATTAAAAATGGCGTTATTTACTCATTGTATAAAGTATACATTATACTGACTCTCTGACCGCGGGTTCAAATCCCGCCCGTGGTATGGTTTGTTTGCAATCGTGTCATTACATTATCCTGTAATGTGCAGTGATAACCCCACTTGAGTCGTCCAGGATGAAGAGTGAAGGTCTACTGAACAAACAGTACAACCTAAGTCATATATATATATATTTATATATTATATATATATATATATATATATATATATATATATATATATATATTTTCATGAGGAACTGGTAAATATATAGGGGGAGGGTCATACAGAACATAGGGAATTGAAATTAATAATATTTGATCCGAGGAAGGGGTGGGTAGATTCCTCAAATTCCTTGGAGCTAGACTGTCCGCCATCAACTTTATGGCCAATTCCAACCCTCAGCCACTCCTCCCTCCCCTCTCAGCCACTCCTCCCTCCCCTCTCAACCACTTCCTCCCTCCCCTCTCAGCCACTCCTCCCTCCCTCTCAACCACTCCTCCCTCCCCTCTCAACCACTCCTCCCTCCCCTCTCAACCACTCCTCCCTCCCCTCTCAGCCACTCCTCCCTCCCCTCTCAACCACTCCTCCCTCCCCTCTCAGCCACTCCTCCCTCCCCTCTCACCCACTCCTCCCTCCCCTCTCAGCCACTCCTCCCTCCCCTCTCAACCACTCCTCCCTCCCCTCTCACCCACTCCTCCCTCCCCTTCACCCACTCCTCCCTCCCCTCTCAGCCACTCCTCCCTCCCCTCTCAACCACTCCTCCCTCCCCTCTCAACCACTCCTCCCTCCCCTCTCAACCACTCCTCCCTCCCCTCTCACCACTCCAGCCTCCCCCTGTCACCACTCCAGCCTCCCCCTGTCACCACTCCAGCCTCCCCCTCTCACCACTCCAGCCTCCCCCTCTCACCACTCCAGCCTCCCCTCTCACCACTCCAGCCTCCCCCTCTCACCACTCAGCCTCCCCCTCTCACCACTCCAGCCTCCCCCTCTCACCACTCCAGCCTCCCCCTCTCACCACTCCAGCCTCCCCCTCTCACCACTCCAGCCTCCCCCTCTCACCACTCCAGCCTCCCCCTCTCACCACTCCAGCCTCCCCCTCTCACCACTCCAGCCTCCCCCTCTCCCACTCCAGCCTCCCCTCTCACCACTCCAGCCTCCCCCTCTCACCACTCCAGCCTCCCCCTCTCACCACTCCAGCCTCCCCCTGTCAGTATACTGGGAGAGACGTTATTCAAAAGAAAATAATAATTGTAAACTAAGAATGAGATAATTCCATGGAAATTAACATACAAACAAGTCACAGTACAAAGAAAAATAAAACCAGTACTTTAATAATAATAAAAAATTATTTCTTTGTTTACATATCATAATTTGATTGTAGTAAATAAAACCACTATTTCGGGTACACTTAATCTTACACTTATAAACTACTTAAGTCTAGACAGGTGACGAGTGGTAGAATATTTCACTCTGTTATTTGTGAAGAAATATTATGCTCTGGTGGCCTGGTGGTTAACGCTCTCGCTTCACACGGTGAGGGCCTGGGTTCGATTCCCAGCCAAAGTAGAAACATTGGACGTGTTTCTTTCCACCTGTTGTCTATGTTCCCCATCAGTAAAATGGGTACTTGGGTGTTAGTCGACTGGTGTGGGTCGCATCCTGGGACACTGACCTAAGGAGGCCTGGTCACAGACCGGGCCGCGGGGGCGTTGACCCCCGGAACTCACTCCAGGTAAACACTCCAGGTAAAGAAACTGAAAATAGGGGCTACGGCAACATATAAATGCATCAATAAACTGCAGAAAGTAAGTAAATTCATTATCAAACTCACCTGAAGACTGGTTGCAGGTGGTGTTGTCATGTTCCCAGATGCCTTGGTCACAGTGCGCCAGCAACACACGGTCGCCAGTGGGCCATACTGAGGTCTGATTGTTGACACAAGCCAGGGCCTTTAACCCTGGAGCCAGGGCAAACACAACCTCTGGCGAGCGGTGGGGGTCAGAGGGGCACGCTCCCTCCCCTGACCTCGCTGTGAAGGCAAGCAATTAACGAGAAGTTATTATCATTATTTACAAAAAAACACAAAGCAATAACTGGAGGGTCAGTAAAGTGCAACTTAGGGTGATAAATTAGACACATGTGCAGTACTTGGGTATCTTGATTGAGGAAACGTTTCGCCCTATAATCAGTCCTTCAAGACTAATGGACTGATTACATCGACTCCAGGCTGAGGGACTGATTACTTCAAACTCCTGATCTTCACCATTCTTGTTTAAACCATACCACGGGTGGGGATAGAACCCGCGGTCAGAGAGTCTCAAAACTCCAGACCGTCGCGTTAGCCACTAGACCAGCTAGCCACAATAAGATTCGTCCAACTAGGTATATTTCTACACCATAGGAAGGTTAGCATAGGCACCACTGTGACCATAAATGCAACTTTTTACAGACGAATCTTCAGCTAGCGTAGCCGTGACGAACTCTAGCTCAAGTCCCCTCAAAGCCGTTAATATCACTCACGAAATCGTAATGACAGTTTTGAGGCTCTGATCGCGGGTTCTATCCCCGCCCGTGGTATGGGTTGTTTGCAATCGTGTCATTACGATTTCGTGAGTCATTCTTCTTTGGTTAGAGCTGATAAAGTCACTGCGTGGCGAAACGTTTTCTCAGTAAATATACCCGAGAGTTGTGGGTCCTCTGAACCATTTATCTACACAACTAAAGGTGAGTATGTCTCAGTGTGTATATACCATTAGGTTTCGATTAGTATTATATACAGCAAGTTCTGTCTGGCTATTTGCAAGACGGGTCGTCATATCGATAGTGGACAGAGATGTCAGTACGAGTTCCATCATTTAATAGCCTCACTCAGTCTAGGTATATCAAAGACTAGGCTAGTCCTTCAGCTCATGCGCAGAACATTAAAAATATCCCAGGGTTGTCCACTCTTGAAAACAACTGGACTCCAGAGGTTTCAAAGTGACAGGAGGGATCAAGCTGCGGTTCACTCAACAAAACTGTTCAAAATGAACTTCAGAAGTGATGTGTAAGGTAATAAATTTGGGGTAAATATCAAACGTAAATATAAATATTTGTAATCCCACTAGCTGGGAAAAAACAAGATTTTGTTCGGATTTTTAACCCCGGAGGGTTAGCCACCCTGGATAACTCAAGAAAGGCAGTGCGTCATCGAGGACTTTTATTTCCATTGGGGTCGTCAGTGTTGTCCCCAGGATGCGACCCACACCTGTCGACTAACACCTAGGTACCTACTTGCTAGGTGAACAGGACAACCGGTGTAAAGAAACGCTTGCAATGTTTCCACCCCTGCCGGGAATCGAACCCGGACACTTCAACGTGTGAAGAAAGAGCATTCAATCATAGCAATGACCTAAAGTATATTGAACAATGTCTACCTGCGTGCAGCAAAGACAACATAATGCTTGATTTCATATTTAGAAATTTGGAGTACAAAGCAAAAGGAAGAATATTGGGCTCTACAACACCAATCTCAGAAATAACACTGAACTGGCTGTCTAGTTTAGTTTCTTATATTGTATATAAGACGAAGAAAAACAAGGAGAGGACACGAACAAACTGTATAATGAAAAATTTAATACCTTTAATATGTTCTTAAGAATAGAGACAACAGGATCTCACTCAAGCTTTTTAAATGCTAAACACATCTGATGCTCAAACACGAAGGACTATTTAAAGTTTAAAGCGATTAAGTAACACAAAACAATGGTATGAAACACTGAGGCAAAATGTGGAACACAAATTTGGGTCAAGATTTATGGAGTTGCAGAGCGCTCGCACAGACGGACCATTCAAATTGTAAGTGTAAAAATAAGTAATTCATTTAATCATTCAGTGGAACAGCGCTCTGCAAATACTGAATTCAACTTTATATATTGATTGTGGCTAATGGAGCAATGTTTGTCCACTAAAACACCAAGAACAATGAATAAACAATGAATAGCAGTAGGAGTGGTAGAAGGAACGCTGGTAATGGTGTTAATAGTAGTGGCCATGGTGATGGTAGTTAGGTAAAAGGACACGAGTGCAACTAATGTGACATTATATTGTGGCAACGTTACGTTCTCCAGGAACTTTATCAAGCCGTAGTTAGAGTGCTGGAGGTTCATTTTTCTTCAACATTTAATCATAAATATCCATGTAACTTTTCTATATGTCATTTATTTCACTCGCTTTTCCAAGGTATCAAAGTGGCTGGAAACAGTGATGTGCGGGACGAAGGTCCTGGGTTGTGTCCGGTCCTCTGAGGAAGAATCCCGAGGTTGATCATAATGTCTTTTTGCTATTTGATCCTCGTAAGATCCTGACTTCACTAGCGACTGTACTATAACATCACTGGGCCAGTACTGATCCTTGTGGCACTCCGCTAATGACTGTACTGTAATATCACTGGGCCAGTACTGATCCTTGTGGCACTCCGCTAGTGACTGTACTATAACATCACTTGGCTGGTACTAATCCTTGTGGCACTCCGCTAGTGACTGTACTATAACATCACTGGGCTAGTACTGATCATTGTGGCACTCCGCTAATGACTGTACTATAACATCACTGGGCCAGTACTGATCCTTGTGGCACTCCGCTAATGACTGTACTATAACATCACTTGGCCGGTACTGATCCTTGTGGCACTCCGCTAATGACTGTACTATAACATCACTTGGCCGGTACTGATCCTTGTGGCACTCCGCTAATGACAGTACTATAACATCACTTGGCTGGTACTGATCCTTGTGGCACTCCGCTAATGACTGTACTGTAACATCACTTGGCTGGTACTGATCCTTGTGGCACTCCGCTAGTGACTGTACTATAACATCACTTGGCCGGTACTGATCCTTGTGGCACTCCGCTAATGACTGTACTATAACATCACTTGGCCGGTACTGATCCTTGTGGCACTCCGCTAATGACTGTATTATAACATCACTGGGCCAGTACTGATCCTTGTGGCACTCCGCTAGTGACTGTACTATAACATCACTTGGCCGGTAATAATCCTTGTGGCACTCTGCTAATGACTGTACTATAACATCACTGGGCCAGTACTGATCCTTGTGGCACTCCGCTAATGACTGTACTATAACATCACTGGGCCAGTACTGATCCTTGTGGCACTCCGCTAGTGACACTCATTAAAAAGCTAAATATCCCAGTCAATGGAAACCGACCATTGATACTTCGCTGTATATACACTTTAGTATCTCCTGAGGATCTCGTCAGGGGTGTCAAGATGTATATTCGCAAAACGCAAAATAAATGGAAATCGCTTAATAAATAACTAGACAGAACGTTCTGAAATATCTGTTGGGAATTAAATGTAAAGTGACAGAATCAGTTGGTAAATCCCCTCAGGTTGGAGTGTGCTGAGGAACATTATTTTCCACACAATTCTGGAAGGAGGTAGAGACTAGACAGACCTTGTCGAATAACCTTCGGTACAGTTTCGTTCTGTCTGAACTTTATCAAGCATGATTTAATCAAGGATGATTTAATCAAGGATGATTTAATCAAGGATGATTTAATCAAGGATGATTTAATCAAGGATGATTTAATCAAGGATGATTTAATCAAGGATGACTTTGTCAGTAAAGCTTCTGCTACAACTTGTGGTTTTCCTTCTACTCTGTCGGCACTACGACATTCGTATATAACTAGAAGGTAATAAACGTAAGTTAATGCCAGGTAAACGAAGCTATTTTTATCTTCTGAGATATATTAATGATAGAAGTGGCACAGGCGACACGATGATGGGTTGACTGAACTACTGAGATTTTGAGTTAAATGAGTTACTAAACGAGGAAGCTGAAAAAAAAAGGAGGAACATAAATCACTGGCTGGAATGATAGAATGTTTGCACGGACACAAATCATTAGCTGGAATGATAGAATGTTTGCACGGACACAAATCATTGGCTGGAATGATAGAATGTTTGAAAGGATACAAATCACTGGCTGGAATGATAGAATGTTTGCACGGACACAAATCATTAGCTGGAATGTTAGGATGTTTACACGGACACAAATCATTAGCTGGAATGATAGAATGTTTGCACGGACACAAATCATTGGCTGGAATGATAGAATGTTTGAAAGGATACAAATCATTAGCTGGAATGATAGAATATTTACACGGACACAAATCATTAGCTGGAATGATAGAATGTTTGCACGGACACAAATCATTAGCTGGAATGATAGAATATTTACACGGACACAAATCATTAGCTGGAATGATAGAATGTTTGAAAGGATACAAATCACTGGCTAGAATGATAGAATGTTTTCACGGACACAAAACTTTTGGCAGGGAGTCTACCTAGAGGGTGTCTCAGGGGTCAACGGCTCCCCACGGCCCTGTCCATGACCAGGCCTCACGGTGGATCAGGGCCTCGTCAACCAGACTGTTATTGCAATCCAGCGTATGAACCACAGCCCGGCTGATCAGTTAACGTTTGCATAACACAAACCCTTCGTTGGATTGATAGAATGTTGGCAGGATCACCAGTAGTGGTGCCACAGGTGTCATCATGGACCAGGATCACCAGTGGTGTGCCACAAGTGTCATCTTGGCCAAGGATCACCAGTGGTGGTGCCACAAGTGTCATCATGGCCCAGGATCACCAGTGATGGTGCCACAAGTGTCATCATGGCCCAGGATCACCAGTGGTGTGCCACAAGTGTCATCTTGGCCGAGGATAACCAGTGGTGGTGCCACAAGTGTCATCATGGCTCAGGATCACCAGTGGTGTGTCACCAGGATCAATGAGACAGGTCGGTCCTGGAGTATTGCTCGGCTCCTCCAAGAAAATCGAAGCTTAGTCTAAAGATTCCTTTATAGAGTGTTGTTTGGTTGTGAGTTTAGTAACCACGGTACCGTCTCCTATTATTATAAGACTACCGTCACTTCAAGCTAGAATAAAGCTATAAGTAGCAGTCACATTTGTATACTCAAGAAAAATTATGAGAGAAGAGAGAGGAATTATTTAGGAAGGAGTAGTGTGAAGGATAAAGGATGTATCTTGTCTTGCTGAACTCACGAAATCGTAATGACACGATTGCAAACAAACCATACCACGGGAGGGATTTGAACCCGCGGTCAGAGTCTCAAAACTCCAGACCGTCGCGTTAGCCACTGGACCGCGGGTTCAAATCCCGCCCGTTGTATGGTTTGTCTTGCTGAAGAAACAATGTGAACAAAGACTGCATGAAGCATTGTCTTACAAATATAGTATCTTGAAAGTGGCTTCAGCTACACCAGACACAGGTAGGTGCAACAGCTGCTGGAAAAGTTCTAAAATAATTGGGAAGATTTGAAAATAGATATCGGGTCGAAACAAGCTTGACTTTAGTAAGTACAAGCAACTAAATACAAATAGGTTATTGCACATAGGCTATTAAAAATAGGTAAAAAAAACATGACTTTGAATTAGTCATAATGACAAATAATTATCTTTTCAGTGAGGAAATATAATGGATTTTTAACTTCCTATATGGAGTCAAAAATCAGTATAAGAAAACCCAGACAGGTCGAGGAGTCACCAGAGTGAAGAATTAGACACTTCTGGGTTTATTTAGGCTGAGGGACTGATTACTTCATATTTTGTATATAGCTCTACATTATATCCTTGCATTGTACTGATAAAGCCACTGGATGGCGAAACGTCTACAATAAAGATACCCAGATGTTGCACATGTGTCTAATTCATCATCTTGTCGGTATTGTCTACCATCGATGCACGAGTCTCCAGAGTGAGACTCCCGCATCGGAAGGCCGCTTCCACCAACTGGATTCCAAATCGACCTCACGACATAACTTCAAAATCACTCACTACCGTCCACCCCCCCCCCCCCCGTGTACACATTCAGATCGTAACTCTACGATCAATGTCTCCACGGAAGCGACGTCAACAGAACAAGCTTGCGTTCTTAAATATTAATATATTTGATTGTGTACCTTAATATATCACGGGTTTGACTTACAAAGGTGCTCACGAGCGCGCGCACACACACACACACACACACACACACACACACACACACACACACACACACACACACACACACACACACACACACACACACACACACACACACACGACACACACACACACACACACACACACACACACACACACACACACACACACACACACACACACACACACACACACACATCGTATAAATATTTAGCTATAATTTCTGGGTTAGATGTCAAAAGATTTAATTTACTGTATTAAGTGGAAGGAAAAACAAGATCCACTTCTTCAACATTGTTTTAAGTTTATGTGGATAATTAAACCTGTGTGTGGCAGTCAGGTAAAAATTGGAGGCTCGATCCTCCGTCCGCTAATCGCGAGATACAGGACTTAATTCGGGTTATTAACTGCGGGAATGTCTAATAACTTATGATAGTACAAGGTAGCTAAGGAAGCCAAGGAAGCCAAGGAAGCCAAGGTAGCTAAGGAAGCCAAGGAAGCCAAGGAAGCCAAGGTAGCTAAGGAAGCTAAGGAAACCAAGGAAGCCAAGGAAGCCAATGAAGCTAAGGAAGCTATGGAAGCTAAGGAAGCCAAGGTAGCTAAGGAAGCCAAGGAAGCCAAGGAAGCCAAGGTAGCTAAGGAAGCCAAGGAAGCCAAGGAAGCCAAGGTAGCTAAGGAAGCCAAGGAAGCCAAGGAAGCCAAGGTAGCTAAGGAAGCCAAGGAAGCCAAGGAAGCCAAGGTAGCTAAGGAAGCTAAGGAAACCAAGGAAGCCAAGGAAGCCAATGAAGCTAAGGAAGCTATGGAAGCTAAGGAAGCCAAGGAAGCCAAGGAAGCCAAGGAAGCCAATGAAGCTAAGGAAGCTAAGGAAGCTAAGGAAGCTAAGGAAGCCAAGGAAGCCAATGAAGCTAAGGAAGCCAATGAAGCTAAGGAAGCCAAGGAAGCTAAAGAAGCCAAGGAAGCCAAGGAAGCCAAGGAAGCCAATGAAGCTAAGGAAGCTAAGGAAGCTAAGGAAGCCAATGAAGCCAAGGAAGCCAAGGTAGCTAAGGAAGCTAAGGAAACCAAGGAAGCCAAGGAAGCCAATGAAGCTAAGGAAGCTAAGGAAACTAAGGAAGCCAAGGAAGCTAAGGAAGCCAAGGAAGCCAATGAAGCCAAGGAAGCCAATGAAGCTAAGGAAGCCAAGGAAACCAAGGAAGCCAAGGAAGCTAAGGAAGCTAAGGAAGCTAAGGAAGCTAAGGAAGCCAAGGAAGGTAATGAAGCTAAGGAAACTAAGGAAGCTAAGGAAGCTAAGGAAGCTAAGGAAGCCAAGGAAGCCAATGAAGCCAAGGAAGCCAATGAAGCTAAGGAAGCCAAGGAAGCCAAGGAAGCCAAGGAAGCTAAGGAAGCTAAGGAAGCCAAGGAAGCCAATGAAGCTAAGGAAGCCAATGAAGCTAAGGAAGCCAAGGAAGCTAAAGAAGCCAAGGAAGCCAAGGAAGCTAAAGAAGCCAAGGAAGCTAAGGAAGCCAAGGAAGCCAAGGAAGCTAAGGAAGCCAAGGAAGCTAAAGAAGCCAAGGAAGCTAAAGAAGCCAAGGAAGCTAAGGAAGCAAAGGAAGCTAAAGAAGCCAAAGAAGCTAAGGAAGCCAAGGAAGCTAAGGAAGCCAAGGAAGCTAAAGAAGCCAAGGAAGCTAAGGAAGCCAAGGAAGCTAAAGAAGCCAAGGAAGCTAAGGAAGCCAAGGAAGCTAAAGAAGCCAAGGAAGCTAAGGAAGCCAAGTAAGCTAAGGAAGCCAAGGAAGCCAAGGAAGCCAAGGAAGCCAAAGAAGCCAAGGAAGCTAAAGAAGCCAAGGAAGCCAAGGAAGTCAAGGAAGCTAAAGAAGCCAAGGAAGTCAAGGAAGCTAAAGAAGCCAAGGAAGCTAAGGAAGCCAAGGAAGCTAAAGAAGCCAAGGAAGCTAAGGAAGCCAAGGAAGATAAAGAAGCCAAGGAAGCTAAAGAAGCCAAGGAAGCTAAGGAAGCCAAGGAAGCTAAAGAAGCCAAGGAAGCCAAGGAAGCCAAGGAAGCTAAGGAAGCCAAGGAAGCTAAAGAAGCCAAGGAAGCCAAGGAAGCCAAGGAAGCCAAAGAAGCCAAGGAAGTCAAGGAAGCCAAGGAATCCAAGGAAGCCAAGGAAGCCAAGGAAGGCAAGGAAGCCAAGGAAGCTAAGGAAGCCAAGGAAGCTAAAGAAGCCAAGGAAGCTAAGGAAGCCAAGGAAGCTAAAGAAGCCAAGGAAGCTAAGGAAGCCAAGGAAGCTAAAGAAGCCAAGGAAGCCAAGGAAGCTAAAGAAGCCAAGGAAGCTAAGGAAGCCAAGGAAGCTAAACAAGCCAAGGAAGCCAAGGAAGCTAAAGAAGCCAAGGAAGCTAAGTAAGCTAAAAAAGCCAAGGAAGCCAAGGAAGCCAAGGAAGGCAAGGAAGCCAAGGAAGCTAAGGAAGCCAAGGAAGCCAAGGAAGCCAAGGAAGTTAAGGAAGCCAAGGAAGCTAAGGAAGCCAAGGAAGCTAAAGAAGCCAAGGAAGCTAAGGAAGCCAAGGAAGCTAAAGAAGCCAAGGAAGCTAAGGAAGCCAAGTAAGCTAAGGAAGCCAAGGAAGCCAAGGAAGCCAAGGAACCCAAGGAAGCTAAAGAAGCCAAGGAAGCCAAGGAAGCCAAGTAAGCTAAAGAAGCCAAGGAAGCTAAGGAAGCCAAGGAAGCTAAAGAAGCCAAGGAAGCTAAGGAAGCCAAGTAAGCTAAAGAAGCCAAGGAAGCCAAGGAAGGTAAGGAAGCCAAGGAAGCCAAGGAAGTCAAAGAAGCCAAGGAAGCTAAGGAAGCCAAGGAAGCCAAAGGAATGTGCCTTATTTCAGTCAGGGTGTCTAGGTTGTTCTTCAGGCTGAGACTCGCAACACTACTAACTCTGGTGACCACTCACTGCTTGGTGAACAGTGACAGTATGTGTTAGGACACTTGCTCATACATCTCACTCTAACCACAGTTCATCCCGGGTCGTATCAGTGGTGAAGTGAACGCTGAGTTATGAGGTACAGACAGGCACAGATTCTCCCGAATTCAACATACAGTGCGATGAAGTGATAGTCAAATTAGGTATAAAAGTAAATATAGAGGAAATAAAGTACTGAAAGCTACAGTAGATAATAGACACCTGTCCAGGAGGGCCAGGAACGAGCCTATAAGAACAATGAGCTGTGTCCAGGAGGGCCAGGAACGAGCCTATAAGAACAATGAGCTGTGTCCAGGAGGGTCAGAAACAAGCCTATAAGAACAATGAGCTGTGTCCAGGAGGGCCAGGAACGAGCCTATAAGAACAATGAGCTGTGTCCAGGAGAGCCGGGAAACGAGCCTATAAGAACAATGAGCTGTGTCCAGGAGGGCCAGGAACGAGCCTATAAGAACAATGAGCTGTGTCCAGGAGGGCCAGGAACGAGCCTATAAGAACAATGAGCTGTGTCCAGGAGGGCCAGGAACGAGCCTATAAGAACAGTGAGCTGTGTCCAGGAGGGCCAGGAACGAGCCTATAAGAACAGTGAGCTGTGTCCAGGCGGGACAGAAGCGAAGAAGTATATGTCAAAGGGCAGCTGCTGAATAACAACTACTGCGTAGCCATTTGCTAAGACGTTAGTGGAGGAATGAGTAACGAGCATAAACGTGTTCAGAGAATTACTTACTGACAGTAACGAAGTATGTGAGGGAACTAATAAATTATTCTACGACTTTTTTGCGACTAAAGAACAAGTGAGAGACAGGACAGAGCAGAGCTCAGGGATACCCAGGTGATGATCAGTGTTGAGGTGAAGGAAGACTTGAAGGAGCTGAATGTGGGAACATTGGAGTAACAATGTAAGAAGGGTTTATACAGAGTATTAATCTGGAAGGTTAGTAACCCAGGATAACCCGAGAAATGGAAAAAGACACGTGTGGTTCAGGAGTGAATAATGCAGCTCGTTGTAATAATATTGATAGAATTACCGACAATATGTTAGGTAAAAGGACATATGTGCAATTAATGTGACCTTTTATTGTTTCAACGTTTCGCTCTCCAGGAACTTTGTCAAACCGTAATAAACTGAAGGCAAAAAAGTCGTATTGAATTTTTTTTTATTCTCATGGATAATCTCTGAATCCATGGAGGTCATGCAGCTCCGGGGGAAAGTAGGGTAGCTCCAGTTCCTTGGATCAAGCATCATTCACATAAACCAAAGCACCATCCTCTAAGAGCGTCGTTACACGAGGGAGGTCAAGTTGGTAGTGTCAGACTTGCGACTCCTACGGTAGATACGTCCCTGCAGGTCCCCGCGGTACACACAACCTCTCACTCACATTGTAGCCTCATTGACTGTGTATATATACCTTTAACAGGCACGTAAGTTCCCCGTCTTCTAATAACACGTTCATTTTTCCACTATAATCAACTTTGTCCATAATTACTATCACATTTGCTTTGTCTGTTTCGTAAGGTGAAGTCCAGAATCTTTCCTTAATTTATGGTATAACTTCAGAAATGTGTGAGGACAACTGTGTAACAGAGGTGTGAACCAACAAAATATCCAGCAGTGCCAGCAACATGATGAGTCAGAAATAAGAACATAAGAAAGAAGGAACACTGCAACAGGCCTACTGACCCACGCGGAGCAGGTCCATGTCCCCCCCTGGATAAGACCAATGACCCACCCCCCCGGATTATCCCAATGACCCACCCAGTCTGGTCATCCCCACTCAAGGATGGAGCACTGTACCAGACCCAGCAGCAAAGCTAGTCAGGTCCAACTCACACCCACCCACACCCACTCATGTATTTATCTAACCTATTTTTAAAACAACACAACTTTTTAGCCTAAATAACTGTACTCGGGAGTTTGTTCCACTCATCCACAACTCTATTACCAAACCAGTGCTTTCCTATATCCTTCCTGAATCTGAATTTTTCCAACTTGAAACCATTGCTGCGAGTCCTGTCTTGGCTGGAAATTTTCAGCACACTATTTACATCCCCTTTATTTATTCCTGTTTTCCATTTATACACCTCGATCATATCCCCCCTAATTCTACGCCTTTCGAGAGAGTGCAGATTCAGGGACCTCAGTCTATCTTCATAGGGAAGATTTCTGATACATGGGATCATCTTTGTCATCCTCCTCTGTACGTTTTCCAGAGCATTAATATCCAGACTGCAGTAAGAAACTTCAATAGGAGCAGCTCCTTATAACCTATCATCATCACACCAACCCAACCAGAAAACTCTAACTGCTCTTCTGTCCTCGGATCAAACCTGATTACGTCCCCATAATCTAGTGCACTTCCCTATAAAAATTTTAATAATAATAAAAATAATAATAATAATAATAATAATAATAATAATAATAATAATAGAGTCAATATTAAGTTTAGTTTCTCACGTAATACAATTATTTTTACCTAAGATCATAAGAGTAAAAGTATATTATGCTTCATTTCCTCATTGTAATGTAATTTAATAATTATAATAATAAAAATTGAAATGTATAACAATTTGCAAATAATAAAACCATGAATATTGGAAAACCTAATTAATAGTGTATAATTTAAACTATAAATTATCACCCAACTCTACCAATATTACTACTACTACTACTACTACTACTAAATACTACTCTACTAACTACTTACTTACTACTACTACTACTACTACTATCTACTACTACTACTACTACTAACAAATACTACTACTACTACTACTACTACTACTACTAATACTACTACTACTACTACTACTAATACTACTACTACTACTCCTACTACTACTACTACTACTACTACTACTAATACTACTACTACTACTACTACTAATACTATACTAAATTTACTAACTACTACTATCTAATACAAATTACTACTATACTACTACTAATACTACTACAAATATACTACTACTGCTGCTGCTTGCTGCTGCTACTACTACTTACTTACTACTATACTACTACTATACTAATCTATACTACTACTATACTACTACTACTGCTGCAAATACTACTTACTGCTCTACATACTACTATACTACTATACTATAATATACTACTACTGCTACTACTATTTACTACTACTACTAATACTATACTACTATACTAATACTACTAATATGCTATTACTACTACTACTACTGCTACTACTACTACTACTACTACTACTAAAAAATAATAATAATAATAATAATTATTATGCTCTACTATTTCTACTACTACTACTACTAATACTACTATAACTGTGTACTACTACTGTTTTTCTACTTACTAAACTACTACTAATAATAATAATATATAATATATAATAATTACTACTACTATTACTACTAATATACTACTACTAATAATAATAATAATAATAATTAATAATAATAATAATAATAATATTATTACTACTACTACTACTATTTCTAATACTACTACTACTACTACTATACAATACTACTACTACTAATACTAATACTACTACTACTACTTACTACTACTACTACTACTACTACTACTAATACTACTACTACTACTAATACTACTACTACTATACTACTACTACTACTACTACTACTAATAATAATAATAATAATAATAATAATAATACTAATACTACTACTACTACTACTACTATACTATATAATAATAAAAATAATAATAATAATAATAATACTAATAATAAAAATTTAATAATAATAATAATAATAATATAATAATACAATACTAGTACTACTACTACTAGTACTACTACTACTACTACTACTACTACTACTAGAACTACTACTACTACTACTACTACTACTAATAATAATAATAATAATAATAAGAAGAAGAAGAAGAAGAAGAAAAAGAAGATAAGAATAACATTATAAAAACATTGATATAATGATCGCAGGGTTGTTAACATACATTATAAAAAATTGATATAATGATCTCAGGGTTGTTAACAAACATTATAAAACATTGATAAAATGATCGCAGGGTTTGTTAACTCCCATTAAAAAAAAATTAAATATAATGATCTCGGGGGTTGTTAACAAACATTATAAAAAATTGATAAATGATCGCAGGGGTTGTTAACAAACATTATAAAAACATTGATATAATGATCGCAGGGGTTGTTAACAAACATTAAAAAACATTGATATAATGATCACAGGGGTTGTTAACAAACATTATAAAAACATTGATATAATGATCGCAGGGGTTGTTAACAAACATTATAAAAACATTGATATAATGATCGCAGGGTTGTTAACACACATTATAAAAACATTGATATAATGATCGCAGGGTTGTTAACACACATTATAAAAACATTGATATAATGATCGCAGGGGTTGTTAACAAACATTATAAAAACATTGATATAATGATCGCAGGGTTGTTAACATACATTATAAAAAATTGATATAATGATCTCAGGGGTTGTTAACAAACATTATAAAAACATTGATATAATGATCGCAGGGGTTGTTAACAAACATTATAAAACATTGATATAATGATCGCAGGGGTTGTTAACAAACATTAAAAACATTGATATAATGATCTCAGGGGTTGTTAACAAACATTATAAAAAACATTGATATAATGATCGCAGGGGTTGTTAACAAACATTAAAAAAAACATTGATAAAAATGATCGCAGGGTTGTTAACACACATTAAAAAAAACATTGATATAATGATCGCAGGGGTTGTTAACATACATTATAAAAACATTGATATAATGATCGCTGGGGTTAACAAACATTATAAAAGATATTGATATAATGATCGCAGGGGTTAACATACATAAAAACATTGATATAATGATCGCAGGGTTTTTAAAACATACATTATAAAAACATTGATATAATGATCGCAGGGGTTGTTAACAAACATTATAAAAACATTGATATAATGATCGCAGGGTTGTTAACATACATTATAAAAAATTGATATAATGATCGCAGGGGTTGTTAACATACATTATAAAAACATTGATATAATGATCGCAGGGGTTGTTAACATACATTATAAAAACATTGATATAATGATCGCAGGGGTTGTTAACACACATTAAAAACAACTTTGATATAATGATCGCAGGGGTTGTTAACAAACATTAAACAACATTGATATAATGATCGCGGGGGTTTTGTTAACAACATAAAAACATTCATATAATGATCGCAGGGGTTGTTAACATACATTATAAAAAACCATTGATATAATGATCGCAGGGGTTGTTAACATACATTGTAAAAACATTGATATAATGATCACAGGGGTTAACACACATTATAAAAACGTTGATATAATGATCGCTGGGGTTGTTAACACACATTATAAAAACATTGATATAATGATCGCAGGTTGTTAACACACATTATAAAAACATTGATATAATGATCGCAGGGGTTGTTAACATACATTAAAACATTGATATAATGATCGCAGGTGTTAACACACATTATAAAAACATTGATATAATGATCGCAGGGGTTGTTAACACACATTATAAAAACATTGATATAATGATCACAGGGGTTGTTAACAAACATTATAAAAACATTGATATAATGATCGCAGGGGTTGTTAACATACATTATAAAAACATTGATATAATGATCGCAGGGGTTGTTAACACACATTATAAAAACATTGATATAATGATCACAGGGGTTGTTAACATACATTATAAAAACATTGATATAATGATCACAGGGGTTGTTAACATACATTATAAAAACGTAGTTTTGACTGCACACTTTAATGTTCTTCACAACTTGAATTTTTCACTTATATCCCTTCGTATTTTTAATGTGTAAGTGGCAAGCGTGTAAGTGGCACGCGTGTAAGTGGCACGCTTGTAAGTGGCACGCGTGTAAGTGGCACGCGTGTAAGTGGCACGCGTGTAAGTGGCACGCGTGTTAGTGGCACGCATGTTAGTGGCACGCATGTAAGTGGCACGCGTGTAAGTGGCACGCGTGTAAGTGCTGATCAATGTTTGAGATTATTTATCAACCAGGAGGTAAAATGAAGAAATTGTGCCCCTTAAACTCTATATAAACGCTGCTGTGATTTATTGCATGTTGCTGTGATTTGTTGTATGTTGCTGTGATTTGTTGTATGCTGCTGTGATTTGTTGTATGTTGCTGTGATTTATTGTATGCTGCTGTGATTTATTGCATGTTGCTGTGATTTGTTGTATGTTGCTGTGATTTGTTGTATGCTGCTGTGATTTATTGCATGTTGCTGTGATTTGTTGTATGTTGCTGTGATTTGTTGTATGCTGCTGTGATTTGTTGTATGTTGCTGTGATTTATTGTATGCTGCTGTGATTTTAATTGCATGTTGCTGTGATTTGTTGTATGTTGCTGTGATTTATTGTATGCTGCTGGTGATTTTATTGCATGTTGCTGTGATTTGTTGTATGTTGCTGTGATTTGTTGTATGCTGCGTGATTTATTGCATGTTGCTTGTGATTTGTTTGCATGTTGCTGTGATTTGTTGTATGTTGCTGTGATTTGTTGTATGTTTGCTGTGATTTTTGATTGTATTGCTGGCTGTGATTTGTTGTATAGTTGCTGTGATTTGTTGTATGCTGCTGTGATTTATTGCATGTTGCTGTGATTTGTTGTATGCTGCTGTGATTTATTGCATGTTGCTGTGATTTGTTGTATGCTGCTGTGATTTGTTGCATGTTGCTGTGATTTGTTGTATGCTGCTGTGATTTATTGCATGTTGCTGTGATTTGTTGTATGCTGCTGTGATTTATTGCATGTTGCTGTGATTTGTTGTATGCTGCTGTGGATTTGTTGCATGTTGCTGTGATTTGTTGTATGCTGCTGTGATTTATGCATGTTGCTTGGATTTGTTGTATGCTGCTGTGATTTGTTGCATGTTGCTGTGATTTGTTGCATGTTGCTGTGATTTGTTGTATGCTGCTGTGGTTTGTTGCATGTTGCTGTGATTTGTTGTATGCTGCTGTGGTTGTTTGCAGTGTGTGCGATGATTGTTGTATGCTGCTGTGGTTGTTGCATGTTGCTGTGATTTGTGTATGCTGCTGTGATTTATTGCATGTTGCTGTGATTTGTTGTAGCTGCTGTGGTTTGTTGCATGTTGCTGTGATTTGTTGCATGTTGCTGTGATTTGTTGCATGTTGCTGTGATTTGTTGCATGTTGCTGTGATTTGTTGTATGCTGCTGTGGTTTGTTGCATGTTGCTGTGATTTGTTGCATGTTGCTGTGATTTGTTGTATGCTGCTGTGGTTTATTGCATGTTGCTGTGATTTGTTGTATGCTGCTGTGGTTTATTGCATGTTGCTGTGATTTGTTGTATGCTGCTGTGGTTTATTGCATGTTGCTGTGATTTGTTGTATGCTACTGTGATTTGTTGCATGTTGCTGTGATTTGTTGCATGTTGCATGATGGGGGGGGAAGCTTTCATGCTGGTGAAGGGCTCTTGATCCCAGGAATTAAAGCTACACATCCCATCTCCTGATTAAACCTGGTTACTTCCCATTCCCCATACAAGGCGCGAAAATAAAAAAAATAACACAAGCACTCCTGAACAGAGCATAAGGACCCATCACTTTCCAGAGTCGCAGGAAAATGCTGCTCGAACCTAACATACAGCGTTAGTTCGCTATACACGAATGGTAACTTTAACAGGTTGCTTGATTTTGTTTTCCTTGTTCTCCCTCTAAATTTTTTATCTTGATTATAACTCAACAAAGCTTCTAATTTTCCACACGATAGGTAAACTAGTACACTCCAGATGATAGGTAAACAAGTACAGTCCAGATGATAGGTACACTAGTACAGTCCAGGTGATAGGTAAACTAGTAAGGTAAACAAGTACAGTCCAGATGATAGGTAAACTAGTACAGTTCAGATGATAGGTAAACTAGTACAATTCAAATGATAGGCAAACTAGTACACTCCAGATGATAGGTAAACTAGTACACTCGAAATGATAGGCAAACTAGTACAGTCCAGTCAAGGGAAATTCTTATTCTTAATGGAGAGGAACACATCGAAAACTACTAGGCACAACACTCGTGTAAGTACAGGAACACACTAAACACTACTAGGCACAACACTCGTGTAAGGACAGGAACACACTAAACACTACTAGGCACAACACTCGTGTAAGGACAGGAACACACTGAACACTACTAGGCACAACACTCCTGTAAGGACAGGAGCACACTGAACACTACTAGGCACAACACTCCTGTAAGGACAGGAACATACTGAACACTACTAGGCACAACACTCGTGTAAGGACAGGAACACTGAACACTACTAGGCACAACACTCGTGTAAAGACAGAAACATACTGAACACTACTAGGCACAACACTCGTGTAAGGACAGGAACACCCTGAACACTACTAGGCACAACACTCGTGTAAGGACAGGAACACACTGAACACTACTAGGCACAACACTCGTGTAAAGACAGAAACACACTGAACACTACTAGGCACAACACTCGTGTAAGGACAGGAACACACTGGACACTACTAGGCACAACACTTGTGTAAGGACAGGAACACACTGAACACTACTAGGCACAACACTCGTGTAAGGACAAGAACGCACTGAACACTACTAGGCACAACACTTGTGTAAGGACAGAAACACACTGAACACTACAAGGCACAACACTCGTGTAAGGACAAGAACACACTGAACACTACCAGGCACAACACTTGTGTAAGGACAGGAACACACTGAACACTACTAGGCACAACACTCGTGGATAATAGTTTTGGTAATCCCACGCCTTCTAATCTTTAATTTTTAATGAAAACTAATTATTACTAGGCGTGACAATTGATTTTATGGTGTTGGCGCAGCTTAGGTGAGGCTTTAAACTAAAAATTGCTTTATTTGATTTTAATCAGGGGAGAACTTTGAATCTGCTGGAGTCATATATCTCCTGGGAGCTGCAAGGCATTTAGGTTTGATCCATGGATAAGTTCAGGTTTGTGGATCAAGAGCCCCACACCAGCATTAAGCGTCTGCCTCCCTGATGGATTAAATTAACTAAAAGTCTAGTTAGTACCTAACTATGTTTTTGCTGTGTAGCTCACTACGTGTGTGTGTGTGTGTGTGTGTGTGTGTGTGTGTGTGTGTGTGTGTGTGTTTACTCATCTATTTGTACTCACCTATTTGTGGTTGCAGGGGTCGATTCATAGCTTCTGGCCCCGCCTCTTCACTGATTGCTACTGGATCCTCTCTCTCCCTGCTGCATGAGCTTTATCAAACCTCGTCTTAAAACTGTGTATGGTTCCTGCCTCCACTACGTCACTTTCTAGGCTATTCCAATTCCTGACAACTCTATGACTCAAGAAATACTTTCTAACATCCCTTTGACTCATCTGAGTCTTCACCTTCCAATTGTGACCCCTTGTTTCTGTGTTCCATCTCTGGAACATCCTGTCTTTGTCCACCGTGTCTATTCCGCGCAGTATTTTATATGTCGTTATCATGTCTCCCCGGACCCTCCTGTCCTCCAGTGTCGTCAGGCAAATTTACCTTAACCTTTCTTCGTAGGACAATCCCCTTAGCTCTGAGACTAGTCTTGTTGCAAACCTTTGCACTTTCTCTAATTTCTTGACATGCTTGACCAGGTGTGGATTCCAAACTGGTGCTGCATACTCCAGTATGAACCAGACGTAAATGGTGTACGGAGTCTTGAACGATTCTTTACTGAGGTATCGGAACGCTATCCTTAGGTTTGCCAGGCGCCCGTACGCTGCAGCAGTTATCTGATTGATGTGCGCCTCAGGAGACATGCTCGGTGTTATACTCACGCCAAGGTCCTTTTCCTTGAGTGAGGTTTGCAGTCTTTGTCCACCTAGACTATACTGTGTCTGCGGTCTTCTTTGCTCTTCCCCGATCTTCATGACTTTGCATTTGGCAGGGTTAAATTCAAGGAGCCAGTTGCTGGACCAGGCTTGTAGCCTGGCCAGGTCGCTCGACCTGATTTGATCCTCGACCGATTTAATTCTCCTCATTAACTTCACGTCATCTGCAAACAAGGACACTTCTGAGTCTATCCCTTCCGTTATGTCATTCACATACACCAAAAACAGCGCAAGTCCTAGGACTGACCCCTGTGGTACCCCGATTGTCACAGGCGCCCACTCTGACACCTCGTCACGTACCATGACTCGTTGTTGCCTCCCTGTCAGGTATTCTCTGATCCATTGCAGCGCCTTTCCTGTTATGTGTGCCTGATCCTCTAGCTTTTGCAGTAACCTCTTGTGAGGAACTGTGTCGAAGGCCTTCTTGCAGTCCAAAAAAATGCAGTCGATCCACCCCTCTCTCTCTTGTCTCACTTCTGTCACCTTGTCATAAAAGTCCAGTAGGTTTGTGACACAGGATTTTCCTTCCCTGAAACCGTGCTGGTTGTCAATTATACACTTGTTTCTTTCCAGGTGCTCCACCACTCTCCTCCTGATGATCTTCTCCATGACCTTGCATACTATACACGTTAGTGATACAGGTCTGTAGTTTAGTGCCTTATGTGTGTGTGTGTGTGTGTGTGTGTGTGTGTTGTGTGTGTGTGTGTGTGTTCACCTATTTGTGGATGAAGACGTTGATTCACAGCTCCTGGCCCTGCCAGTTCGCTTATTACCAGGTCTACACCCCCTCCCTGGTCCAAGAACTTTATCGTACCTCTTCTTTAAGCTATATGTGGATCCTACCTCCACTATATCACTGATGTGTGTGTGTGTGTGTGTG
Organism: Cherax quadricarinatus; assembly: GCF_026875155.1. NCBI lineage: Eukaryota > Metazoa > Arthropoda > Malacostraca > Decapoda > Parastacidae > Cherax > Cherax quadricarinatus. The sequence continues at coordinate 30,131,257 of NC_069408.1, read as the reverse complement.
TGTGTGTGTGTGTGTGTGTGTGTGTGTGTGTGTGTGTGTGTGTGTGTGTGTGTGTGTGTGTGTGTGTGCGTGCGAGCGCGTGCTGTGCGAGCGCGTGCGTGCGAGCGCGTGCGTGCTTAACAATTTGCAAACGGGCGAAATTATTTACAAACATTGTCTCTCAGTCCACAGCAGGATTCGAACCTCCACACTCTGCACCAAAGAATGCAATACAATAGCCACAGAAGCTGTCTGGCTAAAGTGCAGCTGGATGTACGGATAAAGTGCTGCTGGATGTACGGATAAAGTACAGCTGGATGTACGGATAAAGTACAGCTGGATGTACGGATAAAGTGCTGCTGGATGTACGGATAAAGTGCTGCTGGATGTACGGATAAAGTGCTGCTGGATGTACGGATAAAGTGCTGCTGGATGTACGGATAAAGTGCTGCTGGATGTACGGATAAAGTGCTGCTGGATGTACGGATAAAGTACAGCTGGATGTACGGATAAAGTACAGCTGGATGTACGGATAAAGTGCAGCTGGATGTACGGATAAAGTGCTGCTGGATGTACGGATAAAGTGCTGCTGGATGACGGGATAAAGTCGCTGGATGTACGGATAAAGTGCTGCTGGATGTACGGATAAAGTGCTGCATACTTTCAGCGATAAAAAGTTGGTTTTGATGAATATTAAAATAATGGGGACATTAATTGCAATAAAAAGACAACTTACCTTGATTTAGAAACATATATCCTTAACAAATGCTGAGCAGTTTAATAATTATTTTGAAACTAGAACATTAATGTCTTAAACAACAGAAATTACACTCACTTAAATTTGTCACATTTCAGTATATTTATTTGAGCGACGTTTGACGGGGGCGTCCTGTTGTTGTTTTTGTACCTACTACGTCACCCTGGGGACCTCCCATTTGTTGTTTGTGACTGCCTAACCCGGGGGGGGCTCCTTGTTAGAGTTTGTACAGCTCACCCTGAGTACTCCTGATGTTTGTTTGTGAACTACATCACCGGCTGCTCCTGATGTTGTTTGCGAGTGACTTGGGCTCACCCGTGGAGACTTCTGTTGTTTTTGTGACTACATCACTCCCGAGGGGACTCCTGTTGTTGTTTGTGACTACATCACCCGGGGACCTCTGTTGTTGGTTGTGTTGACTGCCACACCCGGAGAACTCCCCATGTTGTTTGTTTTGAACTACATCACCCGTGAGGGCTCCTTTTGTTTGTATTGTGAACTGCCTCACCCGGGGGGCTCCTGATATTTAGTTTGTTTTTTGAGAACTACCACAGGCCCGGGGTACTCCTGTTGTGCTTGTTGATGCTCACCTCGGGGGCTCCTGTTTGTTGTTGTTTTGTGACTGCCTCACCCGGGGGCTTCCTGTTGTTGTTTGTGACTGCCTCACCCGGGGGGCACTCAACAGGTTTGTTGTGTTTGTGACTACATCACCCTGGGGGGCTCCAGTTGTTTTGTTTGTTGACAGCCTCTACCCGGGGGCTCCTGTTTGTTGTTTGTGACTGCCTCACTCCGGGGGCTCGCAGTTGTGTTGTTTGTGACTACATCACCCGGGGACTCCTGGTGTTGTTTGTGACTGCATCACCGGAGACTCCTTTGTTGAGCTTGTGACTACATCACCCAGGAGACACTCCTGTTGTTGTTTCGGACTTGCATCACCGGGGACTCCTGTTGGTTGTTTAGTGACTGCCTCACACCGGGAGACTCCTGTTTGTTGTTTGTGACTACATCACCCGGGAGACTTCCTGTTGTTGAATGTAACAAACAACAAGACCCGGGGACTTCCTGTTGTTGTTTGAGACTGCCTCACCCTGGGTGCTCTCTGTTGTTGTTTGTAGACTTTACAATCACCCGGGGGTCACCTGAGTTTATTTTTTTTTTTTTTTTTTTTTTTTTTTTTTGTTTCTGTGTACTGTGCCTCACCCGGGGGGGCTCCTGGTTGGTGTTTGTGACTAGCATCACCCGGGGGGCTCCTGTTGGTGTTTGTGACTACATCACCCGGGGGGCTCCAGTTGAGTGGTTATGTGACTACATCACCCGTGGGGCTCCTGTTGTGTTTTATGACTAACATCACCCGCGGAGACTCCTGTTGTTGTTTGTACAACATCACCCGGGAGACTCCTGTTGTTGTTTGTGACTACATCACCCGGGGGGCTTCCTGTATGTTGTAATTGACTGGCCTCACCGCGGGAGACTCCTGTATTGTTGTTTGTGACTGCATCACCCTGGAGACAACCAGTTGTAGTGTGTGACTTCCTCACCTGGTGGGCTCCTTTGTTGTTTGTTATGTGACTACAATCACCCGGGGTTAACTCCTTGTTGTGGTTTGAGTGACTGCCTCACCCGGGGGGCTGCCTGTTGATGTTGTTTTTGTGACTGCATCACCCGGGGACTCCTGTTTTTGTTTGTGACTGCCTCTTCTCCCGGGAGACTCCTGTGTTGTTTGTGACTAGCATCACCGTGCGAGACCCTGTTGTTGTTGTTTGTGAACTGCATCACCCGGGAGACTCCCTGTTGTTGTTTGTGAGCTACATACCCGGGAGACTCCTGTTGATTGCTTGTGACTGCATCACCCGGGAGAGCGCTGTGTTGTTTGGGACTGCATCACCCCCGCGGGGACTCACTGATGTTGCTTGTGACTGCATCACCCGGGAGACTCCTGTTGTTGTTGTGACTGGCATCACTCCGGGAGACTCCTGTTGTTGTTTGTTGACTGCATCACCCCGGGAGACCCTGTTGTTGTTTTATATGACTACATCACCCAGGAGACTCCTGTTGTTGTTTGTGACTGCATCACCCGGGAGACTCCTGTTGTTGTTTGTGACATGCATCACCCGGAGACTCCTGTTGTTTGTTTGTGACTTCATGCATCAACCGCCGGAGACTCATTGTTTTTGTGACTGACATCACGCCGGAGACTCCTGTTTTTGTATGTGACTGCATCAGCCCGGGAGACTCCTGTTGTTTGTTTGTGACTGCCATCACCCGGAGACTTCCTGTTAGTTGTTTGTGCATGCATCACCCGGGAGACTCCTGTGTTGTTTGTCGACTGCATCACCCGGGAGACATCCTGTTGTTGTTTGGAGACTTGCCTCTCCCGAGACTCCTGTTGTTGCTGTGACTGCAAACACCTCGTGAGACTCCTGTTGTTGTTTGTGACGCCTCACCCGGGAGACTCCTGTAGTTGCTGTGACTACATCACCCAGGAGACTCCTGTTGTTGTTTTGTGACTACATCACCCGGGGGACTCCTGAGTTTGTTGGAGACTGCATCACCCGGGAGACTCCTGTTGTTTGTTTGTGTGACCGTGCCTCACGCCGGAGACTCCTGTTGTTGTTCTTTGATGACTACATCACCCGGGAACTCCTTTTGGTTGTTTGTTGCCTACGATCACCCGGGGGACTCTGTTGTTGTTTGTGACTACATCACCCTGGAGACTCCTGTTTGTTTGTGACTGCCTCACCCGGGAGACTCCTGTAGTTGTTTGTGACTACATCACCCGGGGACTCCTGTTGTTGTTTGTGACTACATCACCCGGGGACACCTGTTGTTGTTTGTGACTACATCACCCGGGGACACCTGTTGGTTGTTTGTGACTATACATCACCGGGGGACACCTGTTTTTTGTTTGTGACAACATCACCCGGGGACTACTGTTTGTGTGCTTGTTGACTGCTCACCCGGGAGACTCCTGTTGTTTTGCTTGTGACTACACTCACACCCAGGAGACTCCTTGTAGTTGTTTTGACTGCATCACCCGGAGACTCCTGTTTTGTATTGCTTGTAGACTACAATCTCCCGGGACTCCTGTTGTTGCTTGTGACTACATCACCCGGGAGACTTCTGTTGTTGTTTATTGTGAACCTGCCTCACCCGGGGGCTCCTGTTGGTTTGTTTTATGACTACATCACCCAGGGGACTCCGTTTATTGTTGCTTGTACTACATCACTCCGGGGACTCCTGTATTTTGCTTGGACTACATCACCCAGGGGACCTCCTGTTGTTGCTTGTGAACTACATCACCCAGGGACTCTGATTGTTTTCGATGTGACTACATCACCCGGGACTCCTGTGTTGTTGCTTGTGACTACATCACCCGGGAGACTTCTGTTGTTGTTTGTGACTATCATCACCCAGTGGACTCCTGTTGTTGTTGTGACAACATCACAGAGGGACGTCTGTTGTTGCTTGTGACTCATCACCCAGGGGACGTCCTGTTGTTGCTTGAGACTACAATCACCCGGAGACTCTGTTGTTTGTTTGTGACTAACATTCACCCAGGGGGCTCCTGTTTTGTTAGTGACTGCCTCACCCAGTAGGCTCGTTGTTGTTTGTGACTGCCCTCACCCGGGAGACTTCTGTTTGTCGGTTGTGGCCTACATCACCCCGGGGGGGGGGGAAAAAAAAAAAAAAACACCACCCTTACCTGTTTCGTGTTTGGACTACATAACCCGGGGGAGCTCCTGTTGTTGTTTTTGACTTGCGCTCAACCCGTGAGGCTCCTGTTGTTGTTTGTGACTAACATCACCCTGGGGACTCCGGTTGTTGCTTTTGACTTGCCTCACCCGGGGGAGGCTCCTGTTGTTGTTTTGTGACATAGCCTCATCCGGTGGACTCCTGTTGTTTTGTTTGTGACCACCACACCCGGGGGACTCCTGTTGTTGCTTGTGAAACTACCTCACCCGGGGGGAGGCTCCTGTTGGTTGTTTGTGACTACAATCACCCGGAACTCCTGTTTGCTGTTTGTGGACAACCTCACGCCCGGGGAGGGCGCCTGTTTGGTGTTTTGACTACATTCACCCGTGGGGACGCCGGGGAAGGCTCCCTGTTGTTGTTTGTTACTACCTCACCCAGGGTGGCTCCCTGTTGTTTGTTTGTGACTATCCTCACCCGGGGGCATCCTGTTGTTTGTTTGTGACTACCACACACCTGGGACTCCTGATGTTATTTGTTGCTACCTACCAGGGGACATTCACTGTTGTTGTTTGTTGATACCTCACGCCGGGTGGAGGCTCCTGGTTGTTGTTTGTGACGAGTCCTCACCCGGGGAGCACTTGTCCACCGATGTTGTTGTAGACTACCTCATCCGGGGGACGATCCTGTTGTTGGGTGTTTGACTACCCTCACCCGGGGAGGCTCCTGTTGTTGTTTGTGACTACCTCACCCGGGGAACTCCTGTTGTTTTTTTGCGGCTACCTCACCCGGGAGGGCTCCCTGTTTGTTGTTTGTGGCTACCGGAGGAGGTTTGGGGGTCAGCCTGGGGCTCTGTTGTTTTTGTGACTACCTCCCCCGGTGGACTTCTGTTGTTGTGTTTAGATGACTTTGCCTCACCCGTTGGGCTCCGTGTTGTTGTCTTTGTGACGACATCACCGGTGGACACCTTTGTTGCTTGTGACTACCTCACCCAAGGGACTCCTGATGTTTGCTTGTGACTAACTCAGCCCAGGGAGGCTCCTGTTGTTAGTTGTGACTACCTCAACCCGGGACTCCTGTTGTTGTTTGTGCACTGCCGCCACACCCGGGGGATGGCTCCTGTTGCTGTTTGTGACTACTCACCCTGGGGACTCCAGTTGTTATTTGAGATTACCAAACCTGGGACTCATGTTTTGTTTGTGACTACCTCACCCGTGGACTCCCCTGGTTGTTGGTTTGTTACAACCTCAGCCCGGGGGAGGCTCCTGAGTTGTTTGCTTGTGTAACTACAGATCACCCGGGGACACCTGTTGCTGTTTTGTACTACCTCACCCTGGGGGGAGGCTCCTGTTTTTGCTTGATGACTTACATCAACCAGGGGGACTCCTATTGTTGGTTTTGTGACTACCCAAACCCGCGGGGGAACTCCCTGGTTGTTGTTTGTAACTACCTCACCCGGGGAGGCTCCTGTTGTGTTTTCTGTGACTACATCACCTGGGGGAGAGCTCCTGTTTGTTGTTTTGTATACTACCTCACCCGGGAGGCTCCTGTTGTTGTTTGTGACTACATCATTACCCCGGGGGACTCCTATTGTTGTTTGTGACTACCTCACCCGGGAGCACCCTGTTTTGTTTGTGACTACCTCACCCGGACACCCGTTGCAGTTGTTTGTCCTGCCTCTCCCGGGGAGGGCTCCTGTTTTTGTATGTTGACTACCTCACCCGGAGGACTCCTGTTGTTGTTTGTGCTGCAATCCACCCGGGATACTCCGTTGTTGTTTGTGACTAGCTATCACCGCCGGTAGACCTCTCTGTTGTTTTTGTGACTACCATCACCCAGGAGACTCTGTTTGTTTGTGTGTGCTGGATCACCCGGAGACAACCTGTTTAGTTTGTGACTCGTGCATTCACCCGGCGAACTTCCTTGTGTTTGTTTGTGACTTGCAACACACGCCGGGAGACTCCTGTATGTTGTTTGTTACAACATCACTTAAAGTTCTTGCTGGATGTACGATAAAGTGCAGCTGGAATTAACGGATAAAGTGCTGCTGGATGAACGGATAAAGTGCAGCAGGATGTACGGATTAAAGTGCTTGCTGGGATGTACGGATAGAAGTACGAGCTGGATGAACGGATTAAATGTGCTGCTGGATGTACGGAAGTAATGCAGCTGGAATTTATCGATAAAGTGCAGTCTGGATTGTACTGGATAAAGTGCTGCTGGGATGTACGGATAAAGTGCTGCTGGATGTACGGATAAAGAGCTGCGCAGATGTACGGATAAAGTGGGCTGCTGGATGTACGGATAAAGTGCTGCTTGGATGTACGATCAAGTGCAGCGGATGTACGGAAAAAGTGCTGCTGGATGTACGGATAAGTGCTTGCTGATTACGGTTAAAGTGCTGCTGGAGTGTACGGATAAAGTGGGCAGCTGGATGTACGGATAAAGTGCAGCTGTATTTACGGATAAAAGTGGCTGCTGGAAGTACGTATAAAAGTGCCAGCTGATGATACGGAAAAAGTGGCTGCTGGATGAAACATAAAGTGCAGCTGGATGTTACGGATAAAAGTGGCTGCAGATGTACGGATAAAGTGCTGCTGATGTACGGATAAAGTGCTGCTGGATGTACGGATAAAGTACAGCTGGATGTACGGATAAAGTGCTGCTGGATGTACGGTATAAAGTGCTCTATGTACGTATAAGTGCAGCTGGATGTACGGATAAAGTGTCTCTGCTGATGTACGGATAATAGTGCAGCTGGATGTACGGGATAAAGATCTGCCTGGATGTACGGATAAAGTTGCTGCTGTTTGTACGGATAAAGTGCTGCTGATTGTACGGATAAAGTGCAGCTGGATGTAGCGTATAAGTGCTGCTGGATGGTACGGATACACAAGTAGCAGCTGGATGTACGGATAAAAGGTGCATGCTGATGTACGGATAAAGTGCTGCTTGGATGTACGGAATAAAGAGGCTGCTGAATGTTAAGCGGATAATAAGTGGCAGCTGGATTACGGAGATTAAAGTGCTGCTGGATGTACGGATAAAGTGCTGCTGTATGGTAACGGTTAAAGTGCTGCTGATGTACGGATAAATGCTGCTGGATGTACTGATAAATGAACAGCTGATGTACGGATAAAGTGCTGCTAAGGATGTACGGATTAAAAGGTTCAGCTGGATGTACGGATAAAGTTGCTGCGTATGTACGGACATAAAGTGCTGCTGGATGAACGGATAAAGTGCAGCTGGATGAACGGATAAAGTACAGTCTGGATTAACGTATAAGTGCTGCTTGATGTACGATACAGTGCAGCTGGATGTACGGATAAAGTGCTCCTGATGTAACGGAATAAAGTGCTGGCTGGATGTATGTAGTAAAGTGCAGCTGGATGAAACGGATAAAGTGCTGCTGGATGTACGGATAAAGTGCTGCTTGATGTAGACTGGATAAAGTGCAGCGGATGACGGATAAGTGCTGCTGATGTAACGTATAAAGTGCAGCTGGATGTATCGGATAAAGTGCTTGCTGGATGTACGGATAAAGTGCTGCTGGATAGTACGGATAAAGTACAGCTGGATGGTACGGATAAATTGTCAGGCTGTATGTACGATAAAGTGCTGCTGGATGTACGGATAAAGAGTGCAGCTGTAAGTAGCGGAATAAAGTGGCAGCTGGATGTACGGATAAAGTGCATCTGATGTACGGATAAAGTGCAGCTGTATGTACAGGATAAAGTGCTGCGTGATTACGGATAAATGTCTGCTGTGATGTACTGATAAAGTGCTGCTGAGGATTTCGATAAAGTGCTGCTGGATGTAACGGATAAAGTGCTGCGGATGTACTGGATATAGTACAGCTGGATGTATCGGATAAAGTGCTGCCAGGATGTAACGGATAAAGTGCTGCTGGATGTACGGATAAAGTGCTGCTGGATGTACGGATAACGTACAGCTGGGGAGTACGGATAAAGAGGAGCTGGGATGTACGGATAAAAAGTGCTGCGATTTACGGATAAAAGTACAGCTGGATATGAAACGATAAAGTGCAGCTGGATGTACGGATATGAAGAGCAGGCTGGATGTACGGATAAAGTACAGCAGGCTGTACGATAAAGTGCTGCTGATGTACGGAAAGAGTGCAGTCTGGATGTACGGATAAAAGTTGCTGCTGGATGTACGGATAAAGTCACGCTGGATGTACGTATAAAGTACAGCTGGATGTACGGATAAAAGTGCAGCTGGATGTAACGATAAAGTGCAGCTGATGTTACGGATAAGTGCTGCTGGAGGTACGGATAAAGAGCAGCTGATTGTAGCGGATTAAGTCTGCTGCTTGATGTACGGATAAAGTGACATGCAGATACGGATAAAGTGCTAGCTGGATGTACGGATAAATGTGCAGCTGGAGTACGGAATAAAGTGCTGCGGATGTAATCGGATAAAGTGTCAGCTGATGTACGGATAAAGTACAGCTGGATTTACGGATAAAGTGCAGCAGGAGGGTACGGATAAAGTGCGCTGATGTACTGTATAAATGCAGCTGGATGTGTACGGATAAAGTGCAGCTGGATGTACGGATAAAGTGCTGCTGGATGTACGGATAAAGTGCTGCTGGATGTACGGATAAAGTGCAGCTGGATGTATGGATAAAGTGCTGCTGGATGTACGGATAAAGGCAGTTGTTTGAACGGATAAAGTGCAGCTGATGGATACGGATAAAGTGCAGAGCTGGTATGTACGGGGGAAAAAAAAAAAAAATTAAAAGTGGCAGCTGATTGTTACGGATAAAATGCTGCTGGTTGTAACGGATAAAGAGTTCAGCTGGATGTATCGGAAAGAGTGCTGCTGGATGTACTGGATAAAGTGCAGCTGGAAGTACGAATAAAGTTCTTGCTGGGTAAGGATAAAATTGCTGCGGATGTACGGCTAATGTGCTGATTACGGATAAGGCTTGCTGGAGTTAAGGCTAAAGGTGCTGCTGGATGTACGGATAAAGTCAGCTGGATGACGGATAAAGTGCTGCAGGATGTACGGATAAAGTGCTGCAGGATGTACGATAAAGGTTGCTGCTTGATGTACGGAATAAAGTGGAGCTGGTTGTACGGATAAAGTGCTGCTGGGATTAACGGATAAAGTGCAGTCTGGATGTACGAGATAGAAGTGCAGCTGGATGTACGGATAAAAGTGCTGCTGGATGTACGGACTAAAGTGCTGCTGGATGAACGATAAAGTGCTGCTGGATGTACAGATAAAGTGCCAGCTGGATGTACGATTAAGTGCAGCTGGATGTACGTAAAAAGTGCTGCGGTGAATTACGGATAAAGTGCTTCTGGAGTGTACGGATACAGTGCAGCTGGATGTACGGATATAAAGTGATGAGCTGATGTACTGACAAAGGTGCAGCTTGATGTACGATAAAGTACTGCTGGCGTACCGAGATAAAGTGCAGCTGATGTACGTATAAAGTGCTGCTGGATGTACGGGATAAAGTGCAGACTGTATGAACGATAAATTGCTGCTGGATAGTACGGATAAAGTGCTGCAGGAGTAAAACGTGATAAAGTGCTGAGATGTACGGATAAAGTGCTTCTGGAGTGTACGGAATAAAGTGCTGCTGGATGTACGGATAATGTGCTGCTGGATGTAAGCGATTAAAGTGCAGCTTTGGAATGTACGGATAAAGTGTCGCTGATGAACGGATAAAGTGCTGCTGGATGTAAGGATTAAAGTGCTGCTGGATGTACGGATAAGTTCTGCTGGATGTACCGGATAAATTGCAGCTGATGTACGATAAAGTTGCTGCGGGATGTGTACGGAATAAAGTGCTGCTTGGATTATACGTATAAAGTGCTGCTGCTATGTACGGATAAAGTGCTGCTGGATGTGTACGTATACAAGTGCTCAGCAGGATGCGACGGATAAAGTGCTTGCCTGTGATGTTACGGATAAGAGTGCTGCTGTATGTTCGTGAATAAAGTGCTGCTGGATGTATCGGAATAAAGTGCTGCTGGAGTACGGATAAAGTTCTGCTGGATGTACGGATAAAGTGGCTGCTGAATGTACGAATAAAGTTTTGCTGGATGTACGGATAAAGATGCCTGCTGGATTCGGATATAAGTTCGCTGGATGTACGGATAAAGTGCAGCTGAACGTCCGGATAAAGTGCACCTGGATGTACGGATAAGTGCGCTGATGTACGGATTAAGTGCAGAGCTGGATGTCGGATAAAGTACTGCTGGATTACGGACACATAAAGTTCAGCTGGATGTACGGATAAAGTGCTGCTGGATGTACGGAATTAAAGTACAGCTGGATTACGGAATAAAGTGCTGCTGATGTACGGATAAAGTGTCTGCTGGATTACTGATAAATGCTGCCTGGATGAACGGAAAAGTGCTAGCTGGATGTACTGGATAAAGATGCAGCTGTATGTACGGATAAAGTGGCAGCTGGATTACGGATAAAGTGCTGCTGGATGTACGGATAAAAGTGCAGCTGATGTACGGATAAAGGTCTTGCTGATTTACGGATAAAGTGCAGCTTCGGTTGTACGGACATAAAGTCCTGCTGGATGTACGGACAAAAGTGCGAGCGGATGTACGAATAAAGAGCTGCTTGGATGTTGACGGATAAAGTGCAGCTGGATGTAGCGGATAAAGTGCTGCTGGATTACGAGTGAAAAAGTTCTGCACTGGATGTAATGAAAAAGTGCAGTCTGGATGTACGATAAGTGCTGCTGGATTGTACGGATAAAGTGCTGCTGGATGCACGATACAGGTGTCTGCTGGATGTACGATATAGAGTCTGTCTGGATAGTACGGATAAAGTGCTGCTGGATGTACGGATAAAGTGCTGCTGGATGTACGGATAAAGTGCTGCTGGATGTACGGATAAAGTGCAGCTGGATGTACGGATAAAGTGCTGCTGGATGTACGGATAAAGTGCAGCTGGATGTACGGATAAAGTGCTGCTGGATGTACGGATAAAAGTAGGCTGCTTTGTATGTAACGGATAAAGTGCAGACTGGATGTACGTGATAAAGTCTAGCTGATGTACGATAATAGTGCAGCTGGAATGTAACGGATAAAGTACTGCTGGATGATACGATAAAGTGCAGTTGCTGGTGTACGTGATAAATTGCTGCTGGAACGTACGGAAAAAGTGCTCAGCTGGATGTGACGGATAAAGTCTAGCCTTGGATGTACGGATAAAGTGCTGCTGGATGTACGGATAAAGTGCTGCTGGATGTACGGATAAAGTGCTGCTGGATGTACGGATAAAGTGCTGCTGGATGTACGGTAAAGTGGCTCTGGATGTACGGATAAAGTGCTGCTGGATGTACGATACCAGTGCTGCTGGATGTAGCGGATAAAATTGCTGCTGGAATGTAACGGATAAAGTGCCTGCTGGATGTACGATAACGTGTTGCTTGATGTACGGATAAAGTGCTTCTGATGTACGGATAAAGTTCATGCTGATAGTGCAGATAAAGTGGCTTGCTGGATGTACTGAAAAGTGCTGCTGGATGTTACGGATAAAGTACAGCTGGATGTACGGATAAAGTGCTTGCTGGATTACGGATAAAGTACAGGCTGGATGTACGTATAAAGAGTACAGGCTGGATGTACGATAAAGTGCTGTCTGGATGTACGGAGTAAAGTCTGCTGAATGTACGGATAAAGTTGCTGCTTTATGTACGGATAAAGTTGCTGCTGGATGTACGGATAAAGTTACAGCTGGATGTACGGATAAAGTGCTGCTGGATGAACGGGATAAAGTACAGCTGGATGTACGGAAAAAGTGTGCTGCTGGATGTACGATAAAGTGCAGCTGGATGTACGGATTAAAGTAGCGCAGATGTACGATAAAGACAGCTAGGATGACGATAAAGTGCTGCTGGATGAACGGATAAGTACCAGCTGATGTACGGCGATAAAGTACAGCTGGATGTACGGATAAAGTTGCTGCTGAGTACTGTACGGATAAAGTTGCTGCTTGCTGTACGGATAAAGTACAGCTGGATGTACTGATAAAGTGCTCTGGATGTACGGAAGAAAGTGCTGCTTGGATGTACGGATAAAGTGGCTGCTGGCTTGTACGGATAAAGTGCTGCTGGATGTACGATAAAGTGTTGCTGATGTACGCGCATAAAGTGCTTACTGGATGTACGGATAATTGCCTGCTGGATGTACGGATAAAGTGCTGCTGGCAATATGTACGAGATAAAAGTTCTGCTGGATGTACGGATAAAGTGCTGCCTTGTATGTACCGGATAAAGTGCTGTGCGGATGTACGGATACAGTACAGCTGGAAGAAACGGATAAAGTACAGCATGGATGTTACTGATTAAAGTGCTGCTGGATGTTACGGAAAAAGTACAGCAGTATGTACGGAAAAGTACAGCTTGAATGTACGGAATAAAGTGCTGTATGGTGTATGAGCGGATAAAGTGTGCAGATGAACGGATAAAGTGCTGCTGGATTTACGGATAAAGTTGCTGCTGGAGATGTACGATAAAGTGCTGTCTTGGATAGTACGGATAAAGTACGCTGGATGGTACGGAGATAAAGTGTGCTGTGCTGGATGTACGATAAAGTACAGGCTGGTATGTAACGGACAAAGTACAGCTGGATGTACGGATAAAGTGCTGCTGATTCTATAAAGTGCTGCTGGATGTACGGATAAAGTGCTCAGATGTACGGATAAAGGCTTGCTGGATAGTACGGATAAAGTACAGCTTTGAAGTACGGATAAAAGTGCTGGCTGGATGTCGGATACGAGTACAAGCTGATTACGGATAAAGTGCTGCTGCTTGGGATGTACGGATAAAGTGCAGCTGGATGTGTACGGATAGAAGTTCTGCGGATGTACGATAAAGAACAGCTGGATGTACGGATAAAGAGAGCCTGCTGGATAGTAGCGGATAAAGTACAGCTGATGTTAACTGATAAAGTGCTTGCTGTGAGGGTTTGGGATGTACGGATAAAGTGCTGCTGGAAGTACGTTTAATAAAGTAACATCTGGAATTACGGATAAAGTGCTGCTGGATGAACGGATAAAGTGCTGCTTGATGTAAGCGGATAAAGTACAGCTGGAAGTAACGGATAAAAGCTGCTGGATGTAAGGATAAAGTGCAGCTGGATGAACGGATAAAGTAAGCTGGATGACGGATAAGTGCTGCTGGATTATGAAAAAGTACAGCTGTATGTACGGATAAAGTCTACGCTGTATGTACGATAAAGTGCGCAGATGTTAACGGACAATAAAGTACAGCTGATGTACGGATAAAGTGCTGCTGGATGTACTGGATAAAGTGCTGCTGGATGAACGGCTAAAGTAACAGCTGGAAGTACGGATAAAGTTGCTGGCTGATATGTACGGATATAAGTGCTGGCTGGGATGTACGGATAAAGTGCTGCTGGATTACGATAAAAGTGCTTGCTGGATGTAACGGATAAAGTTGTTAGCTGGATGTACGTAATAAAGTGCGGCTGGATTACGGATAGAAGATGCTGGGCTGGATGTACTGATAAAAGTGCTTGCTTTGATTAACGGAAAAAGTGCTGCTGGATGTACGGAATAAAGTCAGACTGGATGTACGGATAAAGTGGCTGCTGGATGTATCGGATAAAGTGCTGCTGGATGTACGATAAAATGGCTGCAGGATGACGGATAGTAACAGCTGATGAACGGATAAAGTGCTGCTGGATGTAGCGGATAAAGTGCAGCTGGATGTACGGATAAAGTGCTGCTGGATGTACGGATAAAGTGCAGCTCAGGATGTACGGATAAAGTGCAGCTGGATGTAACGGATAAAGTGCTGCTGGGGATGTGTACGGAAAAGTGCTGCTGGGAAGTACGGAAAAAGTGCTGCTGGATGTACGGATAAAGTACACTGGATGTACGGATAAAGTGCTGCTGGATGTACGGATAAAGTTGATGCTGGATGTAGCGGATAACGCGTGCAGCTGGATGTACGATAAAGTGCTGCTGGATGTACGGATAAGAGTGCTGCGGATTACATAAAGTACAGCTGGATGTTACGGATAAAGTGCTGCTGGGAATGTAACGATAAAGTGCTGCTGTATTGAACGGATAAAGTGCTGCGATGTACGGATAAAGATCAGCTGAGTACGATAAAGTGCTGTCTGGATGAACGGATCAAAGTGCTGCTTGGATTAACGGAAAAAGTGCAGCTGGATGTACGGATATAAGTGCAGCTGAGTTGTACGGGAGAAAAGTGCTGCTGGATGTAACGTGATAAGGAGTGCAGCTGAGATGTACGGATAACGTGTCAAGCTTGATGTAGCGGATAAAGTCTGGCTTTGTATGTACGGATAAAGTGTGCTGGAGTTAGTGGGGGGGGGGGGGGGGGGGGGGGGGTAAGGGGGGGGGGGGGGGCGGATAAAGTAACAGCTGGATGGTACGGATAAAGTGCTGCTTGATGTACGGATAAGTGCTGCTGGATGTACCGATAAAGTGCAGCCTGGATGTACGGATAAATAGCAGCTGGATGTACGATTAAAGGTGCTGGCTGGATGTACGGATAAAAGTGCTGCTGATGTAGCGGATAAGTGCGCTGGATGGACGGATAAAGTGCTGCTGGATGTACGGATAAGCACAGCTGGATGTGTACGATAGAAGGGTGTCTGCTGGAATGTACGGAAAAAGAGCAGCTGATGTACGGATAAAGTGCTTCTGATTTACGGATAAAGGGTGTGCCTGCTGTATGAACGGATACAAAGTACAGCTGGATTGTTACGGATAAAGTGCTGCTGGATGTACGATAAAGTACAGCTGGATTAACGGATAAAAGTGCTGCTTGGATTACTGGATAAAGTACAGCTTGGATGAACGGATAAAGTGCTGCTGGATGTACGGATAAAGAGCTGCCGGATGTACGGATAGAAGTGCTGCTGGATGGTACGGATGAAGTGCAGCTGATGTAACGGTATAAAGTAGCTGCTGGATGTACGTATAAAGTACAGCTGATTTGTACGGATAAAGTTGCTGCTGGGAATTTAGCGGATAAAGTGCTGCTTGGATGTACGGATAAGGTACAAGCTGATGAACGGATAACAGTGCTGCAGGAAGTACGTGGATAAAGTGCTGCTGGATGTACGGATAAAGTTCAGCTGGATGTACGGGATAAAGTGCAGTTGACGTACGGATAAAGTGCACTGGATGTACGGATAAAGTGCTGCTTGGATTTACGTATAAAGAGCTGCTGATTTACGATAAAGTTCTGCTGGATGTTATGGCGGATAAAGTCTTGCTGGATGTACGGATAAAGTACAAGCTGGATGTACGGATAAAAGTGCTGCGGATGTACGGATAATAGTACAGCTGATGTACGGAGACAAATTGCTGCGGATGTACGGATAAAGTGCTGCTGACGTACTGGGATAAAGTACAGCTGGATGTACGGATAAAGTGCTGCTGCTGGTGATGAACGGATAAATTGCTGCTGGATCTGTACGGAATTAAGTGCTGCTGATGTACGGGATAAAGTACAGCTTGGATGAACGATTAAAGTGGCTGCTGGAATGACGGATAAAGTGCAGCTGGATGTATGGGGGGGGGGGGGCGGATAAAATTACAGCTGGATGTACGCGATAAAGTTGGTTGCTGGAGTGTACTGATAAAGTGCTGCTGATGTACGGATAAAGTGCTGCATTGGATGTACGTGATAAAGGCTGCTGGATGGTACGGATAAAGTGCTGCTGATGTACGGATAAAGTGCTGCTGGATGTACGGATAAATTGCTGCTGGAATTACGATAAAGTACAGCTGGATGTACGGATAAAGTGCTGCGTGATGGTACGGGATTAAATACAGCAGGATGTAGCGGATAAGAGTACAGCTGGATGTTACGGATAAAGTGTTGAGGGTGGGGTACGGGGATAAAGTGGCCTGCAGGATGTACGGATAAAGTGCTGCTGGAGTTGTACGGATAAAGGCTGCTGGATGTACGATAAAGTCTTTCTGGATGTACGGATAAAGTGCTGCTTGATGTACGGATAAAGTGCTGCTTGATTACGGATAAAGTGCTGCTTGAATGTACGGATAAAGTGCTGCTGCTGGATGTAAAGCGGATAAAAGGTGCTGCTGGATGTACGGATAAAGTGCTGCTGGATGTACGGATAAAGTGCTGCTGGATGTACGGATAAAGTGCTGCTGGATGTACGGATAAAGTGCTGCTGGATGTACGGATAAAGTGCTGCTGATGTACGGAAATAAAGTTGCTGTCTGGATGTACGGACCAAGTATCTGCTTCAGCTGTATGTACGGAAAAGAGCATGCTAGGATGTACGGAAAAAGCGCTGCTGGGATGTACTTATAAAGAGCTGCTGGATTACGGATAAAGTGCGCAGGATGTACGATAAAGTGCTTCGATGTAACGGATAAATGTGCTGCTGGATGTACGGATAAAGTTCTGCTGGGAATGTACGATATAGTGCTGCTGCGGAAGTACGGATAAATGTGCTAGCTGGATGTACGGATAAAGTGCTGCTGTATTAACGGATAAAGTGCTGCTGGTGTACGGATAAATGCTGCTGGATGTACGGATAAAGTGCTGCATACTTTCAGCGATAAAAAGTTGGTTTTGATTGAATATTAAAATAATTTGGGTAAATTAATTTCTATAAAAAACAACCTTACCTTTATTTAGCAAACATATATCCTTAACAAATGGCTGAGCAGTTTAAAAATTATTTGAAACTAGAACATTAATGTCTTAAACAACAGAAATTACACTCACTTAAATTTGTCACATTTCAGTATATTTATTTGAGCGACGTTTGACGGGGGCGTCCTGTTGTTGTTTTTGTACCTACTACGTCACCCTGGGGACCTCCCATTTGTTGTTTGTGACTGCCTAACCCGGGGGGGGCTCCTTGTTAGAGTTTGTACAGCTCACCCTGAGTACTCCTGATGTTTGTTTGTGAACTACATCACCGGCTGCTCCTGATGTTGTTTGCGAGTGACTTGGGCTCACCCGTGGAGACTTCTGTTGTTTTTGTGACTACATCACTCCCGAGGGGACTCCTGTTGTTGTTTGTGAC
This sequence comes from Cherax quadricarinatus, assembly GCF_026875155.1. Classification (NCBI taxonomy): domain Eukaryota; kingdom Metazoa; phylum Arthropoda; class Malacostraca; order Decapoda; family Parastacidae; genus Cherax; species Cherax quadricarinatus. The sequence goes on along the minus strand of NC_069408.1, from coordinate 30,113,764 downwards.
TACATCACCCGGGGACCTCTGTTGTTGGTTGTGTTGACTGCCACACCCGGAGAACTCCCCATGTTGTTTGTTTTGAACTACATCACCCGTGAGGGCTCCTTTTGTTTGTATTGTGAACTGCCTCACCCGGGGGGCTCCTGATATTTAGTTTGTTTTTTGAGAACTACCACAGGCCCGGGGTACTCCTGTTGTGCTTGTTGATGCTCACCTCGGGGGCTCCTGTTTGTTGTTGTTTTGTGACTGCCTCACCCGGGGGCTTCCTGTTGTTGTTTGTGACTGCCTCACCCGGGGGGCACTCAACAGGTTTGTTGTGTTTGTGACTACATCACCCTGGGGGGCTCCAGTTGTTTTGTTTGTTGACAGCCTCTACCCGGGGGCTCCTGTTTGTTGTTTGTGACTGCCTCACTCCGGGGGCTCGCAGTTGTGTTGTTTGTGACTACATCACCCGGGGACTCCTGGTGTTGTTTGTGACTGCATCACCGGAGACTCCTTTGTTGAGCTTGTGACTACATCACCCAGGAGACACTCCTGTTGTTGTTTCGGACTTGCATCACCGGGGACTCCTGTTGGTTGTTTAGTGACTGCCTCACACCGGGAGACTCCTGTTTGTTGTTTGTGACTACATCACCCGGGAGACTTCCTGTTGTTGAATGTAACAAACAACAAGACCCGGGGACTTCCTGTTGTTGTTTGAGACTGCCTCACCCTGGGTGCTCTCTGTTGTTGTTTGTAGACTTTACAATCACCCGGGGGTCACCTGAGTTTATTTTTTTTTTTTTTTTTTTTTTTTTTTTTTGTTTCTGTGTACTGTGCCTCACCCGGGGGGGCTCCTGGTTGGTGTTTGTGACTAGCATCACCCGGGGGGCTCCTGTTGGTGTTTGTGACTACATCACCCGGGGGGCTCCAGTTGAGTGGTTATGTGACTACATCACCCGTGGGGCTCCTGTTGTGTTTTATGACTAACATCACCCGCGGAGACTCCTGTTGTTGTTTGTACAACATCACCCGGGAGACTCCTGTTGTTGTTTGTGACTACATCACCCGGGGGGCTTCCTGTATGTTGTAATTGACTGGCCTCACCGCGGGAGACTCCTGTATTGTTGTTTGTGACTGCATCACCCTGGAGACAACCAGTTGTAGTGTGTGACTTCCTCACCTGGTGGGCTCCTTTGTTGTTTGTTATGTGACTACAATCACCCGGGGTTAACTCCTTGTTGTGGTTTGAGTGACTGCCTCACCCGGGGGGCTGCCTGTTGATGTTGTTTTTGTGACTGCATCACCCGGGGACTCCTGTTTTTGTTTGTGACTGCCTCTTCTCCCGGGAGACTCCTGTGTTGTTTGTGACTAGCATCACCGTGCGAGACCCTGTTGTTGTTGTTTGTGAACTGCATCACCCGGGAGACTCCCTGTTGTTGTTTGTGAGCTACATACCCGGGAGACTCCTGTTGATTGCTTGTGACTGCATCACCCGGGAGAGCGCTGTGTTGTTTGGGACTGCATCACCCCCGCGGGGACTCACTGATGTTGCTTGTGACTGCATCACCCGGGAGACTCCTGTTGTTGTTGTGACTGGCATCACTCCGGGAGACTCCTGTTGTTGTTTGTTGACTGCATCACCCCGGGAGACCCTGTTGTTGTTTTATATGACTACATCACCCAGGAGACTCCTGTTGTTGTTTGTGACTACATCACTCGGGAGACTCCTGTTGTTGTTTGTGACTGCATCACCCGGGAGACTCCTGTTGTTGTTTGTGACTGCATCACCCGGGAGACTCCTGTTGTTGTTTGTGACTGCATCACCCGGGAGACTCCTGTTGTTGTTTGTGACTGCATCACCCGGGAGACTCCTGTTGTTGTTTGTGACTGCCTCACCCGGGAGACTCCTGTTGTTGCTTGTGACTGCATCACCCGGGAGACTCCTGTTGTTGTTTGTGACTGCCTCACCCGGGAGACTCCTGTTGTTGCTTGTGACTACATCACCCAGGAGACTCCTGTTGTTGTTTGTGACTACATCACCCGGGGGACTCCTGTTGTTGTTTGTGACTGCATCACCCGGGAGACTCCTGTTGTTGTTTGTGACTGCCTCACCCGGGAGACTCCTGTTGTTGTTTGTGACTACATCACCCGGGGGACTCCTGTTGTTGTTTGTGACTACATCACCCGGGGGACTCCTGTTGTTGTTTGTGACTACATCACCCGGGAGACTCCTGTTGTTGTTTGTGACTGCCTCACCCGGGAGACTCCTGTTGTTGTTTGTGACTACATCACCCGGGGACTCCTGTTGTTGTTTGTGACTACATCACCCGGGGGACTCCTGTTGTTGTTTGTGACTACATCACCCGGGAGACTCCTGTTGTTGTTTGTGACTGCCTCACCCGGGAGACTCCTGTTGTTGTTTGTGACTACATCACCCGGGGGACTCCTGTTGTTGTTTGTGACTACATCACCCGGGGGACTCCTGTTGTTGTTTGTGACTACATCACCCGGGGACTCCTGTTGTTGTTTGTGACTACATCACCCGGGGGACTCCTGTTGTTGTTTGTGACTACATCACCCGGGGGACTCCTGTTGTTGCTTGTGACTGCATCAACCGGGAGACTCCTGTTGTTGCTTGTGACTACATCACCCAGGAGACTCCTGTTGTTGTTTGTGACTGCATCACCCGGGAGACTCCTGTTGTTGCTTGTGACTACATCACCCGGGGGACTCCTGTTGTTGCTTGTGACTACATCACCCGGGAGACTTCTGTTGTTGTTTGTGACTGCCTCACCCGGGGGGCTCCTGTTGTTGTTTGTGACTACATCACCCAGGGGACTCCTGTTGTTGCTTGTGACTACATCACCCGGGGGACTCCTGTTGTTGCTTGTGACTACATCACCCAGGGGACTCCTGTTGTTGCTTGTGACTACATCACCCAGGGGACTCCTGTTGTTGCTTGTGACTACATCACCCAGGGGACTCCTGTTGTTGCTTGTGACTACATCACCCGGGAGACTTCTGTTGTTGTTTGTGACTACATCACCCAGGGGACTCCTGTTGTTGTTTGTGACTACATCACCCAGGGGACTCCTGTTGTTGCTTGTGACTACATCACCCAGGGGACTCCTGTTGTTGCTTGTGACTACATCACCCGGGAGACTTCTGTTGTTGTTTGTGACTACATCACCCAGGGGGCTCCTGTTGTTGTTTGTGACTGCCTCACCCAGGGGGCTCCTGTTGTTGTTTGTGACTGCCTCACCCGGGAGACTTCTGTTGTTGTTTGTGCCTACATCACCCGGGGGACTCCTGTTGCTGTTTGTGACTACATAACCCGGGGGACTCCTGTTGTTGTTTTTGACTGCCTCACCCGGGGGCTCCTGTTGTTGTTTGTGACTACATCACCCGGGGGACTCCTGTTGTTGTTTGTTACTACCTCACCCGGGGGAGGCTCCTGTTGTTGTTTGTGACTACATCACCCGGGGGACTCCTATTGTTGTTTGTGACTACCTCACCCGGGGGACTCCTGTTGTTGTTTGTGACTACCTCACCCGGGGGACTCCCGTTGTTGTTTGTGACTGCCTCACCCGGGGGAGGGCTCCTGTTGTTGTTTGTGACTACCTCACCCGGGGGACTCCTGTTGTTGTTTGTGGCTACCTCACCAGGGGACTCCCGTTGTTGTTTGTGACTGCCTCACCCGGGGGAGGCTCCTGTTTTTGTTTGTGATTACCTCACCCGGGGGACTCCCGTTGTTGTTTGTGACTGCCTCACCCAGGGGACTCCTGTTATTGTTTGTGATTACCTCACCCGGGGGACTCCTGTTGTTGTTTGTGGCTACCTCACCCGGGGGACTCCTGTTGTTGTTGTTTGTGGCTACCTCACTCGGGGGACTCCTGTTGTTGTTGTTTGTGACTACCTCACCCGGGGGAAGGCTCCTGTTGTTGTTTGTGACTACCTCACCCTGGGGGCTCCTGTTGTTGTTTGTGGCTACCTCACCCGGGGGGCTCCTGTTGTTGTTTGTGATTACCTCACCCGGGGAGGGCTCCTGTTGTTGTTTGTCACTGCCTCACCCGGGGACTCCTGTTGTTGTTTGTGACTACCTCACCCGGGGAGAGCTCCTGTTGTTGTTTGTGACTGCTTCACCCGGGGGGAGGCTCCTGTTGTTGTAAGTGACTACCTCACCCGGGGGGCTCGTGTTGTTGTTTGTGGCTACCTCACCCGGGGGGCTCCTGTTGTTGTTTGTGGCTACCTCACCCGGGGGGCTCCTGTTGTTGTTTTTTGAGTACCTCACCCGGGGGGCTCCTGTTGTTGTTTGTGACTACCTCACCCGGGTGAGGCTCCTGTTGTTGTTTGTGACCACCTCACCCGGGGAGGCTCCTGTTGTTGTTTGTGATTACCTCACCCGGGGGGTTCTTGTTGTTGTTTGTGACTACCTCACCCGGGGAAGGTTCCTGTCATTGTTTGTGACTGCCTCGCCCAGGGGAGGCTCCTGTTGTTGTTTATGACTACCTCACCCGGAGAAGGTTCCTGTCATTGTTTGTGACTGCCTCGCCCAGGGGAGGCTCCTGTTGTTGTTTGTGACTACCTCACCTGGGGGGAGGCTCGTGTTGTTGTTACTGACTGCCTCACCCAGGGGAGGCTCCTGTTGTTGTTTGATACTGCCTCACCCGGGGGACTCCTGTTGTTTGTGACTACCTCACCCGGGGGAGGCTCCTGTTGTTGTTTGTGACTACATCACCCGGGGGACTCCTGTTGTTGTTTGTGACTACCTCACCCGGGGGGAGGCTCCTGTTGTTGTTAGCGACTACCTCATCCGGGGAGGGCTCTTGTTGTTGTTTGTGACTACCTCACCCGGGGGGCTCCTGATGTTGTTTGTGACTACCTCACCCGGGGGGCTCCTGTTGTTGTTTATGGCTACCTCACCCGGGGGGCTCCTGTTGTTGTTTATGGCTACCTCACTCGGGGGGCTCCTGTTGTTGTTTTTGAGTACCTCACCCGGGGGGCTCCTGTTGTTCTTTGTGACTGCCTCACCCAGGGGAGGCTCCTGTTGTTGTTTGTGACTGCCTCACCCAGGGGAGGCTCCTGTTATTGTTTGTGACTGCCTCACCCAGGTGAGGCTCCTGTTGTTGTTTGCGACTACCTCACCCGGGGACGCTCTTGTTGTTGTTTGTGACTACCACACCCGAGGAAGGCTCCTGTTGTTGTTTGTGACTACCTCACCCAGGTGAGGCTCCTGTTGTTGTTTGTGACTACCTCACCCAGGGGGCTCTTGTTGTTTGTGACTACCTCACCCGGGAAGGCTCCTGCTGTTGTTTGTGACTACCTCACCCGGGGAAGGCTCCAGTTGTTGTTTGTGACTACCTCACCCGGGGAAGGCTCCAGTTGTTGTTTGTGACTACCTCACCCGGGGAAGGCTCCAGTTGTTGTTTGTGACTACCTCACCCGGGGAAGGCTCCAGTTGTTGTTTGTGACTACCTCACCCGGGGGAGGCTCCTGTTGTTATTTGTGATTGCCTTCCCCGGGGCAGGCTCCTGTTGTTGTTTGTGACTACTTCACTTGGGGGGCTCCTGTCATTGTTTGTGACTGCCTCGCCCAGGGGAGGCTCCTGTTGTTGTTTGTGACTACATCACTCGGGGGGGAGGGATGAAGAATGGGAGGCTCCTGTTGTTCTTAGTTTGGGACTACCTCACCCGTGGTGGAAGACAGGATCTCGCCCACGAACCCCAGTCATCCACTTCAGACCCCAAATCCCAGCCATCCACTTCAGCCAGTGAATCCCAGCCACCTGTTTCAGCCAGGGAACCTCAGCCATCCATTTCAGCCAGTGAATCTCAGCAATCCACTACAGCCAGTGAATCAATCCCAGCCATCCACTACAGCCCACAAATTCCAGCCCTCTTCTTTATCCACTTCATGTGATGCCTAGTAGAGCCCCTCCAATCCTCTTCATTGATATCAAGCCACTTAAACAACAACTAGAATTTTCCGACAATAACATGCTTTAATATACCCATAATATATGCTTGTCTCTTAAAATCATTGAGCAATAATGAGAATTTACAAGAAAAGTTGTTTGGCTTTTTCAGAGGAGGGTTAGAACGTTTCCTATTTTTCCCTTAAGTTATTCACTCCATGTTTCGTGTTTTCATCAACAGCTCCGTTTTTCTGTAACGTATCTCGAGCGAAATGTGGTTATCTAAAATATATATGTAGAAACCAGATGTCATTTCAAAATTCGCCCTCAAGAAGCACATACCAGTTTCCAACCTAATACAAAACACCAGCACAACATCAGGAATCACACAACACAAAGGGACTTCCTATCCAAATTTTTAGCTTTAATTCAGGACCTGTATTAATGTTGGTAGAATTACCGACAATATGTAAAGTAAAAGGACACAAATGCAACTAATGTGACTGCAAGAAAAGAGCTCTTCAGATCATAAATTCTCCAAGCACCAACACCACTCCTAACACATTTATAATTCTTCTCAACAGCCAGGTTGAACTGAACGTTTCCAAGGTACTCGCACAAACTAACACTAGAGTCGCCATCGCATCCAACACTTCCATAAGGGATCTAACCACGACAAAATCGATCCATCATGAACCAGTCAATGCAGGAGTTTACACTATACCTTGTGGAGTCTGTGACAAGATATATGTAGGTGAAACAGCTAGGAACCTCGAGACACACCTCAATGAACACATTAACGCATGTAGGAATGATAACTTGAACAACGCCTGCGTACCACACCGGAATTCCACTAATCACCTCATGAAATTCAGCGACGCCCAACTAGTAATCAGAGCCAAATTTCCGCAGACGTAAATGCCTTGAAACATCATTAACTGCCGTTTCTAACACAAACAAGCAAAATAAAGGCAGCTTCGTCATCTCTAAAGTAATAGCAAAAATCTTCCTCTAAACAGTAAACCCTGTCATCACATAGTCTCTGCTACACAAGAACACAACAGAGATGGAACATTGAAACAGACCTTCTCAGATCCAGCCACCAACAGATATATTTGTCTAACCTATTTTTATGTTACCCAAGTAATAACTTTTATAATCTTTTACTCATTTGCAAGTTGATTGTTCTACCATATTGTATTACTACTACTATTACAACTTATATTGCTACTGCTACTACTGCTACCACTAGTATTACACCTCACTCTGAGCCTATATATACCCTCTGTGTCCTTGTCTTGCTTGTAACGGCTTGACAGAGCTCCTGGATAGCGAAACGTTGCCACAATAAAATGTCACATTAGTTGCACTTGTGTCCTTTTACAATTCATGACCTGTCTTCCCAACCACTCACTGCTTAACACGTCCCTCACTGCTTAACACGTCCCTCACTGCTTAACACGTCCCTCACTGCTTAACACGTCCCTCACGCGTATCACGTGATGTGCAAACCTTCCCTAAACGTTCTTCTTGTTTCACTTATGTATCTGCTGAAGATTCCAGAAGGGGATCGACCACTGACAAGTGTTCTGTTACATGTCGTGCCGAATAGGTAAACTTTCGATTTTGGCTTAAATAGCATTGCTCTTCTTGCCGAATAAGGCAAGCTAAAATTTGAGTATGCAATAATTTCGCATAAATTGTTCTGTACCTAACAAAAAATATATATTTCATTGTGTTTATTATTAAATTATTGTAAACTTATCAAAAATATATTTAGTTGGATTAATCTAAATTAAATTACACTTGTTATAATAAGGTTAGGTAAGCTTTCTATGGTTCTTTTCGTACAAAATTATTAATTTTTACATTAACATAGATGAAGAAATATATCTTTAAACGTATAAGACAAAATTTTAGAAAGAACATAATTTTAAATGAGTTCTTGCTAATTGACCAATTTTACCTATTCTACACGACATTATATATATATATATATATATATATATATATATATATATATATATATATATATATATATATATATATATATAATATATATATATATATATATATATATTCAATATATGGTATTGAATCAATAACAACACTGCAACTGGCCGAGGATTCGAACCTATGTCGTTTTGGCCCTGCCTTGTGGTGAGCGAAAATCACATGACACCTTAGCCCACAGGACCACCTAATCCTACAAGAACCAAACACCCAGCCAAGTGTGGTCCTGTGGGCTAAAGTGTCGTGTGATTTTCGCTCACCATAAGGCATGGCCAAGACGACATGGGTTCGAATCCTCGGCCAGTTGCAGTGTTGTTATTGATTCAATACCAGATATATATATATATATATATATATATATATATAATATATATATATATATATATATATATATATATATATATATATATATATATATATATATGTCGTGCCGAATATGTAAAACTGGTCAATTAGCAAGAACTCATTTAAAATTAAGTCGTTTCTGAAAATTTCTCTTATACGTTTAAAGATTGATTTTTTCATTAATGTTAATGTAAAAAATTTTAATTTTGTACCAAAAGAATCTTAGAAAACTTACCTAACCTTATTTTAACAAGAGCAGTTTATTTTAGCCTAATCCAACTAAATATATTTTAAATACTTTACAATAATTTAATACTAAACAAACACAATCAAATATATTTTTTTCGTTAGGTTCAGAATGATTTTGGCGAAATTATTGCATACACAAATTTTCACTTGTCTTATATGGCAAGATGAGCGTTGCTATTTAAGCCAAGATCGCAAGTTCTGCCTATTCGGCACGACATATGTATATTAGTGTACTCACCTATTTGTGGTTACAGGGGTCGAGACTCAGCTGGCCCCGCCTCTTCACTGACCGGTACTGGGCCGTATCTCTCTCTCCCTGCTCCCTGAGCTCTATTAAACATCGTCTTAAAGCTATGTATGGTTCCTGTCTCCACTACATCATTTGCCAGACTATTCGACTTCCTGACAACTCGATGGCTGAAGAAATACTTCCTAACATCCCTTTGACTCATCTCAGTCTTCAACTTCAACCCCTTGTTTCTGTGTCCCCTCTCTGGAACATCCTGTCTCTGTTCACCTTACCTATTCCTCCCAGAATTTTGTATGTCGTTATCATGTCTCCCCTAACCCTCCTGTCCTCCAGTGTCGTCATGCTGATTTCCCTTAACCATTCTTCGTTGGACATTCCCCTTAGCTCTGGAACTAGCCTTGTTGCAAACCTTTGCACTTTCTCTAATTTCTTGACGTGCTTGACTAGGTGTGGGTTCCAAACTGGTGCTGCATACTCCAGTAGGAGCCTGACGTACACAGTGTACAGAGCCTTGAACGATTCCTTACTAAGCTATTCTCAGGTTTGCCAGGCGCCCATATGCTGCTGCAGTTATCTGGTTAATGTGTGCTTCTGGAGACGTGCTCGGTATTATACTCACCCCAAGATCTTTCTCATTGAGTGAGGGTTGCAGTCTTTGACCATCTAGCCTACACTTTGAATTTGTCTGCGGTCTTCTTTGCCCTTCCCCGATCTTCATTACTTTGCATTTGGCAGGGTTAAATTCTAGGAGCCAGTTGCTGGACCACGTGCCCAGCCTGTCCAGGTCTCTTTGTAGTCCTGTTTGATCCTCATCTGATTTAATTCTCCTCATTAACTTCACATCATCTGCAAACAGGGACACTTCTGAGTCTATTCCTTCCGTCATGTCATTCACATATACCAAAAATAGCACTGGTCCTAGGACTGACCCCTGTGGGACCCCGCTCATCACAGGCGTCCACTGTGATACCTCATCACATACCATGACTCACTGTTGCCTCCCTGTCAGGTAGTCTCTGATCCGTTGCAGTGCCCTTCCTGTTATACTTGCCTGATCCTCTAGCTTCTGCACAAATCTCTTGTGAGGAACTGTGTCGAAGGCCTTCTTGCAGTCCAAGAAAATGCAATCAACCCACCCCTCTTTCTCCAGTAGGTTTGTGAGACAGGGTTTGCCTTCCATAAATCCGTGCTGGTTGTTGTTTATAATCTTATTCCGTTCCAGGTGCTCCACCATTCTCCTCCTGATAATCTTCTTCATGACTTTGCATACTGTACACGTCAGTGACACTGGTCTATAGTTTATTGCCTCGTTTCTGTCTCCTTTCTTAAAGATGGGGACTACATTTGCCGTCTTCCATACCTCAGGTAATTGCCCAGTTTCAAGGGATGTGTTGAAAATTGAGGGAGCGTCTCTGCTCCGCAGTCTAAGGACCCACGGAGAGATGTTGTCTGGTCCCACCGCCTTTGAGGTATCAAGCTCACTTAGCAGCTTCTTCACCTCCTCCTTGGTTGTGTGTATGTCATCCAACACCTGTTGGTATATCACTTGTTGCTGTACCTCTCTGTTTTGTCTTCCCAGTGTCCTTTCTGTCTCCAGTGTAAATACTTCCTTAAATCTCGTGTTGAGCTCCTCACATACCTCTTTGTCGCTTCTTGTGAGCTCCCCACCTTCGTTCCTCAGCCTGATTACCTGGTCCTTGGCTGTTGTCTTTCTCCTGATGTGGCTATAAAACATTTTTGGGTCAGATTTGACTTTCGATGCTATGTTGTTTCCGTACTGTCGCTGGGCCTCCCTCCTAATCTGTGCATACTCTTTTCTGGCTCTTCGACCAGTCTCTCTGTTTTCCTGCGTACTTTGCCTTCTGTACTTTTTCCATTCCTAGTGCACTTAGTTTTTGCCTCCCTACACCTTCGGGTAAACCAAGGACTCATTATGGTCTTCCCATTATTTCTGTTGCCCTTGGGGAAAATCTCTCCCCTGCCTCCTTGCATTGTGTTGTAACGTAGTCCGTCATTTCGTGTACTGACTTTCCTACCAATTCTCTTTGCCACTGAACCTTCTGCAGGAAGTTCCTCATACTTGTGTAGAGTCTGTGTGTGTGTGTGTGTGTGTGTGTGTGTGTGTGTGTGTGTGTGTGTACTCACCTAATTGTACTCACCTAATTGTGCTTGCAGGGGTCGAGACTCAGCTCCTGGCCCCGCCTCTTCACTGATCGCTACTGGATCCTCTCTCTCTCTGCTTCCTGAGCTTTGTCATAACTCTTCTTAAAACTATGTATGGTTCCTGCCTCCACTACTTCACTAAGTAAGTAAGTGTGTGTGTGTGTGTGTGTGTGTGTGGAAGAAATCACAATAAAACACGTGACTGCAAATCTGAAAAAAATACCACATTGAAAATAAGAAGTAAAACCTTAGTGCTTACACACATATCACATAAAGCGCTCAGGTTGTATTTTCTATTTTCACTGTGATATATATATATATATTTTATTAACATATAGGCCGTCTCCCACCAAGGCAGGTTGGCCCAAAATGGAAAAACTTTCATCATTCACTCCATCACTGTCTTGCCAGAGGCGAGCTTACACTACAGCTATAAAACTGCAACATTAACACCCCTCCTTCAGAGTGCAGACACTGTACTTCCCATCTCCAGGACTCAAGTCCGGCCTGCCGTTTCCCTGAACCCCTTCATAAATGTTACCTTGCTGACACTCCAACAGTACGTCAAGTCCTAAAAACCATTTGTCCTCATTCACTCCTATCTAACATGCTCACGCATGCTTGATGGAAGTCCAAGCCCCTCGCACACAAAACCTCCTTTACCCCCTCCCTCCAACCATTCCTAGGCCGACCCCTACCCTGCCTTCCCTCCACTACAGATTTATGCACTCTAGAAGTCATTCTATTTTGTTCTATCCTCTTCTCTACATGTCCAAACCACCTCAGTAACCCCTCCTCAGCCCTCTGGATAATAGTTTTGGAAATCCCACACCTCTTCCTAATTTCCAAACCACAAATTCTCTGCATTATATTCACACAACACATTGCTCTCAGACATGATATCTCCACTGCCTCCAGCCTTCTCCTTGTTGCAACCCCCCGTGTTTCACACCCATATAAGAGAGTTGGTATAACTATACTCTCATACATTCCCCTCTTTGCTTCCATGGACAAAGTTCTTTGTCTTCACAGACTCCTAAGTGCACCACTCGCTTTTTCCCCTCATCAATTCTGTGATACACATCATCTTTCATAGACCCATCTGCTGACACGTCCACTCCTATATATCTGAATACATTCACCTCCTTCATACTCTTACTCTCCAGTCTGATAACCAATCTTTCGTTACCTAAATTGTTTTGTTATCCTCATCACCCTACTCCTTCGTATATCCACTTTTAATTTTCTTCTTTTACATACCTTACCAAACTCTTCCACCAACCTCTGCAACTTCTCTTCAGTATCTCCCAAATGCACAGTGTCATCAGCAAAGAGCAACTGTGACAACTCCCACTTTGTGTTGAATTCTTTATCTTTTAACCCCACACCTCTCGCCAACACCCGATCATTCACTTCTCTTACAACCCCATCTATAAATATATTGAACAACCATGGTGACATCACACATCCTTGTCTAAGGCCTACTTTTATTGGGAAATAATCTCCTTCTCTCCTACATACTCTAATCTGAGCCTCACTATCCTCGTCAAACCTTTCACTGATTTCATTAACCTACCTAATATTCCATACATTTGCAATATCTGCCACATTGCTCCCTTATCCACCCTGTCATGCGCCTTGTCCAAATCAATAAATGCAACAAAAACCTCTTTACCCTTATCTAAATACTGCTCACTTTTATGTTTCACTGTAAACACCTGGTCCACACACCCCCTACCTTTCCTAAAGCCTCCTTGTTCATCTGCTATCCTACTCACCGTCATACTCTTATTTCTTTCAATAATAACTCTACCATACACTGTGTGTGTGTGTGTGTGTGTGTGTGTGTGTGTGTGTGTGTGTGTGTGTGTGTGTGTGTGTGTGTGTGTGTGTGTGTGTGTGTGTGTGTGTGTATGTGTGTGTACTCACTTATTTGTGGTTGCAGGGGTGTGTACGTGTGTGTGTACGTGTTTATACATTCATAAAAATACATACACATCAACATTTATGTGGTGAATACTAAGGTCGTACTTCAGCATTATATATTAATGGTAAAATATACAGACACCATTTATGTAGAGCGAGCATGTGTTAGCAGTAAATACAAGATAGTACCGGTAAGCCAACACAATATCTCGCTCACACAACTCACATCAGAAAAATTTTGCACGTTTATCCTGATTGCTGAAGACGTTTGCTAGGTGAAGAATATTTTCTGCAGGCAGAGTATATCTGGATTGTGTTCCGGGGGTCAACACCCATAAGGACCTGTCCATGACGAGGCCTTAAGATAGATCAGGGCCTGATCAACCAGGCTGTTACTGCCGGCCGCACGGAATCCAACAAATAAACCACAGCCCAGCTAGTCAGCTACTGACTTTAGGTGCCTGTCCAACTCCCTCTTGATAAAAGCATCCCTGCTTTTCATAGGGGTTATGTTGCGTCGCCTATTGAGTCTTGCTTTCGTAGGTAGAGTGTGTCACCTTACCTTACTGAGTACATACTGGTGTTCTGCCAGTGACAGATACTACTTATACTGAGGTAGATATTTGGGTAAAAAAAAAAAAGTATAATCGTGTCAGCGGTAGAATTGGGATACCAGATTAGGTATCTACTTGTAGGTATTTCCAATGAGATAACCTTTCAAGTCGTTAATCATTATTTTAGGCAACAATGTCGTGGGTTCACTTGAGAGTGAGGAATCATTCATTAACTTGGAAAGATCCTGACTCCAAAATTTGGGAAGAGAAAGCAAAGTTAATCCTTCTGGAATTCTTTCCAGTTTGTGCTATCCTTTTCTCAAGGATAGCACAAACTAGATATGGTTCTTATGTCTTTTCTGATGCTTCCCATAATCCTGCCGATGACCTAGATTAGGTGGCCCTCTTTCATGAGTCTAACCTGCAGGTGACAGTAAATAAGCTGAAGTAAGACCTACCTGTGGTCTGGATAAGAATCTAAGAGAGTTTAAGAGAGCTGTTCCAAATATAGAATAGGTAATCGAGGCACAAAGGTTTGACGACACGCTTAAGATTACTTCATCATCTGTTACCAGAGGCAACTTCCTAACTAGCCCAGTGTTCTGTTTTAAGGAAGGAATTCTAATAAAGAAATCAGCCGCTGTTGACTTGCTGTCCGACAGGGCTGAGAGGATTACGCCTTTCAGAATCAAGTCTCAAGTCTGGATCACGTTATGCCTGTGAGGGAGGGAACACCTGGGCATCTTGCCACATTTGTCAGATGATGGTAAATCCCAACCAAGGTAGCACCACTCCAACCTATACAAGTTATATGTGAAGTATTCAGTAAACTAGTGGTTTATTGTGTTCGTCAGCTTCATAGGACTAAAATGAGTAATAGCTGTTTATTAACTATGATATATATTCTTCGACCAAGTAGGTACCTTAAAGCTATATTTTTTGGGCATAAGATAAATAAACACTTGGTTTTGAGGGTTATGGAAAGTTTTTATTTTTAATCAAAGTAGGACTGCCAAGGTAGCTTCAGTAATCAAAGTAGGACTGCCAAGGGAGCTTCAGTAATCAAAGTAGGACTGCCAAGGTAGCTTCAGTAATCAAAGTAGGACTGCCAAGGGAGCTTCAGTAATCAAAGTAGGACTGCCAAGGGAGCTTCAGTAATCAAAGTAGGACTGCCAAGGGAGCTTCAGTAATCAAAGTAGGACTGCCAAGGGAGCTTCAGTAATCAAAGTAGGACTGCCAAGGGAGCTTCATTAATCAAAGTAGGATTGCCAAGGGAGCTTCAGTAAACAAAGTAGGACTGCCTAGGGAGCTTCAGTAAACAAAGTAGGACTGCCAAGGGAGCTTCAGTAATCAAAGTAGGACTGCCAAGGGAGCTTCAGTAATCAAAGTAGGACTGCCAAGGGAGCTTCAGTAATCAAAGTAGGACTGCCAAGGGAGCTTCAGTAATCAAAGTAGGACTGCCAAGGGAGCTTCAGTAATCAAAGTAGGACTGCCAAGGTAGCTTCAGTAATCAAAGTAGGACTGCCAAGGTAGCTTCAGTAATCAAAGTAGGACTGCCAAGGGAGCTTCAGTAATCAAAGTAGGACTGCCAAGGTAGCTTCAGTAATCAAAGTAGGTCTGCCAAGGGAGCTTCAGTAATCAAAGTAGGACTGCCAAGGTAGCTTCAGTAATCAAAGTAGGACTGCCAAGGGAGCTTCAGTAATCAAAGTAGGACTGCCAAGGGAGCTTCAGTAATCAAAGTAGGACTGCCAAGGGAGCTTCAGTAATCAAAGTAGGACTGCCAAGGGAGCTTCAGTAATCAAAGTAGGACTGCCAAGGGAGCTTCAGTAATCAAAGTAGGACTGCCAAGGGAGCTTCAGTAAACAAAGTAGGACTGCCAAGGGAGCTTCAGTAATCAAAGTAGGACTGCCAAGGGAGCTTCAGTAATCAAAGTAGGACTGCCAAGGGAGCTTCAGTAATCAAAGTAGGACTGCCAAGGGAGCTTCAGTAATCAAAGTAGGACTGCCAAGGGAGCTTCAGTAATCAAAGTAGGACTGCCAAGGGAGCTTCAGTAATCAAAGTAGGACTGCCAAGGGAGCTTCAGTAATCAAAGTAGGACTGCCAAGGGAGCTTCAGTAATCAAAGTAGGACTGCCAAGGGAGCTTCAGTAATCAAAGTAGGACTGCCAAGGGAGCTTCAGTAATCAAAGTAGGACTGCCAAGGGAGCTTCAGTAATCAAAGTAGGACTGCCAAGGGAGCTTCAGTAATCAAAGTAGGACTGCCAAGGGAGCTTCAGTAATCAAAGTAGGACTGCCAAGGGAGCTTCAGTAATCAAAGTAGGACTGCCAAGGGAGCTTCAGTAATCAAAGTAGGACTGCCAAGGGAGCTTCAGTAATCAAAGTAGGACTGCCAAGGGAGCTTCAGTAATCAAAGTAGGACTGCCAAGGGAGCTTCAGTAAACAAAGTAGGACTGCCAAGGAGCTTCAGTAATCAAAGTAGGACTGCCAAGGGAGCTTCAGTAATCAAAGTAGGACTGCCAAGGGAGCTTCAGTAATCAAAGTAGGACTGCCAAGGGAGCTTCAGTAATCAAAGTAGGACTGCCAAGGGAGCTTCAGTAATCAAAGTAGGACTGCCAAGGGAGCTTCAGTAATCAAAGTAGGACTGCCAAGGGAGCTTCAGTAATCAAAGTAGGACTGCCAAGGGAGCTTCAGTAATCAAAGTAGGACTGCCAAGGTAGCTTCAGTAATCAAAGTAGGACTGCCAAGGGAGCTTCAGTAATCAAAGTAGGACTGCCAAGGGAGCTTCAGTAATCAAAGTAGGACTGCCAAGGGAGCTTCAGTAATCAAAGTAGGACTGCCAAGGGAGCTTCAGTAATCAAAGTAGGACTGCCAAGGGAGCTTCAGTAATCAAAGTAGGACTGCCAAGGGAGCTTCAGTAAACAAAGTAGGACTGCCAAGGGAGCTTCAGTAAACAAAGTAGGACTGCCAAGGGAGCTTCAGTAATCAAAGTAGGACTGCCAAGGGAGCTTCAGTAAACAAAGTAGGACTGCCAAGGGAGCTTCAGTAAACAAAGTAGGACTACCAAGGGAGCTTCAGTAAACAAAGTAGGACTGCCAAGGGAGCTTCAGTAATCAAAGTAGGACTGCCAAGGGAGCTTCAGCAAACAAAGTAGGACTGCCAAGGGAGCTTCAGTAAACAAAGTAGGACTGCCAAGGGAGCTTCAGCAAACAAAGTAGGACTGCCAAGGGAGCTTCAGTAAACAAAGTAGGACTGCCAAGGGAGCTTCAGTAAACAAAGTAGGACTGCCAAGGGAGCTTCAGTAATCAAAGTAGGACTGCCAAGGGAGCTTCAGCAAACAAAGTAGGACTGCCAAGGGAGCTTCAGTAAACAAAGTAGGACTGCCAAGGGAGCTTCAGTAATCAAAGTAGGACTGCCAAGGGAGCTTCAGTAAACAAAGTAGGACTGCCAAGGGAGCTTCAGTAAACAAAGTAGGACTGCCAAGGTAGCTTCAGTAATCAAAGTAGGACTGCCAAGGGAGCTTCAGCAAACAAAGTAGGACTGCCAAGGGAGCTTCAGTAAAGGGAGTTTCTTTTACATTTAAGAATAAGCTTACCAGCAGAGAGAATAAAGAACAAGCTTACCAGCAGAGATAATAAGCTTACCAGCAAAGGTAATGGAGAACAAGCTTACCATCAAAGAGCGTGGCGAACAAGCTTACCATCAGAGAG
This sequence comes from Cherax quadricarinatus, assembly GCF_026875155.1. Lineage (NCBI taxonomy): Eukaryota > Metazoa > Arthropoda > Malacostraca > Decapoda > Parastacidae > Cherax > Cherax quadricarinatus. The sequence continues at coordinate 30,096,668 of NC_069408.1, read as the reverse complement.
CGTGGCGAACAAGCTTACCAGGCGAGAGCGTGGAGAACAAGCTTACCATCAGAGAGCGTGGCGAACAAGCTTACCAGGCGAGAGCGTGGCGAACAAGCTTACCATCAGAGAGCGTGGCGAACAAGCTTACCATCAGAGAGCGTGGCGAACAAGCTTACCATCAGAGAGCGTGGCGAACAAGCTTACCATCAGAGAGCGTGGCGAACAAGCTTACCATCAGAGAGCGTGGCGAACAAGCTTACCATCAGAGAGCGTGGAGAACAAGCTTACCATCAGAGAGCGTGGCGAACAAGCTTACCATCAGAAAGCGTGGCGAACAAGCTTACCATCAGAGAGCGTGGAGAACAAGCTTACCATCAGAGAGCGTGGCGAACAAGCTTACCATCAGAGAGCGTGGCGAACAAGCTTACCAGGAGAGAGCGTGGAGAACAAGCTTACCATCACAGAGCGTGGCGAACAAGCTTACCATCAGAGAGCGTGGCGAACAAGCTTACCATCAGAGAGCGTGGAGAACAAGCTTACCATCAGAGAGCGTGGCGAACAAGCTTGCCATCAGAGAGCGTGGCGAACAAGCTTACCAGCAAAGAGCGTGGCGAACAAGCTTGCCATCAGAGAGCGTGGCGAACAAGCTTACCATCAGAGAGCGTGGCGAACAAGCTTACCAGGCGAGAGCGTGGAGAACAAGCTTACCATCAGAGAGCGTGGCGAACAAACTTGCCATCAGAGAGCGTGGTGAACAAGCTTACCATCAGAGAGCGTGGCGAACAAGCTTACCATCAGAGAGCGTGGCGAACAAGCTTACCATCAGAGAGCGTGGCGAACAAGCTTACCATCAGAGAGCGTGGCGAACAAGCTTACCATCAGAGAGCGTGGCGAACAAGCTTACCAGCCAAGAGCGTGGCGAACAAGCTACCAGGCGAGAGCGTGGCGACAAGCTTACCATCAGAGAGCGTGGCGAACAAGCTTACCATCAGAGAGCGTGGCGAACAAGCTTACCATCAGAGAGCGTGGAGAACAAGCTTACCAGAGGAGAGCGTGGAGAACAAGCTTACCATCGGAGAGCGTGGAGAACAAGCTTACCAGCGGAAAGCGTGGAAAACAAGCTTACCAGCAGAGAGTGTGGAGAACAAGCTTACCAGCGGAGAGCGTGGAGAACAAGCTTACCAGCAGAGAGCATGGAAAACAAGCTTACCAGCGGAGAGCAGCAGGAGGAGGAGGAGGTGTAGGAGGACAGGTGTGGACATGACACCACCAGGACCAGCCACGTTCTGGTCTCCAACCTTCCTCTCACCTCTTATATCTGGCTCTTCTCCCCCCCCCCACCACCACTCCACCTTGACTCCCCCTCCCTCCCTCCCCCACTACCCATGAATAACATGTTGAAAATATACGAGTATAAGGTGTAGCAGCGTCTTCCCCCCAGGTGTTCTATACTATCTTCCTATGTATTATTATTGCAATTATTATTTGTAATTTTATTATTATTATTATTATTATTATTATTATTATTATTATTATTATTATTATTATTATTATTATTATTATTATTATTATTATTATTATTATTATTGTTATATTCATGAGCATCAGGAGTTAGTAGTGGTAACTGTACTTACCTAGTTGTGGTTGAAGGGGTCGATTCACAGCTCCTGGCCCCGCCTCTTCACTGGTCGCTACTATGTCACTCTTCATGCTCTATGAGCTTTATAATACGTGATAAATTAGACACATGTGCAACACTTGGGTAGCTTTATTGAGGAAATGTTTCTCCACACAGTGGCTTCATCAGTCCATACAAAGGAGAATGTTGAAGAACAGGAGGAGTTTGAGGTAATCAGTCCCTCAACCTTGAGTCCATGTGGCGAGTCCATCAATCTTCAAAAGTATACAGCCTGTGTGAAGAAGTGGCTTATATACTGTAGTATATAAGTGTTGCACTAGGTTCAGTCTCACTGCCTCGTCATCTCCTCTCTCCCCTGTCATGTCCTCAACGTGCTGGCTCAAAGTTTATCTCTAATCTCCTCCCATAATCTTAGCCATTCACGTTTCAGGTCCCTCATATGAACCCCAATTCTCCCAGTCTATTTCTCTATGGTCGAAATCTTCCATTTAAAAGTGACTTTACTTTAGACCTAAATGCACTCTGGCTGCTTCTGCTATGATGTCAATCATTACACGGTTATTATCCTCATATTCCTGCCTCGGTCTCCTGTTAATAACTGACGAGTTGTATATCACTGAACTACTACTCTAAGTCCACTGGACTTAACTAAACACACTATAAAATCGTATTCCTCTAGGCTGTTTTTTCCTCTCACCTCTTGAAAACTCGATTGATTTTTAATTAATAGTGCCCCTCCTCCTCCCCTGTTTCTTCTGTCTTCCCTTAATACTTGGTATCCTGCTGGATATATGGCATCTGATGTCATTTCTATCACTGTGTTTCATTGATAACTAATATGTATGGCATGACATCAGCTGTTCTTTCCTTCAATTTATTGCTCTTGGTAGATAAATCATCTGCAATAGTGTACCACAATCTGACACTTTCTCTTACTATGCACTGATTTATGTCTACTCTCTCCTCAATATGTTCATCCATCAGGGGCAGATGAGCATCAAAATGATATACAATACCGACGGGTTGGTAGGTAAGACACATAGGCAACAGTTAGGCAACTTCATTCCGACAGGTTTGTAGATGAATGGTTCAGAGAACCGACATGTTGATAAATTAGACACATGTGCAACTCTTGGGTATCTTTATTGAGGAAACGTTTCGCCACACAGTGGCTTCATCAGTCCATACAAAGGAGAATCTTGAAGAACAGGAGGAGAATGAGGTAATCAGTCCCTCAACCTTGAGTCGATGTGGTCAGTCCATCAATCTTGAATAGAATACGGCATACGTGCTGAGAAGGAGCTTATAAACCGTTGGCAGGAGAGGTGCAGAAGTCATAGGTCGTGTAACATTTGTTCAATGTTGAAGTAGGTCGTGCCCAAGAATTAGGCAAGCGAAGAATTCCCAAGTATTAAGATCCCAAGAAGTTGCAGTGTCTGACAGGTTTGTAGATGAATGGTCTAATGAATGTGTCTAATTTATCAACTTCATTCCGACAGGTTTCGCCTACTGTGTAGGCGAAACGTTTCGGAATAAAGTTGCCTAACTGCTGCCTATGTGTCTTACCTATCAACCAGGGGTAGATGAGGTTGGGCTGGGGTTGTTGTGGGCCTTCCTGGAAATATAAATACTTAAGCAGTATAATGTGATCCTTTATTGACAACGCTGCGCCCATGCAGTGGGCTTTATCAAGTCACAAACAGATCTACCTGGGTGAAAGATACGTGAGTATTTATAAGATGATAATGCTGGGTCAGGTAGAGAATGCTGCATGTGACAATCTTCCGAGAAGGGTGATAGAGTCTAGAACCTTGGGTAGGTTTAAAAAGAGATTGGATAAGTATATGAGTAGACCTTCTGCAGTGTTCCTCCAATCTTATGTTCTTATGTGGGATAGAGACGAAGAAGTTTCTTGTCGAGGGGTTCAGTATGTTATAGAAGCCATTGTTCTGGTTGAAGTTGTTGGATGTACAGATAAGTGATGATTCCAAGATTCTACGGCGATTAGTCTTGCGTTTCTGTAGTTGATCAAATGGTTGTGTGAATTTTGGTGTTGAACACAGGCATTCCTTGGATCGTCAGATCTGCCTGCGTATTGGTGTTCTGAAATACGTGTTTGGAGGTCTCTGGATGTTTCACCGACGTATATTTTGGTGTAGTCATTACAAGGGATTGTGTATACCCCTGCAGAGGATTGAAGCTTATCCTATTACTGGTAATGTCCTTGATGGTGGTGTATGTGGAAGTAGATATTTGGAATGAGGTATTGGAAAAGATGTTGGAAACGTGTTTGGCAATGGAGGTGGTGGGGAGGACTATGTATCTCTTCTCGGCAGTGTCTTCTCTGGGTGTGTCAAAGATTTTAATGCCCATCGTTTGCAGTCTGTAGACATCACTCTCCAGATTGTTCCACTTCCTGACAACTCTGTGACCGAAGAAATACTTCCTAACATCCCTGTGACTCATCTCAGTTTTCAGCTTCCTGTTGCAGGAGTAGATTCACAGCTCCTGGCCCCGCTTCTTCGCTGGTCGCTACTAGGTCCACTCTTTCCCTGCTCCATGAGCTTTATCATATGTGTGTGTGTGTGTGTGTGTGTGTGTGTGTGTGTGTGTGTGTACTCACCTAGTTGTACTCACCTAGTTGAGGTTGCAGGGGTCGAGTCCAAGCTCCTGGCCCCGCCTCTTCACTGGTCGCTACTAGGTCACTCTCCCTGAACCGTGAGCTTTATCATACCTCTGCTTAAAGCTATGTATGGATCCTGCCTCCACTACATCGCTTCCCAAACTATTCCACTTCCTGACTACTCTGTGGCTGAAGAAATACTTCCTAACATTCCTGTGATTCAACTGTGTCTTCAACTTCCAACTGTGTCCCCTTGTTGCTGTGTCCCATCTCTGGAACACCTGTCTTTGTCCACCTTGTCAATTCCTCTCAGTATTTTGTTTGCCGTTATCATGTCACCCCTATCTCTCCTGTCCTCCAGTGTCGTCAGGTTGATTTCCCTTAACCTTTCCTCGTAAGACATACCTTTTAGCTCTGGGACTAGTCTTGTTGCAAACCTTTGCACTTTCTCTAGTTTCTTTACGTGCTTGGCTAGGTGTGGGTTCCAAACTGGTGCCGCATACTCCAATATGGGCCTAACGTACAGGGTGTACAGGGTCCTGAACGATTCCTTATTAAGATGTCGGAATGCTGTTCTGAGGTTTGCTAGGCGCCCATATGCAGCAGCAGTTATTTGGTTGATGTGCGCTTCAGGAGATGTGCCTGGTGTTATACTCACCCCAAGATCTTTTTCCTTGAGTGAGGTTTGTAGTCTCTGGTCCCCTAGACTGTATTCCGTCTGCGGTGTTCTTTGCCCTTCCCCAATCTTCATGACTTTGCACTTGGTGGGGTTGAACTCCAGGAGCCAATTGCTGGACCAGGTCTGCAGCCTGTCCAGATCCCTTTGTAGTTCTGCCTGGTCTTCGATCGAATGAATTCTTCTTATCAACTTTACGTCATCTGCAAACAGGGACACCTCGGAGTCTATTCCTTCCGTCATGTCGTTCACAAATACCAGAAACAGCACTGGTCCTAGGACTGACCCCTGTGGGACCCCGCTGGTCACAGGTGCCCACTCTGTGTGTGTGTGTATTCACCTAGTTGTACTCACCTAGTTGAGGTTGCAGGGGTCGAGTCCAAGCTCCTGGCCCCGCCTCTTCACTGGTCGCTACTAGGTCACTCTCCTTGAACCTTGTGTGTGTGTGTGTACTCACCTAGTTGTGGTTGCAAGGGTCGAGTCATAGCTCCTGGCCCCGCCTCTTCACTGGTGTGTGTGTGTGTGTGCTCACCTAATTGTACTCACCTAATTGTGGTTGCAGGGGTCGATACTCAACTCCTGGCCCCGTCTCTTCACGGAGTGCTACTAGGTCCCCTCTCTCCCTGCTCTATGAGCTTTATCATACCTCATCTTAAAGCTATGTATGGTTCCTGCCTCCACTACCTCACTTGCTAGGCTATTCCACTTCCTGACTGCTCTATGACTGAAGAAATACTTCCTAGCATCCCTTTGACTCATCTGGTCTTCAACTTTCAATTGTGACCCCTTGTTTCTGTGTCCCATCTCTGGAACATCCTGCCTCTGTCCACCTTGTCTATTCCACGCAGTATTTTGTATATCGTAGGGGTTCTTAAATGAAGTTATCGAGGGTTGAAGGTAGACACACTTGTTGGATGGTAACGATATATTGTCAGACTGTGATGATGGGAAATGGAGCCCAGTGCCGTGCCTGTCTTCGCCTATGTGTCTACGCCGAGTGAGGGGGAGGCAGAGGTACGAGCCTACACATGCGCATCCCGTGACGTCACACAAAGTCACAGGCCTACAAGGGATCTCCTATCTAAAGCACATGGATGATACTAATATGCTATGCTATATAACACAGGGATCAGCAACTATGCTGACAGCTCGGTCATGTTACGTATGTCGTCTCGACATACACTACTATCTATAGGCTGAACAGGCAGGCGGTTCTGGGCTGATTCTATACAATAACAAATTCATATATAACTTAGAACTAATGGATGGTATCATAATGGATGTTACAACATGAGTTTTACGTAATGGGTTTTAACGTAATGCATTACAAACTATAAGAGCAAATCATTGTACAATATGGATGGAATTGATCGATCGATCTGTATTCAAGCACTCTACAGATTCTGAGGAAGAATAAATATATATATACAAGGTGAAATTAACAGCAAAAGCATCTGGTGCACTCGGACTATTACTGTCAAATTCTCAGAATACGGAGGGAATGTGAACACGAAAAAAAAAATATTTCTGAAAAACTAATCAGTTAATAACAAACAGTTGACAATTTACTTCATCTCGGACATCTAGTTATACAGACTATGTACATTTAAACCCAATTCTGCGAGGGTGAGGTTTACATATGCAAAATGGTTATCATCTCTGGGAGGATCGAATTCCTCTGCAATGGCTAACACATGCCTTGACTGAGGGAGATCTAAACGAGTATCTACAAAAGATACTTGTGGGTTTCTCATTACTTGTCGAGTACTCAAGGAGTAACGACATTCAGGTTGAGTATCTGACTGAGTATCTGAGGTAGAGGGTACAGAGTCAAGAGGATTTTCAGCATCTGTCATATTAGTCTGGGTAGCCATATCATCAACAACGCATACTAATTTCATATGATCTAAATGCGATTCTTTGTACTTGACCGTACTAATTTCTCTAACCTTATACTTATTACCAGAGATATATTCTACAACTCGATAAGGTCCGACAAACTTTTGATCGAGCTTAGGCATTTCGGATGTTTTGTTGAAATTTGTCAGCATTACTCTTGAACCTACTTTGACTTTTGACGGCTTAGCAGGGCTATTAGTTACTCTAGTAAATTCTGCTGTTGATTTATGAAGTGTTTCACGGATTCTTCTAAAAACACTCTGAGCCATGCTGGTACGAGTTGCTACGAAATCATCAGGGTTGTAATTAGGTTTCGGAGTGGAATATAACAACTCATAGGGTAAACGCTTGTCTACACCATACAATGCATAATGTGGAGTATCACCTATGGAAACATTGTAAGCAGAATTTATGGCACATTGAACATCTGGTATGACTTCATCCCAAGTTTCACTATTGGGGTTGATAGTGGCTCTCAGGACATCAAGTACCTTTTTATTGGTTCTTTCGGCTAACCCATTGCTAGCAGGATGATGAGGAACAATGGTGGATTTAGAGATCTTGTATAAAGTACACAAATTTTTCAAGAATCTCATTACAGAATTCACCTCCATTATCTGTTACTAAGGATTTAGGGATGGTATGCCTGCAGATAATGCGTTCTTTAAGCACTTTAGCTACTGTCTCTGCAGTCTTATCTGCAATAGGAACTAACTCACACATATCGGTGAAATGGTCTACCATAACACACAGATGTTTGTTGCCTTGGAGGGAACATTTAAAATTGGTTAACAAGTCAAGGGCAACTCTTTCCCATGGTTCGCTAGTGGTTGGGTACACTTGGATTGGGTTAGGACCATTGACATTTCCTTTATGTTGCATACAGACACTACATTTCTTAACATACTCGGAAATGTCAGTTGCCATACGTGGCCAAAAGTATTTCATTCTGGCTTGTTTCACAGAACGATCCATACCAGGGTGTGCAACACCTGGTGCATCATGAACTAGCTGTAGAGCTACGTTCACTAGTGACTGTGGAATTACTAACTGGTAAACTCTTCTGCTTGGAGTACCCAACTCGGCTGTTCGATACAGTAATTCTTGGCTCATTACAAAGTCACTAATGGGTGCTGGTGGCTTCACAGTAAGAATAAGATCTTCCTGGAGCAGGAATCGAATCACACCAGACCACATGGGATCTGTTCTTTGGGCAGTTTTGACATCCTCGACAGTAAATGGAGGATCTGCAGTAACTACACTAACGTGTTGCGATAAAGCATCTGCGACTACATTCGACTTGCCAGGTAAATGTTCAAAAGTGGGATTGAACTCTTGGATAGTCAAGGTCCATCTGGCTAACCTTCCAGTAGGCTGTTTGTTCTGGAATAAAGGTATCAGTGGCGCATGGTCTGTCAAGACATGAACAGGGTACTGGTAAATAATGTCTCAGAAGTGCTTTAAAGACCATACTATTGCTAAAGCTTCTTGCTCCATTACTGTATAATTACGTTCAGCCTTCGTAAGGACTCGGCTAGCAAATGCAACTGCGTTGTACTTGCCATCAGTCTTCTGAGCTAGTACGGCACCTATGCCAATTGAACTAGCATCAGTTGTTAGATAGAAGGGCTTAGAAAATTCTGGGAATTTCAAAATTGGAGCAGACGTTAGCTTTTCTTTTAGAGTTTGGAATGCTCTTTCTTGACGGAAGGTCCAAACAAAAGGAGCATCTTTCTTAAGCAACTCAGTTAGAGGAGCAGCTATGGAAGAAAAATTGGCAATGAAAGATCTATAAGAACCTGCTAAGCCCACAAAGGATCTTACGGCATCAGCAGTTTTGGGAGTTGGAAAATTTAGTACTGCAGTTACTTTACTTTGGTCAGTCGTAAACCCCTCTAGGAGTGACTACGTGACCAAGAAACTTAATTCTGATCTGAAAAATTGACATTTAGACAGTTTGATCTTTAAATTGGGCTTCTTCAAGCTTACCAAGTACTACATCAAGTCTTTTCAAGTGTGTATCCACGTCTTTAGACATGACGATTACGTCATCTAAGTACACCATAAGTGCATTACCTATGAGACCTCTAAAGATATTAGTCATGAGCTTTGAGAACGTGATAGGGGAGGATCGTAATCCAAACGCCATACGGAGGAAGTGATAATGACCTGTAGCAGTGGAGAATGCAGTTAGCTCTTGGCTGTCCTCGTGAAGAGGGACTTGCCAAAACCCTTGTAACAAGTCCAGGGTCAAGAAGACTTTGTTATCTCCGATATTGCGTAAAAGGTCACCTAGTACAGGAAGTGGGAAACGATCTGGAATGGTTTTCGCATTTAACTTCCTAAAGTCAATCACCGGGCGCCAAGTGCCGTCCTTCTTAGGCACTAGGATCAAGGGCGCATTCCAGGGTGAATTGCTAGGTGCAATAACTCCATCATTGAGCATTTGATTGATCAGCAACTTGGGAATGAGGCATTCTGTACGCAGGTATATAAATAGGTCTAGTACCAGGTTCAAGTGGAATACGATGGGACAATAAGTTCGTTATACCCATCTTCTCACCTGGTAAGGCAATGGCTTTACGATGTTTGTTCAACAGAGTCAACAAACGCTTGACTTCGTCTGGGAAATCAGTGGGAGCTAAGTCTTTCTCCTCAACTGGTGGGATAGATTGATCCAGCGGAGTGGATAAGGTCTCCACTGTTGAAATAGCACCGACCCACTGGTCAGGTGGCACGTCATCCTGTACTTGAACATGGTAAGGATAGTGAACTAGGTCAACGAGGTTGGTATTTGCTCTGAGACGAACACTGTGACCCAAAGTGTTAGCAAGGAGTAAATGGATCTTACTGTCTCTTACAATATGTAAGGAAGGTTCAACAAATAAACCTTTGACCTTGCAGGAATCACTGTCAACTAGGACGTTATCACCTTCTGGAACATTAGGAACAACAACAGACACTCTAGCGAGAGCACTAGCCACAACAGAGACGTCTTTCTGCAGACGGCATGTGACATCAACAAGAGATGGCATTACTAGTTTCAAGTAATCATTTTCTGACAAGGCATCCCCTGTGGAGAAACTACTACTCGAACTAGCAGTCATTGCAGGGATAGGTTGTGCACTCAAGGCAGTCTGAGTGTCCTCGGACACTTGAGGCAACGGAACACTATCCTGCAAGTCTGAAGGTATAGGTGGAACACAGATGGGAGTGACAGAATTACCAGTGCCTGACCGCTTGGGTACGCTACTGGAGAATGCATTGGCTTGTAAGGACTTAATGCGTATGCGTACATCATACTCTGCAGCAGCATGACAGATTTCTGATCCAAGCTGGTAACCCCAGAATGGAACGATCAAGTCTCAAGTCGTCAATTTGGGCATGCCATCGGTACGGGTCGAGCACAATGCGTAAGTCTCGCATGGAAGCAAATCCCAGCAGAAGGTCATAAGAACATAAGAACATAAGAATGTAGGAACACTGCAGAAGGCCTACTGGCCCATACGAGGCAGGTCCTTATCAAAACGACAACTACCTAGAGCTACTCAAGAAACAACTCCAGCACCCCCCAACACCAATCAAACCCAGCCCCTCCCACTCATATATTTGTCCAGTCTCTTCTTAAAGCTACCCAAGGTCCTAGCCTCTATCACCCCACTGGGAAGACTGTTCCACGCATCTACAACTCTGTTAGAAAACCAGTACTTACCTATGTCCTTTCTAAATCTAAATTTATCCAACTTAAATCCATTATTCCTGGTTCTTTCCTGGTTCGACACCCTCAGTACTTTATTAATGTCTCCCTTGTTTATGCCCGTCATCCACTTATACACTTCAATGATATCTCCCCTCATTCCTACGCCTCTCCAGAGAGTGGAGATTTAAGGCTTTAAGTCTATCTTCATACGGGAGGTTCCTTACACAGTGAATCATTTTAGTCATTCTTCTCTGTATGTTCTCTAATGAGTCTATGTCCATCCTGTAGTATGGGGACCAAAACTGAGCAGCATAATCTAAATGAGGCCTCACTAGTGATGTATAGAGCTGTAAAATACTTTTGGACTTCTGTTACTTATACTTCTTGAGATAAATCCAAGTAATCTGTTGGCCTTGTTGCGCACAACTGAGGCACTGCTGTCTTGGCTTTAGATTTCTGCTTACCATGACTCCCAAGTCTTTTTCACATTCTGTATGACAAGCTCTACTTCACCTAGATTATAGCTTCGAGGGTTATTTTCATTACCAAGGGCAAGTACCTTACACTTATCCACATTAAACTTCATCTGCCATTTCTCAGACCAAGACATTAATTTGTTCAAATCGTCCTGGAGTTCATTGATATCCTCCTCAGAGTGAATTATACGGTCTATCTTTGTATCATCAGCAAACTTACTCATGTCACTAGTAATCCCTCCATCAAGGTCGTTAATGTAAATTATGAACAAGAGAGGGCCTAAAACTGATCCTTGTGGAACGCCACTAGTGACTAATCCCCATTCAGATTTCACTCCATTAATGGTAACTCTCTGCTTTCTATTGGTAAGCCATGCCTCAATCCATGCTAGAACTTTACCTCCTATACCATGAGCTGCCACTTTTCTTAAGAGTCTCTTGTGAGGTACTCTGTCGAAGGCTTTACTAAAATCCAAATAAACAATATCATATTCCTTATTACTGTCAACTGCCTCAAATGTTCTATTGAAGAACGTCAGTAAGTTTGTCAGGCAGGAACGACCTCTCGTGAATCCATGCTGAGATTCATTATCAAGTTATGCTCTTCAAGGTGACTTCTGATAATGTCAGCTATAATTGATTCTAATAACTTGCCCACTATAGATGTCAGGCTTATTAGACGGTAATTGAAGGAGTGGACTTATCCCCTGATTTGAATATAGGAACCACATTAGCCATCTTCCACAACTCTGGCACAACACTGGTAAGGATGGACGCATTGAATACACTCGTTAATGGCTGACTAAGCTCCATCTTGCATTCCTTAAGTACCCTTGAAAACAACTCATCGGGTCCCGGGGACTTATTTTGTTTTCAGTTTGTCTATCTGTTTAATAACCATGTCCCTCGTGACAGTAATATTATTAACTTAAATTCATCAGAACCAAATAATTGTTAATTACTGGAATCTCATTTACATCTTCCTGTGTAAAAACTGACAAAAATAGTCATTAAATAAGGAACACATTTCCAGTTCATTATCCGTCAGCTGTCCATTCCCAGATTTCAGAGGTCCTACTTTTTTCCTTCACCTTCGTCCTATACACTTGAAAGAACCCCTTTGGATTAGTCTTTGATTCATTAGCAACTCTAATTTCATAGTCCACGTTTAGCCTTTCTAATCGCCTTTTTTACTTCTCTTTTAAGCTGAACATATTGGTCAGTAAGGTTAACCTCTCCTCTTCTGATGCGCCTATAAATTCCCCTTTTCTCCCCTAATAGATGCTTTAGCCTCCTGTTAACCCATTTGGGATCGTTATTATTAGACCTAATTTCTCTCTTGGAATGTATATTACTCTGGGCACTGTGTACATTATTAAGAAAACAATCATAAAAGCAGATCCCTTCATATTCATAAGTATGAAATTATCACCAATAAAATCATTAGCTAGATAACCCAATCAAGATTAGACAGATGTTCCCTAAGTCCATTATAATCGGCAGAACGAAAATCAGGATTTTTACTGATTATCATTATACTCTTGCATTCCCAATTAATGCTAAAGGTGATGGATATGTGATCACTTGCGCCAAGCTCATCATGATCTCCAGATTATTCACGAGTGTTTCCTATTGACAAGACTAGGTCTAGCAAATTATTACCCCTGGTAGGCTCATTACACTCTGTTTCAGAAAACAGTCCTGAACTGTTTCCATGAAGTCACTGGACTCTAGATTACCTGTCAAAGAATTCCAATCAATTTGGCTAAAGTTAAAGTCCCCTACTATGACTACGTTACTGTGTCCAGAAGCCCTAACAATTTCGTCCCAAAGAAGTCTCCCTCTATCGTGATCCAAGCCTGGAGGTCGGTATATACACCTAGAATTAGTTTTTCTTGACCCTCCACGAACTCTACCCAAACAACTCTGTTACTGCTCCATCATATTTATACCTGTTTTTATGCAACAATTAATATTTTTTCGAACATACAATGCAACTCCTCCCCCCTTCCCATTACATCTATCCACATTGAACAAATTAAATCCCTGAATATTACACTCAGCAGTCATATCCCGACTCTTTAAACCCTCCACGTTTCAGTTAATGCAATGATATCAAAGTTCCAGCAATGCTACCAAACGTAGTTCATTAATTTTATTTCTTGCACTTCGACTGTTAGCATAAAATACCATCAATGTTTTTTCTTCTGCACATTTTTCCTATTCATCTTTGTTTTTACCCCAATTTTCTGAAATTATCATTACCCAGAGTTACTCCATGACAGTTACCATTAAGATTCTTAATATCAGAGCATAAGTCAATATTCCATACTCATTATTAATCATTTCTAAACCATCCTCTAACTAATCCCAGTTTAAAGTCCCAACAACCCCCTCAACTGAGTTAGCAGAAAACCCACCTGCCCTGGATAAGTGAACCCCATCCCTGGCTACTTTTCATTTCGGCCATAGAAGTTGTCCCAGTTGTCAATGAATGGTACTGCATTATCCTTTTCAGTGTTTTCCAGCCAACAATTAATACCAATTGCTCTGGACAACCATTCATTACCAACACCTCTTCTTGGCAAAATGCCACATTAACAGGGGGCCCCCCCCCCTTCTTCCCTAATCATGTTATAGCTGTCCTGAAACTTTCTAACTAAAACCTACTTCTACGCTTTTCCTACATCATTGCCTCCAGCACTGAGGCAAAAAAATAGGATTGATCCCATTTTCCCTTCATGATGTTGTCAACCGGCTAACAATGTCCTCCCTTTCCCCGCCCAGGAAAGCATACCCTTTGTCTCCTACTTTCCCGTCCTTTTAAACAGAATGCCCTATCCATGTATTTTAACCTGGCTATCCCCAACAACAACAATATTTTTACCTTCCTTGTTTTCATTCGTCGTGACGATCCCAGTAGTAGACTCACATTCGTCGGGTAGCACCCAGAATGCGTTGGAGGTTTCCCCGGGAGTTTCCACTCAGTCTCTTTCTTCTTCACGTTCCTCCATTCCAACCTTTTGATCCAACTTCGGCCCCTCGCCAACCCGGGACCACGCCCTTCTTGCCTAGGATCAAACAGGGCTTCAACCCTTTGTTTTCCCCCAAAAAAGTCCCGGCCCCATTTCGCTGCCCCAAATTCCTCCTTGTGCGGAAAGCCCGAGGACCTTGGTTAGTCCCGGGAGAAAAAGCCTTTTTCCAACCCCCAAAGTTAGGTCAATTTCGTGGTCCCCTCGGCACACAAACGGGGGCCCCTTCACGGGAAAAGAACGGTGACACAAAAACCTTGTTTTCCCTTGGTGTGGTACCCCCTGCCCTCACTCCAAGGGGAAAAGCTCTCCATGGAGGCATTTGGGTTTAAACGAAAAAAAGGCAAACCTTTTTCCAAACAAGGGTTAAAAAAAAACCGGCACCAAGCCAAACACTAACGGGGAAAATTATGGACAGAAGCAGACATTTACCCACTTTTTAGAATTTTAAAAACAAAGGTGATTTGCTCGGAAAAAAGGCATTTTTATTTCACCCAAATTCCCCTTTTAAACGGAAGCAAATCCACAGGATTGTATTCTGAGCCCCGCCTTAAGAGGCTTCAAAGGTTTGTAAGGAGGGGGTTTACTATTATCAAACAGAAAAGGGAGGTTGCTGGGGGCCAAACCCCGGGGGGGGGGGGGGGGGGGGGTTTTTGGGGGGGGGGGGGGGGGGGGGGGGGGGGGGGGCCCGGACGGTTGTGGGGCTTTTTTTAAAAAATGACCTTTTTTTATTTGGAAACGGTCTTTTCCTCCCCCGGGTTTGGGGACGGGCCACAAAGACTTGGGAGACTAATTGTGGGGAAAATTTATGTGGTCTGTCCGTATTCGGTACGGGGAAATTATGGCTCTTAACACGCTTTTAGTGACGCATGAAATTAATGTAGGGAAACACAATTTGGGGGAAACTTTGGGGGGGTATGTTAGAAAGGGGGGTTCCCTCGGGAAACCAAATTGTTTTTGGATGATGAGGGGTGATTAAGGGGGATTTTGGGTGTAACAAACTAGAGGGGGGTTTTCCCAAATTGGCCGGGGTTTTGGGAAACTTCAAGGGGGGCCCGGGGGTTTTACTGGTTAAACTTTAAAAGGGTACCTGGTTGATTTTTAACAAATAAAGCGGGATTAGTTTTTAAACTAAAAGAAAATTTTCTTTAAAACCTGGTTTTCGATTTTGGCCCCCTAATTTTTAGAAAAAAGGGAACAAGGTTTTATTAAAAAACGAAGAAAAACCCCCTTAATTTTCCCCCGGGTTAACAGCTTCAAAAATCTTTTTGAGCCAAGAGGGGCCCTTTCTCCTTCGAAAATTAAAAAAACCAATCTTGATGGAAGACTTGGAAGCCTTCTCTTAAGTTAAAAACCTTTTCCTAAAGGTGTCCTTCCCATTTAAAACAACTCGAGGAAAAACACCCCGAAATTAGCCCGGTTAACTGGAAAACCATTCGGTTTTGTAAATTACAATGGCTGACAAAATAGTAAAATTGCAGTGGCTGGGCTTCTTTTTGAAAATTTTTTTTTTTTTTTTTTTTGTTTTGGAAAGGAAACATATTTGCAAAAGTAAACAAGATTTTGAGAAAAAAAAGAAAGGGAACTGAGGAACAAAAACACAGTGGACTTAAAGGGGGGAAAAATCTTCTATCTGCATAAGTAATTAAAATTTGACAGTTAAAAACAGAAAGCAAAGAACTCCACAAGAAAAATATTCAACTTAAATGAACAACATTTGAAAATCAAGAGAACTTGTATTTTACCTCAAACTAAATTTTTAACTTTTTTTTTAAATTAAATAATGGCACAGTGATTGTCTTTACTTTCAAGCAACGGGAAATACACAACAAAATGATAAATCAATAAAACAGAAAAAATATTAAAATGGACTCAAAAAATTTTGTGCAAAAATTAAAAAAAAGAGCAAAAAAAAATTCACTAAAAAAGAATAAAAGGGGCAAACAAAAAAAAAAATATTTGCACAAAAAGCATAAGAAACTGCAACACTATTTGCCAAAAATTATGCAAAATAGTCAATGTTAAAAATAAAAAAAAATTACCACACAAGAAAGAAATATATAAGGAATGAAAATTTTAAACCCTTTAAAGCACTCAAACACCTTCCAAAAAAAAATTTTACTCTAAAAAAGAACTTAAAAATTGCACTAAGGTGAATTTGTTCAAAGAAAAAAAAAAAAAAAAAGGGGGCAAAAACATAAAAAAAAAATTTGCCTTCATGGGTGCAAATACAAATAAAAAAAATATTTCTTTTTGCAAAAAAGGGTTTGTTGAAAAATTTTTTAAAAAATTTTTTCTTGCAAAAAAAATGGAAATTGTTGGGAAAATAAGAAAAAAGGCAAAAAAAAATAACAAAAAATGAAAAAAAAAAAAAAAAAAAAAGTGGAAGAAAAAAAAATTTAAAAAGAAAATATTTTATGGAAAATGGTGGAAAAATTTTAAATATTCCCATATTTAAATAGGTTCTAAAGGAACACAATTTATTTAATTTTTTTCAAAAACAACAAAGGGAAAAACACAAAATTAACAAAAATAAAAAAAAAAACAAAAAAACAAATAAAAAAAAAACACAAATTAAAATGAATAAAAGAGAAAAAAAGAAAGAATCAAATTTAAAAATTCTAAAAATATGGTCCTGGAAAATATGAAAAAAAATGTTAAAAATTTTTATGAAAAAAATATTTCCTGTAACGGGTAGAATGGGTTATGGGGGGGGAAAAAAGTTTCTTTTTTGTTTGCAAGGGGAAAAGGGGGCGGGAAAAAAGGGGCCGGGGGGGGGGGGGGGCCGGGGGGGGGGGGGGGGGAAAAAGGGGTTTTGGGTTTGGGGGGTTTGGGGTTTGGTGATGAGGGTTACCTTTGGGGGTGGGTTTTGGGGTAACGGGTAGCCGGCTGGGGGAAATGGTTGGGGGGCCAAAGGGTTAAAGGCAAAGCCCACGGGGCCCCGGCGAAGTAAACCCCGCCACTGGAAAAACAAACCCCGAATACCAAACCAAGGTAAAAAAAACCCAAAATACACCAAAAACAAGGAAAAGACACTCATGGCATTTTTAAAAGGGGGGGAAAACCCGGGGTTGTTTTTGGGATTACTTTAAAGAAAATTTATTCTCCCCTACCCCCAAAAACTTTCCAAAAAAAAGGAGGGGTAACTGGCTGCGGTTTTTGGGGGTGGGCTGGGGTTTTTCAAACCGGGAACCCCGGATTTGGCAAATCGTAAACCCCAAAACCAAAAAATACCCTTTTTAAAGTAAATTTGGAGAAGGGGTTGGGAGCTGGGGGGAAACCCTTGGGCCCATAAAATTTTAAGGGGAAACAAGAAACCCCGTTGAAATTTTGGTAGGGTTCCCCTTAAAATTTTTGGGGTTTTTTAAATGACAATTGGGGGAAAAAGTTTTGTCAGATTTGGGGGGAAATGGGAAAACCCCGTGCTTTTCCCTTTTTCCCAGGGGGGGGGGGGGAGAGCCAACCTCCATCCCCATTCCAAAAGTAAGGCCACAAGGGGCCAAAAAAAGCCGGAAAATTTTCAGAAAAAGGGGGGCGCCGGGGGGGGAGTTGTTATTGTTCCCCAATTTGGGGGGGGGGGGGGGGTTTTATTTTGGGGGGCATTTAGCCGGAAAACCGGAAATTTGATTTTCGAAATTTTTGTTGGGGGGGGTTAAAAGGGGGGGGGGGGTGGTTTGAACGTTTATGGGGGGAATCTTCTCAGGGGAGGGCCCCATTCCACGTTTTGGGGATTTCTTCTGGAAAATTCGGTTTTTTTACCCAAATTTTCTCCGAGCAAGGGTTTTTAGTTTTGGCACCTAGTGTCACCGGGTTTTTTTTGCCCTTCCCATTTCATTTCCCCTGTCAGGGTTAAAAGAGGTTGGGCCCCCTTCCAGTGCCAGGCCCCTTTAATTCCCACTATCCTGGTTTAAAATTTTATCTTAAACGCCGGGGTTCTTAAATGGAGTTATCGAGGGTTGAAGGTGGACACACTTGTTGGATGGTAACGATATATTGTCAGACTGTGATGATGGGAAATGGAGCCCAGTGCCATGCCTGTCTTCGCCTATGTGTCTACGCCGAGTGAGGGGGAGGCAGAGGTACGAGCCTACACATGCGCATCCCGTGATGTCACACAAAGTCACAGGCCTACAAGGGATCTCCTATCTAAAGCACATAGATGTTACTAATATGCTATGCTATATAACACAGGGATCAGCAACTATGCTGACATGTATGTTGTTATCATGTCTCCCCTAACTCTCCTGTCCTCCAGTGTCGTCAGGCCGATTTCCCTTAACCTTTCTTCGTAGGACATTCCCCTTAGCTCTGGAACTAACCTTGTCGCAAACCTTTGCACTTTCTCTAATTTCTTAACGTGCTTGATCAAGTATGGGTTCCAAACAGGTGCTGCATATTCCAATATGGGCATGATGTACACGGTGTACAGTGTCTTGAACGATGCCTTACTGAGGTATCGGAAAGCTATTCTCAGGTTGCCAGGCACCCATATGCTGCAGCAGTTATCTGGTTGATGTGTGCTTCTAGAGACGGTCTCGGTGTTATACTCACCCCAAGATCTTTCTCCTTGAGCAAGGTTTGCAGTCTTTGGCCACCTAGCCTGCACTCAGTCTGCGGTCTTCTTTGCCCTTCCCCGATCTTCATGACTTTCCATTTGGCAGGGTTAAATTCGAGAAGCCAGTTGCTGGACCAGGTGTCCAGCCTGTCCAGGTCTCTTTGAAGTCCTACCTGATCCTCATCTGATTTAATTCTCCTCATTAACTTCACATCATCTGCAAACAAGGACACTTCTGAATCTAACCTTTCCATCATGTCATTCAAATATACCAGAAATAGCACTGGTCCTAGGACCGACCCCTGTGGGACCCTGCCCGTCACAGGTGCCCATGACTCGCTGTTGCCTCCCTGTCAGGTATTCTCTGATCCATTGCAGTACCCTTCCTGTTATACATGCCTGATCCTCTAGCTTCTGCACCGATCTCCTGTGAGGAACTGTGTCAAAGGCCTGCTTGCAGTCCAAGAAGATGCAATCAACCCACCCCTCTCTCTCGTGTCTTACTTCTGTTACTTTATAATAAAACTCCAGTAGGTTTGTGACACGGGATTTGCCTTCCATAAATCCGTGCTGGTTGGCGTTTATACTCTTGTTCCGTTCCAGGTGCTCCACCACTCTCCCCCTGATAATCTTCTCCATTAGTTTGCATACTATGCACGTCAGTGACACTGGTCTATAGTTTAGTGCCTCTTTTCTGTCTCCTTTTTTAAATACGGGTACTACATTTTCCGTCTTCCATACCTCAGGTAGTCGCCCAGTTTCAAGGGATGTGTTGAAGATTGTGGTTAGTGGCACACACAGCATTTCTGCTCCCTGTGTGTGTGTGTGTACTCACCTACTCACCTAGTTGAGGTTGCAGGGGTCGAGTCCAAGCTCCTGGCCCCGCCTCTTCACTGGTCGCTACTAGGTCACTCTCCCTGAACCATGAGCTTTATCGTACCTCTGCTTAAAGCTATGTATGGATCCTGCCTCCACTACATCGCTTCCCAAACTATTCCACTTACTGACTACTCTGTGGCTGAAGAAATACTTCCTAACATCCCTTTGATTCATCTGTGTCTTCAGTTTCCAACTGTGTCCCCGTGTTGCTGTGTCCAGTCTCTGGAACATCCTGTCTTTGTCCACCTTGTCAATTCCTCTCAGTATTTTGTAAGTCATTATCATGTCTCCCCTATCTCTCCTGTCCCCCAGTGTCGTCAGGTTGATTTCCCTTAACCTCTCATCATAGGACATACCTCTTAACTCTGGGACTAGTCTTGTTGAAAACCTTTGCACTTTCTCTAGTTTCTTTACGTGCTTGGCTAGGTGTGGGTTCCAAACTGGTGCCGCATACTCCAATATGGGCCTAACATACACAGTGTACAGGGTCCTGAACGATTCCTTATTAAGATGTCGGAATGCTGTTCTGAGGTTTGCCAGGCGCCCATATGCTGCAGCAGTTATTTGGTTGATGTGCGCTTCAGGAGATGTGCCTGGTGTTATACTCACCCCAAGATCTTTTTCCTTGAGTGATGTTTGTAGTCTCTGGCCCCCTAGACTGTACTCCGTCTGCAGTCTTCTTTGCCCTTCCCCAATCCTCATGACTTTGCACTTGGTGGGATTGAACTCCAGGAGCCAGTTGCTGGACCAGGTCTGCAGCCTATCCAGATCCCTTTGTAGTTCTGCCTGGTCTTCGATCGAATGAACTCTTCTCATCAACTTCACGTCATCTGCAAACAGGGACACCTCGGAGTTTATTCCTTCCGTCATGTCGTTCACAAATACCAGAAACAGCACTGGTCCTAGGACTGACCCCTGTGGGACCCTGCTGGTCACAGGTGCCCACTCTGACACCTCACCACGTACCATTACTCGCTGCTGTCTTCCTGACAAGTATTCCCTGATCCATTGCAGTGCCTTCCCTGTTATCCCTGCTTGGTCCTCCAGTTTTTGCACTAATCTCTTGTGTGGTACTGTGTCAAACGCCTTCTTGCAGTCCAAGAAAATGCAATCCACCCACCCCTCTCTCTCTTGTCTTACTGCTGTCACCATGTCATAGAACTCCAGTAGGTTTGTGACACAGGATTTCCCGTCTCTGAAACCATGTTGTCTGCTGGTGATGAGATCATTCCTTTCTAGATGTTCCACCATTCTTCTCCTGACAATCTTTTCCATGATTTTGCATGCTATACATGTCAGTGACACTGGTCTGTAGTTTAGTACTTCATGTCTGTCTCCTTTTTTAAAGATTGGGACCACATTTGCTGTCTTCCATGCCTCAGGCAATCTCCCTGTTTCGATAGATGTATTGAATATTGTTGTTAGGGGTACACATAGCGCCTCTGCTCTCACTCTCAGGACCCATGGAGAGATGTTATCTGGCCCTGTGAGGGAAAAGTTCAATAGATAGGAGTAGAGAGGGAATATATATTAACAATAGTTTCATTGCCGGCTACTCGTTAAGGTAGGGTCAGTCTAGCTCCCGATATTCCGGCCTTTTCTCCCCCAACCCCTAAATTGATAGTTTGTCTGCCGGCTACTAGTTAAGGTAGGGCAAGTCAAGCTCCCGTTTTTCCCGCCTTTTTTCCCCCTCCCTGAAAGTGATAGTTTGACTGCCAGCTGCTTGTTAAGGTAGGGTCAGTCTAGCTCCCGCTATCCCTTCCCCTCCCTCTTCCCCCCCCCCCCGAAAGGTGACGTGTGGGGCTCTGGTCAAACAGTAAATCACTCGACTCACAGCTCCCAACTCTACTGTAAGTACATGCCTGCCTTGTATTCTAGTGGATTTATTGGTTGAAAGCTTCACTTTTGATCAATAATAAACTTAGTCTTTTCAGCCTTGCTCTATGTTGACTGTTGTAATAATCACCACATCTTTTAAGTATCAGACTTACCATGGAGAGTGATTATTTAAGCAGTGGGTAACCTGTCTATCTTTCCAGCTTGGATGTCAGAGAGGGTCACCTGGCAATCAACGAGCAGAACAGGAGAAGGACTAATGTCCAGAGACTTCTCCATTTTGTATTGAACTACCTGTGCACCTGTATGAAAGTGCAGGACGTAACTCCACAGCATTGCGGCAGTAAAGAACCTGCTTTCCTGTCATCGGGATAATAATCACAGCGAATCTCTGTGAAGAACTAGCCAGTGGATGGTCACCAACACCTGCGACCTCCCCCCCCCTTATCATCAGCAACGGCTACGGTTTCAACAACAGTGTCACCAACACTAGACACCCTTGTAGATATTAGCGTTGAGTTCAAATGTTATTTTATTCATTTCATTTTTCATTTTTCTTTCAAATAGGATATACCTTTCATGTTTTGTTGTTTTATGTTTGATTTAATAAATAGTGTTTATCTTTGTGAATTATTATTTCTTTTTCTATTCATTAATTTTCCTGAGGAGGAGCCAGCCTGAGTAATACTGTCTGAAGTTGTTACAGGGCTGAGTAAGCCTTCACAGGCCCCATTGCCTTTGAGGTATCTAGCTCACTCAGAAGCCTCTTCACTTCTTCCTTGGTTGTGTGTACTGTGTCCAGCACATGGTGGTGTACCCCACCTCTCCATCTTTCTGGAGCCCCTTCTGTCTCCTCTGTGAACACTTCTTTGAATCTCTTGTTGAGTTCCTCACATACTTCACGGTCATTTCTTGTTGTCTCTCCTCCTTCCTTCCTTAGCCTGATTACCTGGTCCTTGACGGTTGTTTTCTTCCTGATGTGGCTGTATAACAGCTTTGGGTCAGATTTGGCTTTTGCTGCTATGTCGTTTTCATATTGACGCTGGGCCTCCCTTCTTATCTGTGCATATTCGTTTCTGGCTCTACGACTGCTCTCCTTATTCTCCTGGGTCCTTTGCCTTCTATATTTCTTCCATTCCCTAGCACACTTGGTTTTTGCCTCCTTGCATCTTTGGGTGAACCATGGGCTCATCCTGGCTTTTTCATTATTCCTGTTACCCTTGGGTACAAACCTCACCTCAGCCTCCTTGCACATTGTTGCTACATATTCCATCACCTCATTAACTGGCTTCCCTGCCAGTTCTCTGTCCCACTGAACCTCATTCAGGAAGTTCCTCATTCCTGTGTAGTCCCCTTTCCTGTAGTTTGGTTTCATTTCTCCTGGCCTTCCTGCTTCCCCCTCCACTTGTAGCTCTACTGTGTATTCGAAGCTCAAAACCACATGATCGCTGGCTCCAAGGGGTCTTTCATATGTGATGTCCTCAATATCTGCACTACTCAAGGTGAATACTAAGTCCAGTCTTGCTGGTTCATCCTCTCCTCTCTCTCTTGTAGTGTCCCTTATGTGTTGGTACATGAAGTTTTCCAGTACCACCTCCATCATCTTAGCCCTCCATGTATCTTGGCCCCCATGTGGCTCCAAGTTCTCCCATTCGATCTCCTTGTGGTTAAAGTCACCCATGATCAGGAGCTTTGCCCTGCATGCATGAGCTCTTCTGGCCACTGCAGCCAGTGTGTCAACCATCGCTCTATTGCTCTCGTCATACTCTTGCCTTGGCCTCCTGCTGTTCTGTGGTGGGTTATACATCACTGCAATTATCACCTTGGGACCACCAGAGTGAAGCGTTCCCGCTATGTAATCACTTTCTTCTCCGCTGTCTCCTCTCTCCAGCTCATCAAAATTCCATCGGTGTTTGATCAGCAATGCCACTCCTCCACCCCCCCTGTTCCTTCTGTCTTTTCTCAGGATCTGGTATCCCGCTGGAAAGATGGCATCTGTTATCATACCTGTAAGCTTGGTTTCTGTGATCGCTATAATGTCTGGTGATGCCTCTTTGACTCTTTTGTGCCACTCCTCCCACTTGTTTGTTATTCCATCAGCGTTTGTGTACCATACCTTCAGTTTCCTTTCCAACACTGTGGTTTGGGGGGCCTGTGAGGGTGGGAGACCTGGTAGCATACTGTGGGATTCTATGGTTGGGGGTTGGGTGGAAGCTGTGGGTATGGATTGTATTGTGTGTTGGGATGGTGTGATAGGTTGTGGGGTTCTGAGGATAGTTGTGTGTGTGCTTGCCCTTGCTGCTCTGTTCTGCTCTGACTGACCTCTGCTGGTTCCATCCTTGTCTCCTTTCCTAGCTCCTTTCGCTTTTTTGTCCTCTCCCTCAGCTGATGTCTCTCTGTTCATGTTTTGTCTCTGTCTAGGAACACCTTCTTGTACTCTTCCGAGCTTTTCAACCGTGGTTTCTCTTGGAGGATCCTGTTCCGCACTGCTTCTGTCCTGAGAATCAGCTTGATCGGTCGGTTTCTCCCCTTCAAGTACCCCCCTATTCTCTGAAAATTTACAATCTCATCCATGTCTTCTCCCCCTATTTCCGTGATAATTTCCTCAATCTCCTTTCTTTCTACCTGCCATCTTTCAGTGTGTGTCCTTTCCTCTCTCTCCCGAAGCCCATGGATAATCACTGATTTTGCCCTTTCCTCCTCCCATTGCCTCTCCCTCTGTGACTCTGGTTCCTGTTTGTATGTGGTCATTTTCTCCCTTAATTTTTCCATTGGCTCTTGGTAGCATGGTTGTGCCTCAGCATTCAACCTATCTCCCTCTCCATCTGCACCCATCTGCTCTTCCCTTCCGCTCCCTGGCCCTTCTTTGCAGGCTGATATGACCTTAGCATACTTCATATCTCCTTCCTTCCTGTTCAGCCTCTCGGCTTCGTATGGTATGTCTTCTCTGGTTACTACCCCTGAGACTTGCTTCAGCCTGTTTACCTCAAATTCTAGGACCTTTATCCTGGCTACTGCAGTTTCGACTTGTGCCTCCCAATTCTTCGTCTCCTTCTCCAACCTCTTTTCCCATTTCACAGAGAGCTCTTTCTCCATTTTTTCAGAAAGCTCTCCTAATTTTCTCTCCCATTCTTGCTCTATCCTTTTCCACTGTTCCTCCATCCATTCCTCCCTACCAGTACCATTGTCATCTGATCCTTGATTCCTGCGAGTCCCAACCATTTTTTTTTTTTAGTGAAAGAGAGAAAGAAAAAAAAAGAAAAAGGGGGAGAGAGTGAGAGAGAAGGAGAGAGAGAGAAGGGGAGCCTAGAAGGAGGGGAAAAGAAGGGTAAAAGGGGGAGAAAGTAAGAGAGAGGGAAAAGGTAAGAGAGAGGGGGGAGTGACAAGGGAAGAGAGAGAGAGAATAGAAGAGGAAGAGAGAGAGGGAGAGAGAGGAAGAGAAAGTGAGAGGAAGAGAGAGAGGATGAGAGAAAGGGAGAGATAGAGAGAGAGAGAGACAGAGAGAGAGAGAGAGAGAGAGAGAGAGAGAGAGAGAGAGAGAGAGAGAGAGAGAGAGAGAGAGAGAGAGAGAGAGAGAGAGAGAGGGGGGGAAAGGAAGGGTAAGTGGTCACTTCACAGGAAGGTGTGAAATCCTGTATTATATGTGAGTGTGTGTGTGTAGTGTGTGTGTGTGTGTGTGTGTGTGTGTGTGTGTGTGTGTGTGTGTGCTACAGCTATTCAATTGCCTAACAGCAGAGTTGTTCTCACCAAGTGTGTGTGGATATGTTTATGTAAATAGTCCTTATTTCCCACGTATGTACTATATATGTATTGTATATGTACCCAATCTCTTGGTTCCCACTGTACTCTTATGCGTTTAAAATTACGTTAAAAAATAAATACACTAGGCTTCGCCTACATGCCGCTACCTCTAAATTCTATTAAATACCAGTAAATGCTGCTTATTCTAATTCTGATAGCTCGAGGAGAGTGACCCTCAATTCCAGCTAGAGACAGGTACTATTGACCCCATGCAACTCAAACTAGGTGAATATTACTTGCGGCTGGCAGTGCAGTAACGTTGCTTGTCTGTCCTGTCTCCCAGAAGTTGAAGTTTGATGCTTCTCGGTAATTTTTCCACTAACTTCCTGTATGCACTATAGTCTCTA
Organism: Cherax quadricarinatus; assembly: GCF_026875155.1. NCBI lineage: Eukaryota > Metazoa > Arthropoda > Malacostraca > Decapoda > Parastacidae > Cherax > Cherax quadricarinatus. The sequence continues at coordinate 30,071,223 of NC_069408.1, read as the reverse complement.
CCTCTTCTAATTTTTTCACTCACGCACTGTATTTACTGACACATCTATACATATCTCTTATCTCCCTGGTCTTGAGTCGCACTTATTCTTCAAATACTCCACTGCGTTATTATGGCAACACTATTTAGGCCTGACACAACCGTTCACCCTTCCAACGGCCCCCAATAACACTCAGCCACTAATTTCCTTTGTTTTCTTTTCTGTGATCACTTATATTTCCTTTTTTCGGGGCTTAAGTGATTATATGCACTCTTATGCGTGCACACACCTATATCCCACACTCTATTCCTTACGGCACAGTCAGAAATTACCACCAAAACATGAGCTCAAACCGCGTGACTCCTCCACAAGTGTGTGTGTGTGTGGTGTGTATGTGACTCAACAATCAATATTTGCACCAATAACTCATTACAGTTGTGACCGAGTGTGGAAGTGTGAATTGCTCATTACACTATAATTTGTTCATGATTGTAGCCATGTATAAACGTAAGTAACCATTCTTACAGAATTCATTACCTTTGTAACTTGTGAGCTCATTACCTTTGTACCTAGTTCATCTATCAAAACTTTGGGGGCCCAGTCCCTGGACCCATTACGTACCTCTGTAATCTGTAAATACCTTTGTAACTTGTCATGATTGTGACCAGACCTACCTGGAGTTCATTACCTTCGTAAATTGTGAGTTCATTACCTTTGTAAATTGTGACTTCATTACCTCTGTAACTTGCTCAGCTATCAAAACTTTGGAGTCCAGTCCCTGGACCAATTATGTACCTCTGTAATCTTTTGACTACCGCCCACAGGATGGGTATGGGTGCATAATAAACATATTAAACTAACTCTCCAAGGACCCACGGGGAGATGTCTGGTCCCATTGCCTTTGAGGTATCAAGGTCCCTTAGCAGCTTCTTCACCTCCTCCTCAGTTGTGTGTATGTCATCTAACACTTGTTGGTATATTCCTTGTTGGCGTCCCCCTCTGTTCTGTCCACCCAGAGGCCTTCCTGTCTCCACTGTAAATACTTCCTTAAATCTCTTGTTGAGCTCCTCACATACCTCCTGATCGCTTCTGGTGAGTTCCCCACCTTCTTTCCTCAGCCTGATCACCTGGTCTTTGACTGTTGTCTCTTCCTCCTAATGTGCCTATACAGCAGTTTTGGATCAGACTTGGCTTTCGATGCTGTCTCGTTTTCATACTGTCGCTGGGCCTCCCTCCTTATCTGTGCATACTCGTTTCTGGCTCTTCAACTAGTCTCTCTATTTTCCTGGGTCCTTTGCCTCCTGTATCTTTTCCATTCTCTGTTGCACTTAGTTTTTGCCTCCCTACACCTTCAGGTAAACCAAGAACTCACTTTGGTCTTCCCATTATTTCTATTGCCCTTGTGAACAAACCTTTCCTCTGCCTCCTTGCACTTTGTTGCTACATATTCCATCATTTCATTTACTGACTTTCCTGCCAATTCTCTGTCCCACTGAACCTCCTGCAGGAAGTTCCTCACACCTGTGTAGTCCCCTTTTTTATAGTTTGGCTTTTCCCATCCAACTCCTGTTACCCTCTCTACACAGAACCATGTGATCACTAGCTCCAAGGGGCCTCTCATATGTGATGTCCTCAATCTCTGAACTGCTCAGGGTGAACACAAGGTCCAGTCTTGCTGGTTCATCCTCCCCTCTCTCAGGTAGTGTCCTTAACATGTTGATGCATAAGGTTTTCCAGTTCCACATCCATCATCTTGGCTCTCCATGTTTTGGGACCCCCATGTGGCTCCAGGTTTTCCCAATTGATCTCCCTGTGGTTGAAATCGCCCATAACCAGTAACTTTGCTCTTCTAGAGTGAGCTCTTCTTGCCACCTCGGCCAGTGTGCCCACCATCGCTCTGTTGCTCTCATCATATTCCTCTCTTGGCCTCCTGCAGTTCTATGGTGGATTATACATCACTGCAATGACTACCTTATGTTCCCCAGACTGAAGTGTACCTACTATGTAGTTCCTTCCTCCAATCTCGTCCATGCCTTTCATTTCCTCAAATCTCCATTGGTCTTTTGTGAGCAGTGCAATCCCTCCTCCCCCTCTGCTCCTTCTATCTTTCCTCAGGATCTGATATCCTGGCAGGAAGATTGCATCTGTTGTCTCAGTGAATTTCGTTTCTGTGACTACTATGGTGTCTGGGACTTCCATGATTTTTTCATCCACTCCTAAATTTTTATTCGTTATTCCATCAAGTTATGACCAAAAACCTTTCAACTTCTTTTCAAATACAGTGTTCATTGTCCACATCACTCTTGGGCCGTGCGGACAGGCTGCGCAGTAGCTCCCAAATCATCTGGCTTTCTGCACAGTTTTCGTATTCTCTCTCAATCTTGATAGAGAGGCCCTATTTGGAACGCACTCTGACCCCTGGTGGCAGGTCAGTTTTTTCATCGGGGCGGAGGTGGCGCAATGTGTAACACTATCTTTTTGGAATTATGGGGGGCTGCTTGCTGCCCAGAATCCCAAACGTTGTGATGGGAATTGCGGGTACGTACGGTATCGCTAATAAAGATCTTTATGGAGTCCACTGAAGGTGTGGCACGCATTTCGTAATTTTCCGGTGAGCATACAATGACAACATGGGGGCCAAGTACAGGATTGGTTAAATGTTTCCCCTGGTGTTTGGTCCGTCTTCATGACGTATCAAGATCACCCCTGATCAAGTTGCATAATGTACCTTTCGGGCAGATGAAAGTGATTTACGGCAGGTTTGGACGATATGGGATGATCCACATGCGACTTTGGGGACTTTGGCGAGAGGGGCCCCCAATTGGCTTCCCTAAGGGCTTTTCACTGAAAATGTCCAAAGGCACCCATTTCATTTTATGGGGAATGAAGGACCCCCGGACTCGGTGTACGTAACATACTCAGGCAAGCTACGTGCTGTGTGTGGGGGTATGACCAAAGCGCCGACTTGCCCAACGGACGGGGGAAACCTGAAGCTAGGCGGGATCTGGGGTACTACAGACCAACTGACGTATGCAACGGCAACGCAACGTAACCCTTTGTCATGGGGGGCGGGGTGTGGAGGTGGAGGGGAGGAGGCGCGTCACCGATGTTGAACTCCTGGACTTGACGAGGACGAGGTTTGGGTCGGCGAAGATGGCGAGGAGTCGCAATTGCACACCATTTTTGGGAAGTACAATTCAGGGGCCCCTGGAGGGCTTACTAAATTTTCGGTAAATGTGGCTTGGATGATGTGAGTGTAGGGGCTGGGGTGGTGGCCTCAATGAAAAGGTTTGATGTGAGGGGGGGGCCCAGAAGTGGCAGGGAGGTCCACAGGAAGATGCCCAGGAGGGGCAAGCGGAAAAAACGGGCTCTCGAAAGGGGACGGCTGTCATTTCTGATAGTGAGGATTTTTTGACCCCTGGGCAAAGGAGGGGGAAAAGAAAACTGGCATGATCCCAACGCCTAGAGAGAAAGGTGGTTTAAAGAATGTAGAGCGGAGAAAGGGTAAAAGTGAGGGGAAGTGTGGGGGCGGGGGGGGTTTTTTCGCCGGGGGGGGGTTCAAAGTGTGTTTGGGGGGGTCAAAGGGGAAAGCCCCATTACGGCTTTCAGGTGTCTTACTTTAAATTTTAAAGGGGTTGAAGGCGGGGGGGGCAAATGTAAATTTCTGGAGGGTTATTGGAGATAGTGCCAGACCTTTGTTCTTGCAGGAGCATAATTATAATTTTTGGTGAATTGTCTTTAGGGATATGAGTGTACAGGTTGCTCTACCGACTAAAAAGGTGGTGTGGACTTTTAATTAAAGGGAAGCCAGCCCATTTCTTTTGCATAGGGTAAGGAGGGGGGAGGGGTGGGGGTTAGGGTCGAGGGTATGTGGGGGGGGGTTGGGGGTGGGTTTCATTGGGTGAGGGGCCGGGGGAAGGGGATAGGGTGTTAAAAATAGATTCTTTAGGGATGTCCTTGTCTACTTTTTCAGATCGCTGCCAGGTTTTACAATTTATAGGGTGTTTGGGAACGTGTTGTCCGACGAAAGGATGTAGACCTAAGGAGGGTTTTTTTGGGGGGTTTTGGGGGACTGTTGAGGGGTGTGAATTAGTGGATTTTGGGGGGGGAGGTGACGGAGTGACGCATACTTTTATTAAGCATGTTTATCGGCGAGGCTCGTGAATTTAAGTATCTGGGGGGGTGGGGGGTGGCAGTGTTGTGCATTAATGAAACCCTTTTGATCATCAGGGTTCTGGGGGTTTTAAAAATTGGGGGGGTTTTGCCAAAGGTTCAGAGGTTTCGGGAAAGAATGTTGGGTTATTAAAAAACAGGGGGGGGGAGGGAATCTTTTTGGCACTTGGAAAAAAGGTGGGGCTGATGGAGGGGGGGGGGGTTGAGGGTTTTGGGTGGGGGGACTCAGTCGGTAAGGAAAGGTGGGGGATTTTTACAGAAGGGAAAGGAAGGGGGGCAGTTTCAATATGATTTTAAATTACCTTGAGGGTAACACAAAATTATAGGGGGGGGTGCATATCCGATGGGTAGATTAGGGTTTGAAAAAACGGATTAGGGAATTCAAAAACACAATTTTTATGCTGCAAGGGTTTTCAGGGGGGCCTTTATGAGGTCTTTTTGGGGGGACCGTCCGGGATTCTTGCGGGGGCAGGGGACACGCATAGGGCCACAGAGGTGATGATTTGTGGGGACAGGGGCAATTGGCGGGATATCTCAGGGGCAGGTGCTTTCGTCTACAAGGGGGATGGGGTTTGTTATGTGGGGCTGGGAAGAAAAAATGGTAAAAGTGTGGGGGGGTTAATTTTTGAGCGTTAAGCGCAATGGGGAAATGGGAAACTGTAATCTAGTGCTAAGGATCGATTGATTGGTGGGCCTATAAATAGGAGGAATTAGGGGGGGCAGTGGAGGGGAAAGAATGGGTAATCGCCTGGTATTGATGGGAACCCTTTGATTTTAAGGGAAAAATGGGAGGTTTGCGTGAGTTTTTAGTGGAGTTATTTAATGTCATGAAAACCAGGGGAGGGGTTTGGGGGAAAAGCAAGAACGGGTGTAGGGTCATGATCCCAAAAAAAAATCTTGTGAATGTGGGATGACTAGGTTCAATCCCTTAATATTTGGGATTTCAAGACTTTGCTAAAAGGGTTGGGGAAAAATTGAAAGGGTTTTGCCAGCGTTTTTGGGCGAGGGTCAATATGGATGCCCCGGGCTTCATGTGTGTGGGGCAGGGGGGTTTTAAAGTGGTTTAAGATGAAAATGGGGGGGAAAAATCAAAGGGGGGGTTTTTGCATTGATTGGCATGCAGCATGACTGTGTGGACGTGAGGCGCTGTGGAAGTTTATGCAATGGCAGGGGTTTGGGGGGGAAATCGTCAGTTGGACTAAGGTGTTTTATAGAAGGCAATGGGTTAGGGGACAAGTGAATGGTAGATTTGGTCAACCCGTTAGGATGGAAAGGGGGTTAAGGCAGGGATGCCCTGTTCGCAGCTTCTCTTGCATTACTCCGGGCCCCTTCTAAGGGGTGTGCTTGGGGCATATGGAAGGGATGGGTGGGATGGGGTGTCTGTGGAAACCCGGGGGCGTTGGATTGTTGATGCCCCACAGTGCTATTTAGAAGGTTTAAATTTACCAGGGTTAGTGTTTGGGGAGATTTTTGGCATGGCAACAGGGATGACGCTTAAAAAAACAATTAAATTTATTGGGTGGGGGATGGTGTGGGTGAGGTATCAACAGGGGTTTAAGGGTTTGGGCCCCGGTAAGTCTTAAGGTATGTGGGGTTGTTCACATGGAAAATATCCTGGAGGGGCCGGAAGGTGAATTTTGAAAGAAGTGTAGATAGGGTTTTGGGAGATTAGCGGGTTTGCGTACAGGAGGGTTATGTGCACCACATCTATTGTGGGAATGGAAACTGTATGTAAGTATGGCATGTGGGAGTTATATATCCCTTGGAAAATGTGATGAGAAGCGTCCCCTTTGCGGGTTTTCACTATATTTGGGGTTTTGGGTTTGATTTTTGTCGAGGATGTTTTTTGTTTACCCGGTACGCCAGGGAGGGCTGGGGTTTAATGGCGCTGCATCTAAGGTTTGGGTATGTACGTTAAACATAGTTATTTGAGGGAGGGCAGAATCACAGGTACAGGTTTGGCATGGGTGAGAAGGGATTTGGGTTTACGTTAGGCAAGGGTAGGGTAGAGATGTTCAGTGTGTGAGGGAATGTTGAGGTTGTTGTGTTATGAAAGGGAACCCTGCGGGGTTAAGATAGGAACACTGGCTCGGGTGGGGGGTGGGGAGGTAGTTGCTAGGGTTTGGGTTTTGTATCCGATGTATCATGGAGTGAAATGGGGGCGCCTGAAAGGGGGTTGCGATTGAAGGCTGTGGTGCGGGAGGTAATGTTTAAATTTCTCCATAATATATTGCCGTCGGGAGGTTTTAAAGGTAATAGGCGTGTGCAGGAGGGACGGGAATGTTTTGAGTGTGGGGGTATTGACACTATTTTCCATGCAGTATATTTTGTGAAGGTTGGAACCAGTGAGAGAGTGGTTTAGCAGGGTTTTACGTATGGTGGGTGGGGTGGTATTTCTGTTCTACAGGCATTAAGCTTGGATGGAGGGGGGGGTGCGGTACAAAATGCGATGGGTCATTTGGTAGCCGACTTCGTGTAATACGTCGTGGGTTTTACGGAGAGCGCCGGTGGGGGAGCGAATTAAGGCCCTGGCAGCGATATTTTATGGGACACAAAGGATGAATAAGGATATCACTGGAAATAGATGGTATTCCAAATTTTTAGATGGATATCGTAGCTTTAGAGTGGAGGACTTATGGGCATTACAAATTCAGGGGACGTGACGAGGCGGGCTTTTTGGGGAAGGCGCGGGTGTGATTGGTGCATTTGGAGGACAAGAGGTGTAATGCAAGTTGTGTGGGTCAAGTGAGTAGCTTGGTGTCAGGGAATTTTTAATGACATGTGTTATGCGAAGTGAGGGATTGAGAAACTGGTATGAGTAAAGTGGAGCTTTAATTTAGCAAGGTATGAAGTCTGGTACTTTATGTGATTGTGAGCCTCTTGTGTGCAAGATGACTGTGAAGGTTCTTATTATGCTAATGTATCTTTTTTAACAAATGTACTTCCTGTGTCTTGCAGGGTGTGGCTGTGTCTTGCAGGGTGTGGCTATGTCTTGCAGGGTGTGGCTGTGTCTTGCAGGGGTGTGGCTATGTATGAAGCATGTTTAAGAAAGCTTCTGTATTAAGATATGTTGATTTATGTTCTTTTTTTTGGATTTTATTGGATTTTAATTTTTATATATTATTATTAATACATATACTTCTACTTCTATGAAGTGATGGTATGTTTACGTAGACTATTTTATTATGCTGTATTGTTATGTAGGGGTTTAATTATGCTTTTGGAGAGGTATGTTGTGTCTGTGTATACCGCTGTATTCATTGTGGTTTTGTACGTATGTTATACATGTGTTTAAAGCTTTTGTGTTTTTCCCGGGTTTTTGCAGGGAAAGTGGTTATGTATGAAGCGTGTTTCAGAATGTTTCTATTTTCAACCATGTTAATTAATGTTATTTTATAGTCTTGGTTATGATGGTGACGCCAGATACAGCTGTTGGGAATAGTGGGGGGGGGGGGGGTTGTAGTGTGTGTTGTATTCTTATAGTAACTATTTGCACAGGGATGTTGCATACGGGTTGTTATAATGTTTCATTTCTAGTTTTCCATGAGCATCTGTTTTATGTCTGCATGTTAAACTATATGCTTCCTTGTGTTGCGATTTACGTTCTGTGTTTTGTTTTTATTTATACATTGTTATTATGGGTTTGTACCACTGTAATGTAACATTTATATATTGTTATTATGGGTTTGAACCGCTGTAATGTAACATTTATATATTGTTATTATGGGTTTGTACCACTGTAATGTAACATTGTGTATTGATGTTTTGTATTATTATTTTGTCATAATGTTTTAAGTATTATAAAATATGTTGGTAAACATATATGCTATAGGTCTAGCTATGTGATTGTATAATATCTATTATGGTGGAGGAGATAGTGGTATATGATTTATTATAGCATGTCTTTTAGTGCATTTTTGTAGTAGGATGACATATGTTGACCACAAAGCTCTTATCTGATTTTTATTTATGCATGATGAACAGCCTAGGTGACTCCAAGTGTATATAGCGACTGTCGGAATGTTGAGCAATTCATATGGTGTACTGTGCTTATGAATTCTCATTTGGATACCTGTTTGTTAAGGGATGGTGGTTTTCTATATATTTATTTTTTTATGTTGTAATATTACGTTTTAAATAAAAAAAAAATACTGTGATCCTGGGAGAAGATTGGGGTTGGCGGATCGGGAGCCCTGGCGGGTGCCTACGGGGGCAGAGTTCCCATAGGGGGTTGCTGTATGGGTGGGGTTTGTGGTGTGGTGGGTGGGGGCAGAGGGATCAGTGTGTGAGTTTCGATTTAGATTGCTTAGTTGCCTTGGGGCTATCGCGGTTGGAGTCCTTCTGCGTGTGTTTCTGGAGGGTGTGTTTGCCCTTCCACCTGCATCTGGGTTCTTCTGCTCAACTTTGTCATTTCCTCTCGTTCCTTGTGTGTGTGTATACACTCTCCTATTTATATGTACATATTTCTTCGCGGGGGGTTGAGTCTAAGCGAGTGACAACGCCTTCAAAAGTTACTTGTACAAGCAGCACATTCATCCACCACTCGCTACATTTAGAAGTTACTCGCTACACTTAGCGCTTCACAAAAATATTAGTTTGTATCTTGAGTCGCGACCTACAAGAGCGGCGCTTCAAAGTGAGTGTAATCACGACAGTCCTACTGTATTAATACCCCCAGTGGAAACAAGTCACTTTGACCTTTTTTGGGTACCCTAGGTACTGTACACATATGCTACTATGTAAGATAATTTATATAACTCTGTGTGTACTTGTACCTAAATAAAAATTACTCATATTGTTATTGCCTTATTCATGTTAAGTCAGTGTTAAGTTTGCCGGAAATGCTCTGCGTATTTAAGGTCTTTCTGCGTAAACACCCAAATATCATTCACCTTTGTACATTGTATCATGTTGATATAAAGTATTATTATTATTACTTAAGCTGCTCTCCTCTGATAGCCCCAAGCACTGTATAACCCCAACGAGTTTAGCGTTCCATGTGAACGTAACGAAAAAAACTAATAACGCCACTATATTTCTCCGAGGCCAAACAAACGTCACCTTTTCATTAAAAGTGCAAAGTACACGAATGGAAATAAGTCACTTTGTCCTACCTTATTGGGATGTTATCCTAGGTCCTCTACACATATGCTGCTATGATAATCTATGTAAATGTATATGTATATACCTGAATAAACTTACAATTTGAAAAGTAGGGCAGGAAGGTAGGCTGGGCGAGGCGCACCTGACCATCACCAGTCTTTATACCAGTCACACTCTTGTTGTAACTCACACATGTTAGTGAAGTGTCTCGACGTGTGGCTAATATTTTAAAAATAAAGTGCCAATTCTGTCCAATAAAAAATAATGAAAACAGCAGCAGCAGCAGCAGCGTGTGGCACCTGGCGCTCCCATTGTTGCCATCTATGGCATTTTTTTTTTTTTTAGAAATCGCCATCTTGTTATACGAAATTATGTTATTGGATTATAATTATACAACGTGGTTATTCATATTTTTTCCGTTATGTTCAATATATTCATGGGAAAATTCTAAATCTAAATGAGTAATGTATTCAGCGCCTAGGAATGGGAAGTAAATAATAATAATAATAATAATAATAATAATAATAATAATAATAATAATAATAATAATAATAATAATAATTTATACAAGTCCATGATACAAGAGATGCAGTGAATTTTTATTTAGGCCTCACAGTAAGAGGAGGATAAGAAGTTAGTTTATTCAGGTATACACAAATACAGTTACATAGATTACCATACATAGCAGTATATGTGTACAGAACCTAGGATAACCCAAAAAAGTCAGAGTGACATTTCCATTGGGCTCCACCTCCGTGTATCAAGAACCCTTCAACATTATAAAGACAGTCTCCCACGAAAGGCTGAGAATAAATATGAATATGTAAGTAACCTCTGGAAGAATCATATTATGCATAACATTAGAGAGCAGACACAGCTTTTGTATTATATATAATGAATTTTGCCTGCTCTTATTTTAAAATGAATAACACTGTTTATATTTTGTAGGTAAATCAAATAGGCTGCCGTCCACTTGTCACCTGACACCAGTATATAAGCACCAGCCTTCTTACCTGTGCTCCAATACTGTATATGGTTATAAATGACCATAATTTTTAGAGGGGTGGGCCGGTAAGCCAGCGGAAGGTCTCGGTCAGATGACCAAAAGCTCCAAAGGCGGGTCATCATCTGATTAAGACCTGTGTTAGGAAACACTTGTCCTGTTTCCTGACAAACCTAACCTAACCTGTGCTCCAGACTCTTCATAACTACGGTGTTCTTCACACCAACACCAAGGCTGAGGGAATGATTGCTTCATCTTTTGTATATAGTTCTACCGTCTTCAAATTATGTCCTAGAATTTATATAATAAAGCCATTGGATGGCGAAACGTCTATATGAAAGATACCCAGATGTTGCACGTGTCTGATTTTCATCAAATCAAATAGGTCCACTTTTTGTAATAAATGGTTTATTAAGCTATATTGAGGCACAAGGTCTGTGAAGCCACAATTTTATTCATACCTACAATAGCTTGTATCTACATCAATAATCCTGACACGCCAACATAGGCTTGAAAATCTGATACACTATCTCAGAAGACCAGATTACAAGTGAAGCCTAGTACATCCGGCGTCTTCCCTGAAACAATCATAAGAAAACAGATTTAGCCTTTCACAGAGGCCTTTGAGGGGATTAAACTACCACCCCTAACCACTCTAACCTAAAGAAGTGTGTATGTGCTTACCTGAATGTGGTTACTGGGGTCGAGTCTTAGCTCCTGGTTCCGCCTCTCTGTCGTTTGTCAGTTTCACTCCCCGTACCTATTCTTTAAACTACGTATGGAACCTGCCCCCATTTTTTTCGTCGAGGTCATTCTACTTCCCGACCAGAAATGCTTCCTGACTTTCCCGTGATTCATCAGTGTTTTTAATTGCCAGTTGTGCCCCAGAGTACCTGCAAACAGCCTGTCCCAGTCTGCCAATATTAATTCCTCTGAGGAATTATGTATGTTATCATGTCGTCCCTAGTCCTGTCCTCCAGGGGCCGTTAGATTAAATTATTTTAGGCTCTCTTAGTAGCTCTGGAAATAGTCTCGTTGCATACTTCTTCTCTTTCTCTATTTCTTAACATGCTTCTTTGTGTGGGTTCCATACTGGAGCTGCGTATCCCAAGATGAGCCTGACTAGGCTGGATCATTTTGCTTAAGACGGTGGGAGACTTTGACCTGCCTCGCATGGGCCAATAGACCTGCTGCAGTGTTCCTTCTTATGTACACCCGGAATGACTCTGTTGAGATTCCTGAAGGCCACTCAAATTTGCCAGCATGCCAGGCATGTGTACTCGTCTAATATGTATTCTCAAGTCTCAGCTCTTGACCCGCCTCTTCTCTGGCCGTTGCTAGGTTTGCTCTTTCCTGGCTTCGAGAATCTTATCGTACCTCTTCTGAAAGCTATGTATGGATCCTACCTCTACCACGAGTGTGTGGACGTATGTATGTGGCCTGGTGGCTAAAGCTCTCGCTTCACACCGCGAGGGTCTGGGTTCGATTCCCAGCCAGGGTTGGAACAGTGGGCGTGTTTCTTTACACCTGTTGTCTATGGTCACCCATCAGTAAAATGGTACCTGGGTGTAAGTGGACTGGTGTGGGTCGCATCCTGGGATACTGACCTAATTTGCCTGAAATGCTCAGCATAACAAGGGGCTTTCTATATAGTAGTATGTCAGGTAGGACTGTATACCTTGTACATGTACTTGTAGTAATAAAGATATTATGTATATATATATATATATATATATATATATATATATATATATATATATATATATATATATATATATATATATATATATATATAGTGTGTGTGTATGTGGCTTGAAAATATACCTATTGTTTGAATAGTTGTTAAAAATGTGAAGGAGAGGATCATTTTATTATATATTTAATGTTTTATGTGGGTGTGTGTGGCAGTGGTGCGCGGCGCACCATAACACAGCCTCGCTCAGCACCAGCAGCCGGACCCGACGTGGCCACCATCACTATACCTCCCTTCTAGGTGATTATAACTAACCCCCCCATCTTATCCCCATCACCTGTCATGGCCTAGTGTCCCCCAGCATCCACTGTGATGCTTCCAGGACTTGTTCCTCTCTGGGTGGGGGAAATTTATGATTTTTTATCCTTCCCGGAAGGTAAGTCCGCCGTTGGAGGCGTACGTCCCTTGTCTTTCATTATTATTATCGTGTTTCTCCCCGATTTTGTTTACCCCGACGATGTCTTGAGATACACTGTTGTGCTTGATGTGTGTGTGGAGATGAAGAGGGTAAAAATACGTTTGTTGGGTGTAATGGAAGCTGGAAAAGCCTGGAAATAAGACAAAGGCTTGGGTCTTTGTGGCCCCCACGCCGCGCTGGGCCGCGTCCTCCATGACGCCTCTTAACACCACCCAAACTTATTTTTTCAGTTTTCTCAGTTATATACATAATTGAGACGTTGGTTGTCAGTGTGTACCTTCACTGTAGTCATTGACCATCTCTGTAAACTTATTCGTAAACCATTATCGCGTAATTTTGCCTAAATCTTTTTTAAAAATACCGGCGTATAAGAGTATTATGGTACCTACCATTGGACTTGTAATATAATTGATAACTCACCATTTCTCTTTTTTTTGCCATCATAGGTTAAATCATAATTTTCCTTTGGTGCATGCATAATTGTGTTTATGCAAACATTGTCTAAAAGTAAAATAATTATTAAAATTAATCTTGTTGCTTAATTGAAGTCATGTCTAGTTAGGTAAGGAAATTATTTTGCATTGCCGTTTTAATAATTACACATTGTATATAATAATTATATACAAAATATTTTATGGCAACCAGTATAGCTACAAGTCTTCGGAAAATTTTTAATTATTACCAGTAATAAGCTTGTGAATGCATAAAGTATTAGTTTGTAGCTTTACCATTGCCAGGAAATAAAGATGCTGGTGGTAGAGAATCCTTTTTAATTAAACATTTCCTCCAAGGCTAATGCCAATCAAAATGCTCTCACTTTGAAGGAATTGTTGAACATCTCAATTTTTCTCCATGGGAGGTTCCCTGACTAGTGAAGGTTTTTGATCCAGGGGATTGCCTTTCATGTTTCAGGTGCTTTATGCCCCCACTGGGTTTAGTGTTGGTAATAAGTGTTGGTAATGCAGGTGGTACAGATGTTAAGTATATGAACCAAGGTTGTAGTAGTATTGGTATACACGGATTTTGGAAAGCCTTTGACAAGTGTGATCATGGTGTAATAGTGCACACAATGCATTCTAAAGGAATAACTGGCAAAATGGGCAGATGGATCTTCAACTTGTAACCAATCGAATACAAAAAATAATGGTAAACAGAGTTAAGTTGGAGGGTGCCACAGTGAAAAGCTAATTTCCACAAGTCACAGTACTTGCCCCATTCTTTTCATCCTCATACCATTGAGGACACTGCAAAGCTCCAAGAAGATATAAACCAAGTTTTCCAATGGGTAACAGAGGACAATATGATGTTCAATGAAGACAAATTCCAACTACTCCGTTATGGAAAACTGGAGGAAATAATAACTAGAACTGAGTATACTACAAACTAATCACGCAGTAGAGTGAAAAAGTAATGTGAAGGACCTGAGTATGGTAATGTCCGAAGACCTCACCTTCAAGGACCACGACAATGCCACTATCACATCTGCAAGGAAACTGATAGGATGGATAATGAGAACATTCAAGATGAGATGCTAAGCCAATGATCCTTTTTAAATCACTTATTCTCCTTAGGCAGGAATACTGCTGTACATTAACATCCCCATTCATAGCAGGAGAAATTGCAGAACTAGAGAATGTACAGAGAACCTTTACTGCATGTATAAGTTCCATCAAACACCCTAACTACTGGGAGTACCTGGAAGCACTCGACTTGTACTCACTGGAGTGCAGGCGAGAGATATATATCATAATCTACACCTGGAAGATTCTGGAGGGACTGGTCCCTAATGTGCACACAGCAATCACTCCATACGAAAGCAAAAGACTTGGCAGGCGATGCAACATGCCCCCAGTGAAAAGCAGGGGTGTCACTGGTACACTAAGAGAAAATGCAATAAGTATCCGGGGCCCAAGACTTCAACAGCCTCCCACCAGCAATAAGGGGCATTACCGGTAGACCCCTGGTTGTCTTCAAGAGGGAGCTGGACAGATACCTAAAGATGGTGCCGGATCAACCTGGCTGTGGTTCGTATGTTGGATTGCGTGCAGCCAGCAGTAACAACCTCGTTGATCAGGCCTTGATCCACCGGGAGGCCTGGTCGTGGACTAGGCCGTGGGGGCATTGATCCCTGGAATACCCTCCAGGTAGACCAGATGTAGGCAGAGATGTAAACCATAGCACTGTGTCATCCTTTGCAGATGATACTAGAATCTGCATTCTAGTATCATTGGGGACATTGAGGACACAGTAAATCTCAAATTGATATAAACCAAGCTCTCTAATGGGCAACAGAAAACAGTGTGATGTTTGAGGACAGATTTTAACTTTTGGAAAACTGGAGGAAACGATAGCTAGAATGAAGTATACTACAAACTCTTAGCCGCACAATAGAGCAAAAAAAGTAATGTCAAGGACTTGGGAGTGTTACTGTCAGAGGATTTCACCTTCAGGGATCACAACAGTATTGCTATCACATCTCCGAGGAAAATGGGATGGATAATGAGAACCATCAAAACAAGGGATGACATGCCAATGATCCTTTTTAAATTACTTTTTCTGTGTCTAACACACCAACATCTTGGGATCTTGATACAGGGAATTCTTCAACTCTTGCCAAACTTAGAGGCACAACAACTTACACTAGTGGATTTTTTTGCAGATTGACTCTGCCTCCTCTTGCTTTAATTAATAATAGCAGCAGAAAATAAGTACAGTACCTTTGAACCAAATAATTGAGAAAGTAAGTAAATCGATAAGTATAAACTTCTTGCAAAAAAAAAAAAAAATGGTTGACGTCATATCAAGAATAAGTATTGGTGGCTCCTTTATTGGCATCTACATATAGTAGTTATTATTATATCCCATGGCTACATTTTTTTTTATTTTTATCTTGAAAAAATTAACATGAAAGTAAAACCTTGCTGTTTGCACTAGGTTGGAGGATTCTAACAACTTAAGCAAATTTCAATATGACATAAAAATATGTAACCATTCAGTACATGCTTTAGACTTTGTTAAAATGGGCACAGTAGATGCAATGTTCTTATTTATTTGGGCAATGATGCCTAAAATTCAAATGTAAATAGTTGTACTGTGTAGTGTGGGAGCTTGTACTATGTGCTGCATTTTAGGCAGTTAAAATAACTTACTTTTGATAAAAGTCAGTAATAAGTGTTTCCTATAAATTTTTCTTACAGAATTTTAAAATATACAAAGATGGCAGAGGGAATGCTATCGTTATCATGGAACAATCACAGAGCAACATTTTGTCACATACTCTCAACACTCAGGGAAAAGGTAAGGTGTTAATACTTGTATTTGTTTATCTAATTATAGTCTGTATACTTAGTTTAATTATAATTTATTTAAAAAAAATTCTGAAAAGGTAGATTACAAGGGAGAATGATGCAAAACCATAAAAGAAGCAAAAATTATTGAATTAAAGAAAAAGATGATTAGTAAGTACAGGTCCTCCATCACAAATCCGGCATCATTGGGACCTGTAGTGTGCCGGATTACTGAGTTTGCCGAATTACAGAGTGGTTAGGTTAGAATACACTTAATAAAATTAACCAACTTGACTTACATAGTTCATTGAACATCGGCAAAAATCGAACATTTCCGCTACTTTGAGCTCAACTTCAAGGTACTTTTCGTCATGAAAGCAATCAAAATCATGTCTATTTCTGTAATATATCTTCCATTCTATCAAATGAGTCCAAAAAATGAGAATACAACCATAAAAACCATACAAAAATATACTGCAAAGAGGCGGCTAATGGCTGAGAAGTGAACTCCCTTATTTATCGTCCGTCTTTTTTATTTTTGTTGCACGTTAAGAAGCATCTTTCCATCATCCATTGCCCAAGTTTCAATGAGATAGCCCAACAAACAACCGAGAAAAAAAAAATTTACCAAAAATCATATATGGCAAACCCAAGCCAGGTACTAGAAATAAGTCACTTTGTCTGACTTTTTTGGGTTATCCTAGGTTCTCTATACATACACTGCTATGTATGATAATCTATGTAACTGTATTTGTGTATACCTGAATAAACTTATTTACTTCTAGTCTGTCAACTGAGTACAAGAAACCGCCCATTCACTTACTTCAACTACCCAATAAAGTGGTCAGAAATTGGCAATTTGGCCGATTTCACACAAATTTCAACAGATGCCAGTTTCAAAATAGGACCCAGAATAAACAATGCAGACATTCCTGGCACTAAAATAATATTTTCTCTGTTCATTAGTCATGGCTCCAGGCCTCTCTTATATTACTCTTGCTTACCATTTGGAATTTTTATTCACAAAAAAATAGAAGATTTACTGTTATGCATTATTGTAATAATTGTATAAATAATGTCAATCCATTCTTGACTCCGTACTGGAATTTGGACGGGCAGGCGGACAGGTATTGGATGGTGTTTATACTCTTGAGCTTTGCTAAAGAATAGAACATTTTCGTTACTGTGAGCGCAATTTCAAGGTACTTTTCGTCATGAAAGCAATCAAAATCATATCTATTTCTGTAATGTATCTTTCATTCTATCAAATGAGACCGAAAAAATGAGAATATAACCATAACAACCATACAAAAATGTACTGCTAAGCGGCCGCTAATTGCTGAGAAGCGAACTCCGCTATTTATGGTCTGATTTCTTTTATTTTTGGTGTACATGAAGAAGTATCTTTCCATCATACATTGCCCAAGTTTGAATAAGATAACCCAACAACTGATAAAATAATAATAATAATAATAATAATAATAATAATATTTTATTTACTACACATACATGTACAAGGTATACAGGCCTAGCTGACATCAGTGACATACTACTGTATAGAAAGGCACTTTTTACGCTGAGTATTTCAAGAAAATTAGGTCAGTGTCCCAGGATAACACCCACTAGTCGGCTAACACCCAGGTACCCATTTACTGATGGGTAGACATAGACAACAGGTGTAAAGAAACACCTAATGTTTCTACCCTGGCTGGGAATCGAATATTTACCAAAAATGATGTATGGCTAACCCAAGCCAGGTACTAAAAATAAGCCACGTTGACTTTTTTGGGGTTATCCTAGGTTCTCTACACATATGCTGCTATGTGTGATATTCTATAGAGAGAAAATAGCTTTTTTGTTTCATGTTTATGGTGGAGTACGAGTGTATATCATAGTTAGCCCTGTGCTACACTCCGTTTTCTCTAATATAAGCCACCAAGACAAGGATAGGAAAATGCTATTTGTTTACCATATCCTCTTCATAACTCTGTCGAACTGCTCAGTGTTATGCCAAATATTATTCATTCTGGAGTATTTAACATGTTTTATGTTATTTATATTGTTTCTTATGTCATGTTAGATCAATTGTGATAGGCAAATAAGCTGTAGTGTTGATATTAGCGTAATAATAAAGCATATTCTCCTGCTTCATGAGACTGAGCTCATGGCAACCGACAGTGGCTTCAACGCCACCTTATCTTTAATGGATAATGTACTGTGTAGGTGCTTTACATAATGAGAAGCATTTCTTTTATTCATTGGAACCATGGCTAGGGCTAAAGGTAAGCAGGTTAAAACAATAAATGGAGAAAAAGAAATTGGAATGACTTATGCAGCAAGTAGCGCCACCAAACAGTACCAGCAGGTTGGTGTGGCGACCCTGGAAATTTGAAATTATGCTAGCCAAAATTAGTGCCGAATAACTGAAGGAACCGAATAACTGATTGCCGGATTTGTGATGGCGGACCTGTAGTAAGAGGTATGAACAACTGTTGGAAAATTGAGTAAGATGAAAGTAATGGTGGTTGAAAAGGTATGGTGCAAATTCAAGAATTTAGACTTAATCAGAAACTACCTGGCAATAAAATTATACACCTAGAAATTGTTGCACTACATGTACTCTTTTCACATTCTTAATTGATGTTTAAACCTCACTGCATTACAATTTTTTTAATTATGTACATTCTCTATTTATCTTTGTTTAGTAATCCTTTCTGATTATTTTTCTTCCAAGGTTGCCAATGTAGGACTGACAAGATTAATGTTAAGGTGTCTTAGAACTTTTATTTGGGTTTGTAACTTCAGAAACTAAAAGTATGATAAAAATACTCAGGAGCAGCTCCAGAATTTCTGAATAGGAGGGGTTTAGTGGTGGCAGTCTGGTTGGAAGGGGAGCCAGGGCCCAGGGGACTTGTTTTGAAGCTGCATTTACAGAGCTGGTTTGCAGTTTTTACTGAATACAACAGATCAATAAATATATCAAGGTTTTTTAAAAGTGAGTTTATCCACACATCCATATCAAAGAATGAGAACAGTAATTACATAAAATTATGTCAGTAGGTAGGCCATCAAAATAATGTTTATGTGCTTTGCAGAATTATCACCATCATTATCGTGATCATTATATATTATTTTTATTTGGGGTGGCTTTGGGGGAGATTATGGGGGGTTGAAGCCCTAAGCCATCCTTTGATACTGCCACCAAAAATACTACTGAATTTTTTTTTTTTTTGTGCAGGAGAGATATACAGATGTGACTGTAGCATGTGATGGAAAATTTTATCAAGTACACAAGTTGGTATTATCAACGTGTAGTGAATACTTTGAGAAAATCTTTGAAAACACCCCGTGTAAACACCCAGTTATTGTGTTGAAAGATGTACAGACTGATGAACTAGAAGCTCTCTTAAGCTACATGTATGAAGGAGCTGTGAGTGTAGCACAGAATGATCTAGCACGTTTAATTAAAGCAGCAGAAGTGTTGAGAATAAAAGGACTAGCCGTTCCTGATGAACCTCCCTTGTCAGAATCTTGTAGTAAAAGGGTGACCCAATCCCGAAATGCCTCAGATGACAGAAGTAGTCCACATCCAAAACGGCGAAGACGAGAAGAGAGCAACACGTCTTTGCAAGGAGCACAAACTTCTACTTCACCACCAGCCTCACCTAGAGTATCTTCATTTGAGAGTGAAGGTGAAACCCACCATTCAACTTCAAGAACACAATCTGACAGTCGTTGGATGGATCAGAGGTCTTCAGAAAGAGAGGATCAAAGCACAGACCACCCACTGGATGACAGACTGGGTGACCATACAGCTACCAGCCGCTCCTCACCAACTCCCCCTCAGGTTGAGGTTTGTGAGATGATGTTATTGTGCTATTTTAAACTAAACTTGAAATTTTGTGTTGAAATCTTGTACATGATGTAAAGCACTTTGTTCAGAATTTTAACCTGGTTTAATTGTATTTCTTTACATTTATTTTCTAGGTCATGGTAGATGAAACTCTAGTCAAAGAGGAAATGGTTGATCATGTAGACAACAGTCAAGATGATATTGTGGACTCAGGGATGGACTATGGGTCTATGGGAAGTGACTCTAGATTAGATGGTTCAGGTGGTGGTGAAGAAGATCCCTCAAGTCAAATGTTACCTAACAAATTTGAACCAAAAATCAATCCATCACAAGGACAAGCACAGCAATTACCAGATGCTGTTGTAGAAGCATTAGCAGGACCCTCAGGGATGCAAGGGGTATGCATTGCATTTTCTTTATAGTTCAGCTTTTTTTTTTTTTTTTTTATCTTGGGTAGAGAATGCATGTTAAGTGAGTCTTCTCAATATACTTTACTACTGTTCTATTATACTCAGTTCTTTATAATTTAATTCCTGTGATGTAAACCAAACAGCTTATGTACACTTACTTTAATATTTGGTTTGAATTTTTGTGTTACTGACAGAGTCCTTTTGTTTTTGCGATGTTCATGATGTGCACAGGGGCTGAAATGCCACACCATAATCAGCCATTATCCTAAATGGAAATCGTGGACACTACAGTACTGTGCTGTACACGTGTAGTGCATCTGCTTACGTTGCTACTGTGACAGTTTTTATTATGTGAGATTGCATAATTATTAAAACCTTTTTACTAATCAACTATGAGGTAAAGAGGGTGATAAGGGAGAAAAAGTTAGCATATAAGAGGTTTTTTAAAATGTTGGAAGTGGTCTGTGGAGGACAGAGTAACAGAGATATAAGAGTGGTGACGGAGTGCAGAAGGAGAGCTAATGAGGGAATGGGTGTGGGTTTTTTTTTTTTTTTCAAGAAATTTGGCTGAGAATGAGGAAAGGTTTCAGAGCAAGATCAGTAGGTCTTGTTTTTGAGTAGTTGTACATTTAGAAAAAAAAAAAAAAAAAAAAAATGTACAGTAGACAGTTGGGCAGCCTTAAAGCTAACTTATAATTACTAGACAATAAAGCACACAGTACATAAGTGTTTATTGGTGTAACCCAGGTAGATAACTTTGTAAGCTCATTAATAGTGTTATTAAATTTAGATTTGGGTGGGAGATGACAAAAGTTACATTGTCTGCAAACAGAACAGGTCTAAGTGTATTTGGAAGATCATTGATGTGTATATGAGGACAAATGGAGAGCCGAGAACACTGCCTTCGGACATCCCTATGTCGATAGGTCACGTTGACGAGGTTATACCCTTAATGGAGACGCATTGGTGTTAAGGTAGGACTTTAGACATGCAAGTGTGTGACATCTGATACCATAATGTTCAAGTTTAACCCTTAAACGGTCCAAATAGATCGACGTTCAGATCCGTAGTGCTCCAAAAGTAGATTTATGTTTTTTTACATATTTTCAAATACAGTGGTCCCTCGCTTTTCGTAGTTCTCGGGAATCATAGATTTCGGAAATCATAAGGATATTTTTGTATAAACATGGGCTCGCTTATCATAGGTTGACTCACGAGTAGTAGTTCGTCCGGGACGCGTACGCACGGTGTGAGCCGGGGCGGCAGCCAGTCTGGCATTGTTTACCAGTGAGCGAAGGACCCCTCACGTGCTCCTACGAAATATTTCATAATATTCCACTCATTTTAGTGCTTGCAAGTACTAAATAAGCTACCATGGCTCCAAAGAAAACTCCTAGTGCCAAGCCTGTGGTAAAGAAGGTGAGAAATACGATTGAATTTAAGAAAAACATCATTGAACAATATGAAAGTGGCACAAGTGCGGCCGAACTGGCCAGGATGTATAAGAAACCCTACACAACCATATGTTCCATAGTGGCCAAGAAAAAGGAAATCAAGGACACTGTTGTTGCAAAGGGGGTAACTATGCTAACAAAAATGAGATCACCAGTACTTGAAGAGGTTGAGAAGTTATTATTGGTGTGGATAAATGAGAAACAATTAGCAGGAGATACTCTTATGACTTCGATTGTTTGTGAAAAGGCTAGGCAGTTGCACAACGATCTGGTAAAGAAATTGCCTGCAAATAGTGGTGATGTGAGTGAATTTAAGGCCAGCAAAGGTTGGTTTGAGAGATTTAAGAACCGTACTGGCATACACAGTGTGGTAAGGCATGGTGAGGCTGCCAGTTCAGACCACAAGGTGGCTGAAAAATATGTGCATGAATTCAAGGAGTACATAGAGGCTGAAGGACTGAAACCTGAACAAGTGTTCAATTGTGACGAAACAGGCCTCTTTTGGAAGAAAATGCCAAAGAGTACCTTCATTACACAGGAGGAAAAGGCAATGCCAGGACACAAGCCTATGAAAGACAGGCTGACGCTCATGTTCTGTGCTAATGCTAGTGGGGATTTCAAAGTGAAGCCATTACTAGTGTACCATTCTGAAAATCCCAGAGTGTTCAGGAAAAACAATGTTAAGAAAAGTAAATTGTGTGTGTTTTGGAAATCTAATAGTAAGGCATGGGTCATGAGGGAAATTTTCGTCGAGTGGTTCAAGAAGTTTTTGGGCCCCTTTGTGAAGAATTACCTCCTGGAAAAGAAATTGGATTCAAGTGGTGCTAGTAAGGGACAATGACCTGCTCATCCTCCAAACTTGGATGACCTAATTTTCGAGGAGTTTGGGTTCATCACAGTAAAAATTCTTGCCCCCGAATACCACTCCTCTCCTCCACCCCATGGACCAGCAGGTCATTGCAAACTTTAAAAAACTCTACACCAAAGCAATGTTTCACAGGTGCTTGATGTGACCACAGACACTCAATTGCCCCTTTAAGGGAATTTTGGAGAGAACACTTCAGCATCCTCCATTGCATAACCCTTATAGGTATGGCTTGGGAGGGAGTGACTACCAGGACTTTGAACTTGCTTGGAGAAAATTGTGGCCAGATTGTGTCGACAAGAGGGGTTTTGAAGGGTTTGTTGACTGACCTGATGAGCCTATGGTCTGTTTTTAAATCAATTGTGGCACTGGGGGGTTCCATGGGGGTTTGGGTGTGAGTTTGGAGGATGTGGAAGAATTGGTGGAAGACCACAACGAAGAGCTCACCACTGAGGAGCTGCAAGAGCTTCAGCAGGACAGCAACAGATTGCAGCTCAGAATCTTGCTTGCAGAGGAGGAAGAGAGATGGAAGAAGGTGCCTTCTTCAGAAAATTAAAGAGATTTTTGCTATGTTGGGGTAAGATGGAAAGCTTTATGGAGAAACATCACCCTGACAAGGTTGTTGCAAGCCATGTTGGCAACATGTACAGTGACAAAGTCTTGGGGGCCCTTTTAGGGAAGTGTTAAAGAGACGCCAGAAACAGAGCTCTCTCCAAAGTTATTTTGCGAGACAGGACTCCAGTGACTCTAAAGGTGGTCCTAGTGGCATTAAGAAACAGAGAAGAGAAGTAACCCCAGAAAAGCAATTGGTACCTGAAGTGTTGATGGAAGGGGATTCCCCTTCCAAACTATAAACAATCCAATCTCTCTCCTCCTCCAGTCTCCCATACACTAAGAAGAATCTCCAATAAAGGTAAGTGTTATGCTGTTAATCTTTCAGTCATCATTTCCCATTGTATTGTTTATGTACTACATGTATATTTCATGTAAAAAATTTTTTTTGTTTTAATACTTCTGGGTGTCAGGAACGAATTAATTGTATTTACATTATTTCTTATGGGGAAAATTGATTCGCAAATCGTAGATTTCGTTAATACAGTGGACCCTCAACCAGCGATATTAATCCGTTCCTAAGAGCTCATCGTTAATCGAAATAATCGTTAGTCAAGTTAATTTTCCCTATAAGGAATAATGGAAATCAAATTAATCCGTGCAAGACACCCCAAAGTATTGAAAAAAAAAATTTTAACACATGAAATATTAATTTTAATACACATAAACTGAAGAAGACATGCACAGTTACATGACACTTACCTTTATTGAAGATCTGGTGATGATTGATGGGATGGGAGGAGGGGAGACTGTTGATCTTCTTAGTGTTTAGAAGGGGAATCCCCTTCCATTAGCACTTGAGGTAGCAAGTCTTTTTCTGGGGTTAGTTCCCTTGTTCTTTTAATGCCACTAGGACCAGCTTCAGAGTCACTGGACTTCTGTCTCACAACATATCTGTCCATAGATACCTGTACCTCTCGTTCCTTTATGACTTTCCTAAAGTGGTTCACAACATTGTCAGTGTACAGGTTGCCAACACGGCTTGCAGTAGCTGTGTCAGGGTGATTTTCATCAAAAAAGGTTTGCACTTCAAGCCACTTTGCACACATTTCCTTAATCTTAGAAATAGGCAACTTCTTCAATTTCTCTATCCCCTCCTCCGAAGCAGTTTCCTCAGGTCTGCCCTCTTGCTGTTCAAGATGATCTAGCAGCTCATTAGTGGTTAGTTCTTCATTGTCCTTCTCCACCAGCTCTTCCACATCCTCTCCACTAACCTCCAACCCCAAGGACTTCCCCAATGCCACAATGGATTCCTCAACTGGCATAGGATTCTCAGGATTAGCCTCAAACCCTTCACAATCCCTTTTGTCTACACATTCTGGCCACAGTTTTTTCCAAGCAGAGTTCAAGGTCCTCTTAGTCACTTCTTCCCAAGCCTTACCTATAATGTTTACACAATTGAGGATGGTAAAATGATCTTTCCAAAACTCTCTTAGAGTCAGTTGAGTTTCTGAGGTCACTACAAAGCACCTTTCAAACATAGCTTTTGTGTACAGTTTCTTGAAGTTGGAAATGACCTGCTGGTCCATGGGCTGCAGGAGAGGAGTGGTATTAGGAGGCAAAAACTTCACCTTAATGAAACTCATGTCCCTAGAAAGTTGCTCTGCCAAGTCTGAAGGATGACCAGGATTATTGTCTAGTACCAGGAGGCACTTAAGGTCTAATTTCTTTTCAATTAGGTAATTTTTCACATTGGGGGCAAATGCATGGTGTAACCAGTCATAGAAAAAGTCCCTAGTGACCCATGCCTTACTGTTTGCCCTCCACAGCACACACAAATTAGCCTTGACGACATTGTTTTTCCTGAACACACTGGGAGTTTCAGAGTGATACACCAATAAAGGCTTCACTTTGCAATCACCACTAGTATTGGTGCACATCAACAGATTACGCCTGTCTTTCATAGGCTTATGTCCTGGGAGTGCCTTTTTCTCCTGAGTAATGTATGTCCTGCTTGGCATTTTCTTCCAAAACAGGCCTGTTTCGTCACAAACACTTGTTCAGGTTTCAGTCCTTCACTGTCTATGTACTCCTTGAATTCCTGCACATATTTTTCAGCTGCTTTTTGGTCCGAACTTGCAGCCTCACCATGCCTTATCACACTATGAATGCCACTACGCTTCTTAAATCTCTCAAACCAACCGTTGCTGGCCTTAAATTCACTCACATCACTAGTTGCTGGTATTTTTTTTAATTAAATCGTCATGCAACTTCCTAGCCTTTTCACATATGATCGCTTGAGAGATGCTGTCTCCTGCTATCTGTTTCTCGTTTATCCACACCAATAAGAGTCTCTCAACATCTTCTACCGGTTGCGATCTCAGTTTCGAAAACATAGTTGCACCTTTGGCAAGAACAGCTTCCTTGATTGCCGTTTTCTTGCCCACAATAGTAGCGATGGTTGATTGGGGTTTATTATACAACCTGACCAGCTCAGAGACACGCACTCCACTTTCATACTTAGCAATGATCTCTTTCTTCATCTCCATAGTAGTTCTCACCCTTTTTGCTGTAGGGTTGGCACTAGAAGCTTTCTTGGGGCCCATGGTGACTTATTTTGCAGGTGCAATCACTACAAAGGCTGTGATAATATGAAATGTTCCAGTTGTATGTTTGGAAGCGACTGCGGTGGCTGGCTTGTAAACACTGGCACCCACGGGACAAGTGAGGCGCGCTCAGGCCAAAGTGGACACGTCTCGTACGGAACGAATAACGCTGGTCGGGTTTTTAAGCGCTATTCGAGGCAAAATTTTTGCGTTGAAATGTATTGCTAGTCAGATTTATCGTTAATCGATGCCATCGCTGGTTGAGGGTCCACTGTAGTAGCAACTCCAGGAACGGATTAACTATGAAAAACGAGGGACCACTGTATAACAAAAAAAAAAAAAGTAGATAAAAGTTTTTTTACACATTTTCAAATGTAAAAAAAAAAATGATGCACATTTTTTTATGTACTTTCAAATGTTGAAAAAACATATATATGTTTGGACCGTTTGAGGGTTAAGGTTCAGGATGTTGTGATCCAGTGTACTGTAAGCTTGCCTAGAGTCTGTTAAGATGCCTAGTGAATATTCATTATTCTCAAGAACTGCATAAAGGAAGTCAAACTTTTTTATAATTACTTTGTGTTTTTATTTGGCCTGTAACCTTTCTTGCACAGGGGTTGAGTATATTTAGTGATGCTAGAATATAATCTCTTACGGATTAATTTTTTGAAGATTTTAGATGACAGTGGCAGGTTAGATATAGGTATAGTTAGTTACATCGGTTGGGTTTCCTCCTCTGTGTTGGGGCAACCCTTGCTATCTTTTGCATTGTTGGGAATATGTTGCTTTCTAGTGATTTGTTGAACAATATTGCAATGGCTGGTAAAAGCACATGAGCTACTCTTTTGAGCAGTAACGATGGTACTGCTCAGAAAGTTTCCTGTGAATTTATTGTCAAGAGACACCTCGGTAGGATTAGTAGGAGCTTGGAAAACTTCAAACACGGTAGTCTCTCGCTTGAGCATTGGTACTTGAGATTTTGCTAGCTAGACAGGATCCTGTGGTAGAAAGGAAATCAATTAAGGGAGACATTATTGGAATTTATACAGTGGACCCTCGTTTTTCGTAATTCGTCCCAGAGAGTGTGACTATTATCGAAATTGACGATTTGCAAACCCATTTTCCCCATAAGAAATAATGTAAATCCAATTAATTTGTTCCAGACACCCAGAAGTATCAAAAAAAAAATTTTTTTACCTTAAAGATAGATTTACATGCTCAAAAGAATGAACATTCAACATGACGGTTACCTTTATTGAAGGCTGTTGTTGATGAATGGAAGACAGGGAGGAGGAGAGAGGGAAAAGAGGTTATTGTTTGGAAGGGGAATCCCCCTCCGTAAGGACTCTAGGTCACTTCAGGGGTCACTTCCCTAGCTTAAATATAGATTTACATGCAGAAAAGAATGCCAAATAAATGTAAAGCATTAATAAAATGTATAAATGAACATATAACATCACACTTACCTTACCTTTATTGTTGGTGCATGGCAGACGGGGCAGAGGGAGGGGAGGCGAGTTTATAGATGGAGAATATGACACTAATATCAACTCTACGGCTTATTTATCTATCACAATTCAATTATTATGACATAATGAACAATATTAATAGCATAGAAACATAGGAATATACTCTAGAATGAATAAAAGTCATTATGTATGTCAGTAGAGGTGTTGTGTTGTTGGGTGTAAAGGGCCACTGTGAGCATAAGCCGTCCATAATGGTGGTGAAGCAGCAGCTGAGGCGGTGGTGTTTTCTGTAGCCCTATATAACTCCAACAACATTGGAGGAGTTAGTAGAATCACTGAAGAAGGCATCCTCTACCACCATCACAACCACTACCACCCTCTACCACCATCACAACCACTACCACCCTCTACCACCATCACAACCACTACCACCCTCTACCACCATCACAACCACTACCACCCTCTACCACCATCACAACCACTACCACCATCACAACCACTACCACCATCACAACCACTACCACCATCACAACCACTACCACCATCACAACCACTACCACCCTCTACCACTATCACAACCACTACCACCCTCTACCACTATCACAACCACTATCATCACTACCACTATCACAACTGCTACCACCCTCTACTACCATCACTACCACCCTCTAGCACCATCACAACTGCTACCACCATCAGTACCACCCTCTACCACTATTACAACTGCTACCATCCTCTACCACTATCACAACTGCTACCACCCTCTACTACCATCACTACCACCCTCTACCACCATCACTATCACCTACCATCACTACCACCCTCTACCACTATCACAACTGCTACCACCCTCTACCACTATCACAACTGCTACCACCCACTACCACCATCACTGCCACCCTCTACCACTATCACAACTACTACCATTCTACCACCACTACTTTCGTATTTTTCTACAAACTTTTTCGTAAATTATGTGTGTTTCTCACATTCTTTACCAAAGGGCTGGTACTAGAAGCTTTCTTTGGAGCCATGTTGGCTTATTTAGCAGTTGCAAGCACTAAAACGAATGGATTATGAAATGTATCGTATGAACTCGTGGGATCATCCTCACTCACTGATAAACAATGGCACACTGGCTGGGAATGGAGTGTGAGGCTGCTCAGGGCTGTGCGTACGCGTCCGAGACAAATGACTATTTGCAAGTCAAATGACAATTTTCGAGTCAATGTTTTGACGAAAAAAAGTTAAGATTTTTTTAAATTATGACTTTCGAGCCTTATGAAAAACGAGGGTCCACTGTATGTAGTAGTAGGTTGGTAGACAGCAACTACCTAGGGAGTGTGGAAATTAGGAGAAGGTGTGGAGTTAAAAATATTAGAGGGGTTGTTGAGGTGGTTTGGTCATTTAGAGAGAATGGATCAAAGTAGAATGACATGGAGACCATATAAATCTGTAGGGGAAGGAGGCCGGGTTGGGGGCGTCCTCGAATAGGTTGGAGGGAGGGGGTAAAGGAGGTTTTGTGGGCGAGGGGCTTGGACTTCCAGCAAACGTGCGTGAGCGTGTTAGATATGAGTGAATGGAGACGAATGGTTTTTGGTACCTGATGAGCTGTTGGAGTGTGAGCAGGGTAATATTTAGTGAAGGGATTCAGGGAAACCGGTTAGTTTTACATAGTCCGACTTGAGTCCTGGAAATGGGAAGTACAATGCCCGCACTTTAACCCTTTGAGGGTCGACAGGCCCTCTCAGAGACTTGTTCTCAGGGTCGGCCAAATTTAAAAAAAAAAAATAATTTTTTCTTATGAAAAGATAGAGAATCTTTTCCCGATCATAATGACACCAAAATTATGAAATTTGATGGAAAACTTGCGGAATTATGCTCTCGCGAAGTTAGATGTCTCGGCGGTGTTTACGGATCGGCGATTTTGCCCACTTTGAGCCCCATTTTCAGCCAGTTCCACTGTACTAGTCGACAAAAAACATGAATATTTCGCTAGAACTCCATATTTTCTATTGAATGAGTGCAAGAAACCACCCATTTACCAATTTCAACTATCCAGTTCAATGGTCAGAATTTAGCAATTTTGCCAATTTCACACAAATTTCAAAAGATGCCAATTTCCGAATAGGGTCCAGAACAAACAAGAAATACATTCCTGGCACTAAAATGACATTTCCTCTGTTCATTAGTCACGTCTCAAGGCCCCTCTTACAATTTTTTGCTTTCCACTTTGAATTTTTATTCTCACAAAAAATAGAAGATTTACTGTTATGCAGACTACTGCATTAGTGTAAAAAATGGTATGA
Source organism: Cherax quadricarinatus (assembly GCF_026875155.1). Lineage (NCBI taxonomy): Eukaryota > Metazoa > Arthropoda > Malacostraca > Decapoda > Parastacidae > Cherax > Cherax quadricarinatus. The sequence goes on along the minus strand of NC_069408.1, from coordinate 30,041,989 downwards.
ATCATATTGGCGCACTTGCAAAAGAATATTAGACTCACCAGTTGATGTGAATTGGACGCTTGGCATAATTTGTTTGCTTTTGAACTTTGGTAAAAATTGAACATTTCTGCTACTTTGAGCTCAATTTCAAGGTACTTTTCATTGTAAAACCAGTCAAAATCATCTCAATTTCTATGATATGCCTTCCATTCTATAAAATGAGACCAAGAAAACTAGAATACAACAATAAATACCATACGAAAATACAGTGCAAAGTCGCTGTTTTATTCCAAAAAAACGGTCAAAGTTTTTTTTTTCTCATTATGCACTGTGTGCTGCAGGATTTTTTTTATACCATGCACACTGACCACATAGACCCATTCTTTCATATGGAGGCCTACCAGCTTTCTCCCACTAGATTTGAGGGCGCTAGAATTTAGGCATACTAGTACGTCAAAAACCCTGGGTCGTAAGCCGTACTAGTATGTCCGAAACCCTCAAAGGGTTAAAGGAGGGATTTGGGATATTGGCAGTTTAGAGGGTTAGGTTATATATCTTTATATATGCTTCTAAACTGTTGTATCTGGGCACCTCTGCAAAGAGTGATTATGTATGAGTGAGGTGAAAGTGTTGAATGATGATGAAAGTATTTTCTTTTTGGGGATTTTCTTTTTGGGTCACCCTGCCTCGGTGGGAGACGGCCAGCTTGTTGAAAAAAAAAATTATTGTAATATGGGAGTACACGAGACCGCAGTACTAGGCAAGGAGAAACAAAAATCTGGGAATGTGTAATTTATTTTCAAAGTTAGCAAATCAGTCAATAGTTAATTTTTTCATTGGGTACTTGGTTTCTAATTTTTCTGCTAGTTGCACAATATACAGAAGCCTTGTAACTAATTGTGTGTTTTTCCTTGTTTTGGCAGTGGTTAAGCGGGTGTGAGATGCCTACTGGTTTCTCAGGATTGGAAGGATACAGTGGGGGGGATGGTAGCCAGGATGTCCACCCTCCCCCTCAAGGTCAACCTGTATCACAGTCTCAAGCACACCAGCTGGTGAGTGTTACTGTTATTGTGTTAAAGAAGAGGTAGCCATCACTGGAGCAAGGATTGTTTCTCATTGGAAATGTACTGGCAGTGAATATAATTTGGCAAGTTTGATTTAATTAGTTTCAGAATGTCAGGGTGTTGCAGTCAGACATACTATAGTAATGTATGTAGTTCTACTTAATGAGGTTATAGTGATGTAAACATTTTGAACATAGCTTGCATTTTCAAGTACATGCACACATGGACACAAACATTTATCCATGCACTGGCAATGGATATAATTTTGTAAAAAAAAAAAAAAAGAAAGTAAGTGGTTTACTCGGTTTTACTTCAAAAAAAATTGTTCAACGCCAAAAATTAGAGATGTAACACTATGAGCTTAGCTATGTTTTTATATCAACAAAAAGTTTAATGAGGTAGGTAATCACATGTGTACATGATCCACATACACTAATGTACACATTACTCTTGAACTCACTTATTAGGGTGAACAATAGTAACCATTTTTTTTTTTAACTATAGTTTCATTTTTAATTTAAACAGTGGGTTGTATATGCGAAAGGTTATCTTTTAATGCAGTAATTTATATGTCTGGTTTCTTACATAAATTTAACCCCTTAACCCCTTCAGGGTCCAAGGCCCAAATCTGAAGTGGTGCCCCAGTGTCCAAGAATTTTCAAAAAAAAAAAATTTGTTATTTTTTATGAAATGGTAGAGAATCTTTTTGTGAAGGTAATAAAACAAATAGTACGAAATTTGATGGAAAATTGACGAAATTATGCTCTTGCAAATTTTGATGTGTCAGCGATATTTACGAATCGGTGATTTTACGGACTTTGACTCCCATTTTAGGCCAATTACATTATTCCAGTCAACCAAATTCTTAGCTATTTCACTAGTATTACTTCTATTCTATCGATTGAGCACAAGAAATCGCCAAGTCAACTGTTTCAACTACAAATTAAAGTGATCGGAAATTGTTAATATGGCCAATTTAACACAAAGTTCAGAATATTCCAGTTTCAAAATAGGGTCCAGAATAAACAATGTAGGTATTCCAGGAACTAAACTAACATTTCCTCTGTTCATTAGTTATGTTTTGAGGCTTTACAAATAAATTCCATTTTGATTTTTTATTCACATAATGAATTTTTATTCACACCAAAAAATAGAGGATTTACTATTATGCAATACTGTAATAATTGTATAACTATCATCACCATATTTGTGAATGCATATTAGACCCACCAGCTGGCGTGTATTAGATTTGTGAGGTTGTTTGTTTACTCTTGAATATCGGCAAAAATTTAACATTTCTGCTACTTTGAGCTCAGTTTCAGGCCATTTCCAGTGCTAAAACTAATCAAAATCATCTCTATTTCTGTAATATGTCTTCCATTCTATCAAATGAGACCAAGAAATCGCAAATACAACTATGAAAATCATACGAAAAAACACTGCAAAGTCACTGTTTTAATCGAAAAATCATGATTTCAGTTTTTTTCTCTCATTATACACAGTGTGCTGCAGGATCTGTTTTATGTGGTGCACATATACCACATAGATGTATTCTCTCATATCTAGGCCCAAATGTACCACTCACAGTTTATCAGAGTGAGCTGAGACCATGACGTAGATCTACGGTTTGGACCCTGAACGTAAAGCCGTAGATCTATGGGACGGACCCTGAAAGGGTTAACTGTGGCATACCAAGAAGTTAAAATTCTTGTACATTTGGGAAGGCTTTGAATTTCTTTTCTTGGAGATTAATTAACCCTTTCAATGATTGTCACATTGAACTAAGTCATTGAGGCCAGTCCCCCTAATGTAGTAATACATCAAGAATTCAGCTCGCTCAGATAAGCTGTGAGTGGTAAATTTTGGCTTAGATATGAGAGAATGGGTCTGTGTGGTGAATGTGCACAGGGGAAATCTAAACTTTGACTTGTGTTTGGTTTAAAATAGTAACTTTAGAGGCATTTTCTAGGATGGTTTTATTGGCTGTTTCTTGGTACCATTTGATAGAATGGAAAACATACTATTGAAATGTAGTTGAAAGTAGCGGAAATATTTGATTTTTGCCAATTTTCCCAAGGACAGGTAAGGCCCCCTACACCCCTCAGCCTGTGTTGTGGGGTTTTTAATAAGTCTGATTCAATTATTGGGATACCGTAAACCATGACCAATCATTCCTGGTTATATTTCATTATCTGGGAAATATTGTAAATTTTCAGTTATGAATTAAAAATGGAAGGCAAGCATAATATAGGAGAGCTGGGGATGTGATTAATGAACATAGGAAATGTTTTAATGCCAGGAATGTCTACATTCCTTATTTTGGACTATTTTTAAAATTTGTATTTGTTTTTATTTTATGTAAAATTGGCCAAATTACTGACTTGGGCACTTTATAGGATAATTTTAATAGATGAATAGGCATTTGCTTGTGCCCAGTTGATAGAGCAGAAGGCATACTTGTGAAATTGCTAAAAGTTTTGTTGAATGGAGCAATGGAATTGGCTTACAATAGGATTCATGAGTGAAATTGTCAATGCAGAAATTGTGCTGAGAATGACAGCTTTGCTCCTGTGTAAATTCCGTAAGCTTTGCATCATTATTTTTAAAAAAATTGGACTTTGAGAGTGACTTTGTAAATGGTCTGAGTCAGATCTAAACATCGTAAGCTCGTCTCTCCTATGTGTGGGTTATTTTTGTAATATTCCAGTCACTGTATTGTGCCTTTTAATTTTGGGGGTCTGGATAGTGAAAGGGTTAAGAGTGCATTTTTATTAATCGTATAAGACTGAACTGAGTGGAATCTGATAAAAACTAATTGTTGTGGTGTGTTAAAGTTTTGCAAAAAAAAAAAAAAATATCAGAAGCACTGGTGTAAATGTGCAAGTGATATTGTGTTACTGTTGGCAAGTTAATTGAGCGGTCAGGTGAATTAGGTAATATAAGGTCTAGAACAACGAACCTTTCTGATGGAATGAGAGCTAATGAATCATTGGCTTGGAAGAAATTTTTAAAAATGCAGTGGAACTCCGGTCTTTGTACTTAATCCGTTCCAGAAGGTCAGTCTAACTCTGAAACATACGAAAACTGAATTAATATTTTCCATAAGAAATAATGTAAATACAATTAATCCATTCCAGACACCCAAAAATATTAACAAAAAATACATTTTTTAAAGAATAACTATAGTTTTACATACAGAAAACAATGAGAAATAAATATAAATGACTAATTTTAATGATATATGAACATTACATACCTTTAATGAAGACTCTTCTTGGCATATTGAAGAAGGCGAGGAGGGGAGAGGGAGTTGGGGATGTTGTTTAGAAAGGGAATCCCCCTCCATAAGGACTTCAGGTATCAAAGCCCTCTCTGGGGTTACTTCCCTTCTTTGTATTTTACTGGCACTGAACCCCTGTCGCACTAAAAATATGTACAGAGAGCTCTGTTTCTGGCGTCTCTAAGATTTGCCTAAAATGGGACAAGGTATTGTCACTGAACATGTTGCAGATACGGCTTGTATTAGCTTTGTCAGGATGATATTTTTCAACAAAAGTTTGCAACTCTTTCCACTTTGCACACATGTTCTTAATCATTGAAGAAGGCACCTTCTCCCTTCTCTCTTTCTCCTCCTCCTCTGAAGCACTTTCCTCAGCTGTGATCTGTTGCTGTTCCAGATGAAAGTCTTGTCTTGCAGCTCTTCCAATACATCTTGGCAAGCTCGGCTAAACATACGCCACTCGTATTTTTCTACAATCTCTCTCTTGAATTCTGTCTTGTTTCTCACCTTCTTTACAATATGGCTGGCACTAGGAACTTTCTTTGGGCCCATGGTGGCTTATTTCGCAGTCACAATAAAAAAACAAGCACAAAAATTGGGAATGTTTCGGATGAATGCTCACTCAACCAGTGACAAAGTCAGACTACCGGCGTTCCCGGGCGGGCGGACGCATATGATACATACGATTTCCGGATTGAGGTACGGAAACTGGATCAAAATTTTGCCTAAAAAAAGTATTCTAAATCCGAATTGTACGATATGCGGACCATATGAAAATTGGAGGTCCACTGTAGCTCTATTGTTCAAGTATATTTTTTAAATTTGCCACTTTAGGATCTGTAGTATTGCTATATTCCTTGTAAGTACAGTAATTAATGAAGCTTGGTGTGTAAACACACAGGTGGTATATAATTAGTGGATCAGAGGTGTATTGTTAACTTATTACACAACCTCTGTTGTTCTGGCAAAATGGATAATCCTGCAAGGCTGTGGGACCAGGGTTGCTGGAAAATCAGTGGTGTACCTGTACTAGGGATGAGGTGATGCCAAAATTTTTTACCAGTACTGATACTCAATTTTAGGCTGGCACTAATACTATCAAAGTTAGCCTATACCCTCTGATACTGATATAGTACTCAATTTTAGGCTGATATTTTGGTACAGCCCTAGTATGTACCATTAATAGGGAGAAGAAGAAATCACAATCTCAGAAACCTTCATGGTACTGTGCATCTACTTTCCTTCCTGTCGAAGCAATATACAGTAGTCCATAAAGTTGTGACTTTTACAGCTGTATTGTGTGACATGAGTTGTGGGCTTGCTGGGCTTGAAGCACCATTATGGCCATCCTTTTTATTCTCATTCATCTCAGACCTGGGGAATGCCACATCAGAATCACTGCTCTCACAGTTAGTGCCTGTTGGTGTTAGCAGTAAGTGGTTAATTGTGATAAGATTGAGGGATTTTCGTCTGTATGCCATAGTTAACTAAGGCTAAGAGGTTAACTGCTTCCATTGTGCTTTACATGGGGTATGTGCTTTTGTATACTGCACACTAACAGTGCATAGACCCATTCTCTCACATTTAGACCTGAATGTGCTGCTCATTGCAAATTTGAAGGCACAACAAATTATGCATAGCAGTATGTCAAAAACTGATTGCTTGACCATACCTATACATCACAAATGCCTGATATAATGGACTAGGTTCACTGCATTGATGATACTGTACTACCAGACAAAGACAAATGCCTCAAGTAGCATATTAATCTGTTGCATCAATGGCACACAATGGACAAACAGAAAATCCTTGGTTTAATCGACTTCAGAAACAGAACAAAATCTGCTGGGTCATTTGATTCAGAATTAGTAGACAAAATGTATTGGGTAATGAATTACCGTTTTATTAGGATCATGGCAAAATATCGTCTATACTACAGTTGCCATTAACCCTTTCAGGGTCGAGAGGCTCTCTCCTAAACTTTTTCTCAGGGTTGAAAATTTTTGGAAAACAAAAATTATTTTTTCTTATGAAAAGATAGAGAATCTTTTCCCGGTCATAATGACACCAAAAGTATGAAATTTGATGGAAAACTTATGGAATTATGCTCTTGCGAAGCTAGCGGTCTCAACAATGTTTACGCATCGGCGATTTTGCCCAATTTAAGCCCTCTTTTTGGCCAATTCCAGTGTACTAGTCAACAAAAATCATAACTATTTCACTAGAACTCCATTTTTTTCTATCGAATGAGTACAAGAAACCACCCATTTACTGATTTCAACTATCCAATAAAGTGGTCAGAAATTAGCAATTTTGCCAATTTCACACAAATTTCAAAAGATGCCAATTTCCAAATAGGGTCCAGAATAAACAAGACAGACATTCCTGGCACTAAAATAACACTTTCCCTGTTCATTAGTCACATCCCCAGGCCCCTCTGACATTTCTTTTGCTTTCCACTTTGAAATTTTATTCTCACAAAAAATAGAAGATTTACTGTTATGCAGACCACTGCATTAGTGTAGAAATGGTATAAATAATATCAACGCACTTGTGAAAGAATATTAAACTCACCAGTTGATGTGTATTGGATGCCTGGCATGATTTGTTTACTTTTGAACTTTGGCAAAAATCGAACATTTCTGCTACTTTGAGCTCAATTTCAAGGTACTTTTCATTGTGAAACCAATCAAAATCATCTCAATTTCTGTAATATGTCTTCCATTCTATAAAATGCGACCAGGAAAACTAGAATACAGCCATAAATACCATACAAAAATACAGTGCAAAGTCGCCGTTTTATACCAAAAACATGATCAGAGTTTTTTTTTCATTATGCACTGTGTGCTGCAGGATTTTTTTATACTGTGCACACTGACCACATAGACCCATTCTTTCATATGTAGGCCTACCAGCTTTCTCTCGCTAGATTTGAAGGCGCTAGAATTTACACGTACTAGTACATGCGTCAATAACTCTGGTGCATGAGCTGTACTAGTACGTCGGAAACCCTGAAAGGGTTAACCCCTTGACTGTCGCAACCCCCAATCCTGAGGTGTCTCCTGGTGTCGCAAAATTTCAAGAAAAAAAAAATTATTTTTTCTTATGAAATGATAGAGAATCTTTTCCCGGTTGTAATGACACCAAAAAGACGAAATTTGATGGAAAACTGACGGAATTATGCTCTCGCGAAGTTAGCGACCTCGGCGATATTTACAAATCGGCGATTTCGCCCACTTTGATCCCTATTTTCTGCTAATTCCGTTGTTCCAGTCGACCAAACTCATAGCTATTTCTTTAGAACTCCATTTTTTCTATTGATTGAGTACAAGAAACTGCCCATTTACCGATTTCAACTACCCAATAATGTGGTCAGAAATTTGCAATTTGGCCAATTTCACGAAAATTAAAAAATATGACAATTTCGAAATAAGGTCCAGAATGAACAATGCAGACATTCCTGGCTCTAAAATAACATTTTCTTTGTCCATCAGTCATGTCTCCAGGCCCCTCTGATATTACTCTTGCTTTCTATTTTGAATTTTTATTCAAACAAAAAATAGAAGACTTACTATTATGCAGACTACTGCAATACTGTAATAATTGTATAAATAACATCAACCCATTCATGACTGCATATTAGAATGGCTAGTTGGACATTTATTGGACAATGACATCATTTGTTTACTTTTGAACATTGGCAAAAATCAAACATTTCCCCTACTTTGAGCTCCATTTCCATGTTCTTTTAATAGTAAAATCAATCAAAATCACCTCTATTTCTATAATATGTTTTCCATTCTATCAAATGAGACCAAGAAAATGAGAATACACCCATAAATACTATACGAAAATAGACCACAAAGTCGGCATTTTAATTAAAAAAATGGTCGGAGTTTTTTTTTCTCATTATGCACTGCGTGCTCCAGGATTTTTTTTATATGGTGCACACTGACCACACAGACCCATTCTCTCACATGTGGGCCTACCAGCTTTCTCCTGCTTGTTTTGAAGCCGCTAGAATTTATGAGTATATATACGTCAAACACGGTACCTCGTAAGACGTATATATACGGCCGCGACAGTCAAAGGGTTAAAGGACATCCCCTGTTAGTTAAATCATGGGTATTCTCTACTAAGAAAATAGTCAGAGTACAGTAAATTAGTGACACCTCTGCTTAATGGACTAATGGAAAGAGGGGTGTCTCTCTCTCTAAAGGACAACCCATCATATTGAACTGCCCAATGCAACCATGGCCAGCAGGCTGCTAACATCAGCAGCTGGAATGAACAGGCAGTTAACAGAAAAGCCTGGCCCCAGGCCAGGATGTGACAGCAGGAAAACTTGAAACTGGTCACACGTGTACTGGTCACAAACATTGTAGAGAGAGCCTACTGGCCATGCATACAACTGCTTACAGACTAAATCTTGATGCAATGAACTCGATTCGTTGTAGTGGATAAAATTTTGATGTAGTGGATTTGTTCATTTTATCAAACATTTGTCTGGCCATATATGTGGTGTTATCCAAAATCAGTTTTATAGGGGTCTGTAATGTCGAGGTTTTACTGGACATAGAGAGTTAAAAGCACAATATGATACAGTACTTAATTTTATAGTAAAATAGCAAAACTATGTAAATCCAGAGAAAACAAGTTCATACAATTAATAACAGACTGGTGTCTAATGGGCCAGGGACTCCTCTTGCCTAGGAACAATGAGAACGGCCTGGTTGATCAGACCCTGATCCACCACGAGGCCTGGTCTCAGACCAGGCTGCAGGGTCGTTGACCCCAAAACCCCCTCCAGGTATACAGCAGACAAGGTCTGCTACATTTAGCATACTACCGGACCATGTGGACAAATGTGCGATATAACAGACTTGGTCCGCTGCAGTGATGAGTCCGCCAGACCCCCATACAGCGGACTCAGTGAACCTTTGGCCAAGAATGATGTCTTGTAGGGTCTCGTTATACCAAGGTTTTGCTGTACTGTTTTGTTTCACTTCAGTTAAATTTCATAAGGGAATTCCAAGTCTTAACATGCAGACATAAATCACCATTGTTTAATTGGCACAATACTTATACTTATGGTAGTTGTGTGTTGACATTGTATTCAACAGTTTGTTTTTAGTTGATTAATAATGTATTACTGTACATTTGTATCACTGACCTTTTTTCCTGTGCTTAGGCACACTTGCTCATCTTTCCTATGTTTCATGAGCACTTCTTATGACGGATTAATCTTACAAATGTCTACTTACATTCAGTATATACATATCTTTACTTTTCTGTGAACTTCATAATTCTTAATCATGCAGTATTGAATTTCCAACCTAGATAACGTACAAATGTTAGTTGGCCTCTGAGCCACTCATTTCCCATCTGGCCTATGGGTCATGGGAACTCTTCACCCAACAGTAAAATAGTAATGATCATTCTTTTTATAATTTTCTTTTTCACTCAAAAGAGACTCATTATGGCCAATAATATATGGTACCTACATAATTCATAGCTAAAGAAGCAGAGCTGTTTATTAACCCTTTGAAGGTTTTGGCTGTACTAGTATGGCTTACGACCCAGGGTTTTGACGTACTAGTACGCCTAAATTCTAGCGCCCTCAAATCTAGTGAGAGAAAGCTGGTAGGCCTACATATGAAAGAATGGATCTATGTGGTCAGTGTGCACAGTATAAAAAAAATCCTGCAGCACACAGTGCATAATGAGAAAAAAAACTGACCGTGTTTTTGGAATAAAACAGCGACTTTGCACTGTATTTTCGTATGGTATTTATTGTTGTATTCTAGTTTTCCTGGTCTCATTTTATAGAATGGAAGACATATTACAGAAATTGAGATGATTTTGATGGATTTTACAATGAAAAGTACCTTGAAATTGAGCTCAAAGTAGCAGAAATGTTCGATTTTTACCAAAATTCAAAAGCAAACAATGATGCCAAGCGTCCAATACACGTCAACTGGCGAGTCAGTATTCTTTCACAAGTGCGCTGATATTATTTATACCATTTCTACACTAATGCAGTAGTCTGCATAACAGTAAATCTTCTATTTTTTGTGAGAATAAAAATTCAAAGTGGAAAGCAAAAGAATGTAAGAGGGGCATGGGGACGTGACTAATGAACAGAGGAAATGTTATTTTAGTGCCAGGAATATTTATTCTGGACCCTATTTGGAAATTGTAGAAAAACATAATAAAACACACAGTAGATAATAATACATGAAACATATCGTATAAGTACTATGTTGGTACTTCCGCACCAACTCCACTTCCCGCATACCTCACTTGTGTTTTTCTATGATTTCATCAGCACTGTCCTTTTTACTTACTTTCTTAGGACCCATGGTTAGAAAAAAGAAATTTTGCAAAATAACTGCACAAAAAGCACAAAATGCAAGCACAACACAAGAGAGATGCTTCCACAGCGAGGTAAACATGTGCACTGCTGAGCGGATGTTGTGGCGTTCGCTGCGCCAACTAGTGGCTTGTAACTCGGAGCAAAATGTCGACCAAGCGATGGCTCGTAACTCGGAAAACTCGTATATTGGGGCACTCTTAAGTCAAGGTACTACTGTACTTATATTGAAGACAGATGTTAACACCCATGGTAGAATAGGCATGAGGCCAGTGAAAATTGCACATCACAGGATGCAATGTAAAATGACACCTACTCACCCAAGTGAATCATTAATGGTAAGGTAAACCCAGCTATCTTAGATCTTGGAGGTGCAGGGTAGTGACAAGTTAATAAGAACAAAGCACCACATCCAGACTGTCAGAGTTGCCCAAATAAGTAGAGATGACTTCTGCAGTAGCTTAGGATAAAGTGAAGAATTAACCCTTTCAGGGTCGCCAGGCCCTCTCCGAGACTTGTTCTCAGGGTCGCCCAAATTTAAAAAAAAAAAAAATTTCTTATGAAATGATAGAGAATCTTTTCCTGATCATAATGACGCCAAAAGTACGAAATTTGATGGAAAACTTACAGAATTATGTAATGCTGTGTACATCACTAGCATTACCTGTGGTCCACTATCCATGCCAGTGGAAACACTATCATCACTTTTGCTTGCTGGCACTGGGTCCTATACTCTCTAATTTGTTCCTTGGGGTTACTCTAAGAATACTACCAGACTACATGCAGCACCAAATAATTGATACTTAATTATCACTTGTTTGATCTTAGTTGCTAGGAAATCATTTGTCATTAATACTCGCATCTGTGGGTAAATCTTAAGGAAATCTTAGCTTTCCCTTACAGTGTGGGCATATTGTGGACACAGACTTGAGGTAGATGGCTGGGGGTCACTGGAGTTTTTATCATTATTCTCAGCATTTCCTCCATCACTTTTGGTTATTTTCTCTTCAAAACCATAGAATTCATTTCCAGATTCTAAATCCTCATTGTTGGTATTGTCTCTGGAGAATAACAGACACTGTATTCTTCTCAAAGTAACCATATCCTGATAGTGCACCATGGTGAATTCAGATGGCAGTCCTGTGATGCATTACAGTGGCCCTGATTTTTTGTATACCATTTGCACTGACCATGCAGACCTGTTCACTCATACCTAGGCCTCCCAGGCATGTTTCACCAAATGTGAAGGCACTAGAATTTGTCTGTAAATACATAAGTGACATTTGCCTTAATGTATTTTTGAGTGAAAGTGAAAGGGTTAAGGTTAAAAACAAGTACAGGTACCATCTGACTTAGGACCGAGTTCGGTTCCAACCAACCGGTTGTAAGTCGAAATGGACGCAAGTCGAACCTTACTACTGAATGTCAACATCACATTTTTGTAAAGACTATTTTATTGTTTTATTTTGGTATTTCATTTTTTACATTACTTTTTATGCTGTTAGCACTGTATTTTATACTGTAAGGTTTAGGATAAACACTGTGTACAACACAAACAGTTGTTTGTTTCCCAGAAATTTGGCATACAAAACACGGTCGTAAGTCGAATGGTCGTATGTTGAGCAGGTCGTAAGTCGAATGGTAGGTGTATTCTGTTGCATATCATTAGTTGGGCCATTTGTAGAAAAAAAAATATATACAGTTGACCCCCGCCTTACGATATTAATCCGTTCCTGAGAGCTCATCGTAATTTGAAATTTCTTCATAAGAAATAATGGAAATCAAATTAATCCGTGCAAGACACCCCAAAGTATGAAAAAAAAAATTTTTTTACCACATGAAATATTAGTTTTAATACACACAAACTGAAGAAGACATGCACAATTGCTACTCTACTAAGAATAGAATACATGACACTTACCTTTATTGAAGATCTGGTGATTATTGATGGGATGGGAGGAGGGGAGAGTGTGGAAGTTATTGTTTAGAAGGTGAATCCCCTTCCATTAGGACTTGAGGTAGCAAGTCCTTTTCTGGGGTTACTTCCCTTCTTCTTTAATGTCACTAGGACCAGCTTGAGAGTCACTGGACCTCTGTCACACAACAAATCTGTCCATAGAGCTCTGTACCTCCAGTTCCTTTAAGATTTGCCTAAAATGGGCCACAACATTGTCATTGTAATAGTCACCAGCACAGCTTGCAGTAGCTGTGTTAGGGTGATTTTCATCCATAAAGGTTTGCACTTCAACCCACTTTGCACACATTTCCTTAATCTTTGGAGTAGACACAATGGATTCCACAACTGGCATAGGCTTCTCAGGGTTAGCCCCAAACCCTTCAAAATCTTTCTTAATTTCCATACTAATTCTCACCCTTTTTACCACAGGTTTGGCACTAGAAGCTTTCTTGGAGCCCATGGTGACTTATTTTGCAGTTACAAGCACAAAAAACACTGGGATAAGGTGAAATGTACCGAATGTATGTGTGGATGCGACCGCACTGACTGGCCTCAGCTGCACGTCCCACGTGCAGCTGAGGCCACATGTGGGACGTGTCCCGGACGAATCACGTAAGGCGAGCTTTTTATCATGAGGCGAGGCAAAATTTTTGCGTTCAAATGCTTTGTATGGCAGATTTAACGTAACGCGATGCGTTCGTAAGGCTGGGGTCCACTGTATATATATATATACACATGTACTCTTACATAATTAGTCTGTAACTGGCCAAGGTCAAAATTTTTTTTCGACCTTGCCTGTTGACTACTGGAGTATTTATTCATGGAAAAAACATGCAAATTAAGCATTAAAGTTGGACGTTGTTTAACCCTTTGACTGTCGCAACCCCAAATCCTGAAGTCCTGGTGTCGCAAAATATTTGAAAAGAAAAAAAAATTATTTTCTCTTATGAAATGATAGAGAGCCTTTTCCCGATAAGGACACCAAAAGTACTAAATTTGATGGAAAACTTATGGAATTACGCTCTCGCGAAGTTAGCGACCTCGGCGACATTTACGCATCGGCGATTTTGCCCACTTTGAGCCCAATTTTCGGCCAATTGCATTGTTCCAGTCCACCAAACTCATAGCTATTTCTTTAGAACTCCATTTGTTCTATCAATTGAGTACAAGAAACCGCCCATTTACCGATTTCAACTACCCAGTAAAGTGTTCAAATTGGCAATTTGGCCAATTTCATGCAAATTAAAAAATATGTCTATTTCAAAATAGGGTCCAGAATGAACAATGCAGACATTCCTGGCACTAAAATAACATTTTCTCTGTTCATCAATCACATCTCCTGGCCCCTGTTATAATACTCTTGCTTTCTATTTCTAATTTTTATTCACACAAAAAATAGAAGATTTACTGTTATGCAGATTACTGCAATTTTATTTTTTTTATTATCACACTGGCCGATTCCCACCAAGGCAGGGTGGTCCGAAAAAGAAAAACTTTCACCATCATTCACTCCATCACTGTCTTGCCAGAAGGGTGCTTTACACTATAGTTTTTAAACTGCAACATTAACACCCCTCCTTCAGAGTGCAGGCACTGTACTTCCCATCTCCAGGACTCAAGTCCAGCCTGCCGGTTTCCCTGAACCCCTTCATAAATGTTACTTTGCTCACACTCCAACAGCACGTCAAGTATTAAAAACCATTTGTCTCCATTCACTCCTATCAAACACGCTCACGCATGCCTGCTGGAAGTCCAAGCCCCTCGCACACAAAACCTCCTTTACCCCCTCCCTCCAACCTTTCCTAGGCTGACCCCTACCCCGCCTTCCTTCCACTACAGACTGATACACTCTTGAAGTCAACCCATTCATGACTGCGTACTAGAATGGCTAGTTGGACATTTATTGGAAAATGACGTCATTTGTTTACTCTTGAACATCAGCAAAAAAATCGAACATTTCTGCCACTTTGAACTCCATTTCAAGGTCCTTTTCTTAGTAAAAAGAATCAAAATCACTTCTATTTCTATAATATATTTACCATTCTGTCAAATGAGACCAAGAAAACAAGAATATACAACCATCAATACTATACGAAAATATACCTCAAGGTTGGCGTTTTAATCCAAAAACACGGAGTTTTATTTTTCTCATGCACTGCGTGTTGTAGGATTTTTTTTATGCTGTGCACATTGACCACACAGACCCATTCTCTCACACAGGGGCCTACCAGCTTTCTCCTGCTCGATTTGAAGCCAGTAGAGTTTTTGAGTATGTATACGTCAAACACATTGGCTTGTAATGTATATATACGACCAAAACAATCAAAGGGTTATATCTGTCTTGGGCTATTTTTGTGCCCAAACATCTTTAGCCTAACATTTGTTAGTACAGCAACAGTTATCAGAGTGTGACCAATTTGATTTTGATAAGGTACTTTTTCTTGGCCATGTACACATACATGTACTATATATATAAAAAAATGAACCCATTATTTATTTGACTAAATTTTTCAAAAGTATTTCATGGTCACATCATGTACCACTTCTAAATAATGTTCATAATACTATTGACAGCATGTACACTACTCTTGTTAAATTAATTTTTTATTGTACTTCAACATTATTTGTGACTATACAAAGCCATTGATTTTAATAATACTGATCAGGACATTTCCAGTGCAGGAATATATTCTTGGGAGTATTTTTATTATACAGTACCACATGTCATTGTTGCAACTTTGGAATGTATATCAAAAAATGATGAAAATGTGGGGCTGGTGCTACAGTACAAGGTAAGTGGGGGATATATCCAGGGTGGCTCCTCTTCTCTTTGTATTGTATCTCATGACTATTTCTCATTTATGCTGTCAAGGCCAGACTTTGTGATAACTATATTATCTTTTTATTTTTTCTGAAATGTAAAGGAAAATTAGTCTTCTGATTTTTATTTAATGTGTTTTTCCAGTGGTTTTGTATAGATATTTGATGAAATACTCAAGCTATATTGTTAAATTTCATTTTATGCTGTGCAAATGATGATACACTAAGAAAATGTGAAGTAGCAAATAATTTTTCATAAAGTCTTGCCTTGAGTGATTTTTTTTTTTCTTTTTGGCCATCATTGGTTGCTGTGGCAGAATATGTTACATTGTGTTTAGGATGTGTTAAATATGCCTTGAGGTATAACGTACCTCCTCTTACTAGATAAGGGCCCATGTATGATGTAGAACTTGCAACTACAAGAATATTTTTGCTTCTTGATTAGGATGAAAATGGGAAAGTGATATTAACCAGTGATGTTTCTGAGTATAGGGCAAAAAAATTTCCATTACAGTTTTTGTAAGGAATGCCATCATCAGAAACAAATGTATATTTTTAAGCTAAGTGTTGTACCATAAAGGCAACTGGAACTTGTGTGCCATTAATATCGTAATATGGCATTATGTAGACTTACCCAGTATGTAGTTTTAGTCCTTTAGTTATTGTGTTTTGTATACTGGAGGTTGACCATTAGAAATAACGCATTGAGAAAGTATTAGTACCCCTTTATACGAGTGTTTACCACAGTATTGTGCCGAAAGATCTACAGATAATTTTCAAAAGTATGCGAAAAATACAGAACTGAGCTATGCAACATAATCACATTGTGCATTTATTATATACAGTAGTTGTCTTCAGTCATGATGAAGTGCATTTTACTTCAGTTTAATGTTTTAACAGTGTTTGCAGTGTACAGTTCTGTATTCTGACATGTATAAATGTTGTACATATTTGCAAATATTTACTGTATGTAAAAATAACATTTGTAAAAGCTCTACATGAGCACCCAGGAATTCTGTCAAATGGTTTAAATATTCTTTCTGGAAAAACAAGTAATCGTGATAACCTGCCGCTGTTTATACCTCAGTATTAGTGTAAACGATCACACCTAATGGTATACCCAAGATGCGCACACTTGTTTATATTTTACTACCTACACAGTTACTATCCCAGAAAATTTATACATTTAAATAAATCATTGCAACTATGAATATGCTGTAGCAGTATACAGTAAATCATCTGTATGACACATATGTACGTAATGGACTTGAGAAATATGAACAGTATGATCAGTCAATTTGGAAACAGTGGACAAGGTCCGTTAGTAACAGAATTGGCCATTATTACAATCCCAGCAAAAACTTTCTGTCCACCACAATTGCCATTACTGGCCACACACTTTTCCCTGTTAGCCCATTATATGAAGAGTTTGCTGTATATATTTAGTTTTATATAAATGTAAAGACTGAGTTTGAGGAATTATAATTTAGGCAGGTGGGAAAGACTTAAAACATCTTCACAGGATAGTGTAGAGTAAGTCAATGGTCCAGAAAAAAATCCATCACCATCAGGAATCATATTCTGGAACATGACATAATAATTTACAACCATAGTGTATAATAGAAAATAAAATGAGATATTAACACACATGAGAAATTTAAAAAATTAGGTTAACAAACCAGTAAGGACATTGTTATATACCTGCACGAGTCAGAAGTTACTCTTGTAAGGCAAACTGCAAGATGAAATGTAAACAGAACTAAACACACCTAAAGAGGGTAAATTTTAGAGTAAATTGCAGAATCACTATGATTATTGCATACCTACCTACCTAACTTGACCCAACCCACAGTGGACTCTCATAATTTACATGTGTTAGGTTCCTGAAAGCAGTATTGTTGATAAAATAGCAACTTGTGATGTGAATAACATATGGGAAACATAGGGTTGCTTTTTTTTTTTTTTTTTTGGTACTTCCCAGGAAAATCAAGCAAATTATTTTTAAATTAAAGTTTTCAGCAAAAACAATGCAAGTTTTTATACAATGTAGATGTCGTGGTAAAACTACTACTATCACTTCTGAATTCACATCCTACAAGTGTTAAAGATGACTAAGGAAATTGTCAAGTGGGAAGAGAACCTTGAATAAAAGGTTCTTTCTATCAGGTACATCTTGACTGAAGGAATCGATGCCTGAATCACTCAATAAGCGAGGCCTCGCTCAACTTGTCTTTACCTTTTAAAGCATTGGGATTCCAAGAAAATGGTAAATAAGCATATGCTTGAACTTACAATCATCTGATGCATTAACACACAGAAACAAGATAAAATGAACTATCACTCCCTTAAAGTCAGGTTCAATTTTCTCTCGCTTGTTGATGTAAGTTCTTGACAGCATTTTCCAAAAAATACACCTGCTTTGTCAGCACTAACCTTTTGACAGTCAACACCCCTTCTTCTTTAAAAATATTCTTCTAAAATCGTAGAGAATCTTTATTTTAAAGATGATACCAAAAATGCAAATTTTGATGCAGAATTTATGGAATTATGCAAGCGTGAAGTTGGAGGTCGGGAGCACCCAATTTGAGAACTATTTTAGTCCATTTACAGTAGTCTGTGGGGTTGTAAGAGAAGTGAATGCTCGGGTGTTGGCAAGAGGTTTAGGGTTAAAAGATAGAGAATCTAACAAAGTGGGAGTTGTCTCAGTTGCTCTTTGCTGATGACAGTGTGCTTTTGGGAGATTCTGAAGATGAGTTACAGAGGTTGGTGGATGAGTTTTGTAGGGTATGTAAAAGAAAATTGAAACCGAATACTATAGGAAAGAGTAAGATGAGGCTAAAAAAAAAATTAGGTAATGGAAGATTGAATGTCAGGTTGGAGGGAGAGAGTATGGAGGAGGTGAATGTATTCAGATATTTAGGATTGGATGTGTCAGCAGATGGGTCTGTGTAAGATGAAGTGAATCGTAGAATTGACGAAGTGAAAAGAGGCGAGTGGTGCACTTAGGAGTCTGTGGAGACAAAGAACTTTGTCCATGGTAGCAAAGAGGGGAATGCATGAGAGTATAGTTATACCAATGCTCTTATATGGGTGTGAAGTATGGGTGGTGACTGTTGCAACAAGGAGAAGGCTGGAGGCATTGGAGATGTTATATCTGAGGGCAATGTGTGGCGTGAATAAAATGCAGAGAATTTGTAGTTTGGAAATTAGGAGGTGCTTGATTTCCAAAACTATTATCCAGAGGGCTGAGGAGGGGTTGTTGAGGTGGTTCGGACATATAGAGAGGATGGAACGAAATAGAATGACTTCAAGAGTGTATAAATCTGTAGTGGAGGGAAGGCGGGGTAGAGGTCAGCCTAGGAAAGGCTGGAGGGAGGGAGTAAAGGAGGTTTTGTGTGTGAGGGGCTTGGACTTCCAGCAAGCATTCATGAGCATGTTAGATAAGAGCGAATGAAGACAAATGATTTTTAGGATTTGACGTGCTGTTGCAGTGTGAGCAGGGTAACATTTATGAGGGGATTTGGGGAAACCGGCAGGCCGGACTTCGAGTCCTGGACATGGGAAGTACAGTGCCTGCACTCTGAAGGAGAGGTGTTAATGTTGTAGTTATAACTATAGTATAAGCATGCCTCTGGCAAGACAGTGATGGAGTGAATGATAGTGAAAGTTTCTTTTTTGGGCCATCGTACCTTGGTAGGAAATGGCCGATGTGTTAATAAAATACAGTGGACCCCCGGTTAACGATATTTTTTCATTCCAGAAGTATGTTCAGGTGCTAGTACTGACCGAATTTGTTCCCATAAGGAATATTGTGAAGTAGATTAGTCCATTTCAGACCCCCAAACATACACGTACAAACGCACTTACATAAATACACTTACTTAACAAATTCCAATTTAAAAATCAGTCCAAAACACTGTAGGCATTCTAGTTGCTAAAGCAACCTTGCCTCCATTATGTTCCTAGGTATATAACACCCTCCATTTTGAATTTGTCATCACAGTATTTTTCCCTATTTATCAGTTAATAAACCATCATCAAGAGTGTATGGTCATAATTTAGACCATCCCCATAATTGAAGCAGACATAGTAAAAACCCATAAAGCAAACCAGATGAGGTAGGGGGGGGCCTTGGCCCTTCTCAAGAAAAATAACTTAACCCTTTCAGGGTTTCCGACATACTAGTATGGCTTACGCACCAGGGTTATTGACGTACTAGAACGCCTAAATTCTAATGCCTTCAGATCTAACTAGAGAAAGCTGGTAGGCCTACATATGAAAGAATGGGTCTATGTGGTCATTGTGCGCAGTATAAAAAGAATTCTGCAGCACACAGTGCGTAATGAGGGGAAAAAACTGACAGTGTTTTTGGTTTAAAACAGCGACTTTGCACTGTATTTTCGTATGGTATTTATGGTTGTATTCTAGTTTTCCTGGTCTCATTTTATAGAATGGAAGACATATTACAGAAATTGAGATGATTTTGATTGGTTTCACAATGAAAAGTACCTTGAAATTGAGCTCAAAGTAGCAGAAATGTTCGATTTTTGCCAAAGTTCAAAAGTAAACAAATCATGCCAAGCGTCCAATACACATCAACTGGTGGGTCTAATATTCTTTCACAAGTGCGCTGATATTATTTATACCATTTCTACACTAATGCAGTAGTCTGCATAACAGTAAATCTTTTATTTTTTGTGAGAATATAAATTCAAAGTGGAAAGCAAAAGAAATGTAAGAGGGGCCTGGGGACGTGACTAACGAACAGAGAACTTGTTATTTTAGTGCCAGGAATGCCTGTCGTGTTTATTCTGGACTTTATTTGGAAATTGGCATCTTCTGAAATTTGTGTGAAATTGGCAAAATTGCCAATTTCTAACCATTTTATTGGACAGTTAAAATTGGTAAATGGGTGGTTTCTTGTACTCATTCGATAGAAAAAATGGAGTTCTAGCGAAATAAATATGATTTTTGTTGACTAGTACACAGGAATTGGCCAAAAATAGGGCTCAAATTGGGCAAAATCACCGATGCGTAAACATCGTCAAGACCACTAACTTCACAAGAGCATAATTCCATAAGTTTTCCATCAAATCTCATACTTTTGGTGTCATTATGATCGGGAAAAGATTCTCTATCATTTCATAAGAAAAAAAATTTTTTTTTCCAAAAAATTTTCGATCCTGAGAACGAGTTTAGGAGAGGGCCTCTCGACCCTGAAAGGGTTAAGGACCGAAGGAAATTAAAATCTTCTGTTAAAATTTATTAGTGAGTCTTCTGGTTAAAAAAAAAAAAAATAGCCAGTAAAACCACAAAAGCAGTTCTAGAAAATACCATAGAGTTGATATTTTACCCTAAATGAAAGGTCAGGAGTTTAGGCGCTCCTGCCCCATGCATTACGTGGGGCAGGTTTTTTTTTTTAATGCTTTTCACACCCATTACACAGACCCATTCTCTTATGTCTAGGTCAAAGTTTACCTTTCACATCAGATTTGAGGGTGCTGTGAATTGTGTGTAGATCTACTCCGCAACACTGATGTAGATCTATACGACTGACAGTGAAAGGGTTGTAGGCACCCTTGGAAATACTTCAGTACAACTTTGTAGGGAAATTCCCAGCAACAGCATGGTCATCATATTCATTTTCCCCATTGAGTTTTACGTTAAGTATCCTGTTGCGTACTTTAAACTGGTAGAACCAGTCAGAACTAAACAACTCACTTCTGCGGGCTTTCCATTATGCCTACACACTGTCTTATAATACAGCTGGGCTATTTTTATCATAACGGGGTTCTAAGCATGGAGGGGAAATATCTCACACCATATCAAAATGGCACCTTGTTGATAACAAGGGTTATGAGCACATGAAATATGAGAGTCTACTGTATACAGTATGTAGTATATAATAAACCCTTGATATTTAACGGCTTAATGGGAGAGAGAGGGTGGCCGGTAATGATTATCATAAATTCAGAGATTGTTTTGTCAGGATAGTAACAATAACATATTTCTGTACCAGCAGATTTTTGTCCATTGTTTCTGAATCAGTTGACTCATTGAATTTTGTGTGTTAGTATATGCGTGTGTGTGTACTCGCCTAATTGTGGTTGCAGGGGTCGAGTCACAGCTCCTGGCCGTGCCTCTTCACTGGCTGCTACTAGGTCACACTTATTGCCCCGTGAGCTTTATCATACCTGTGTGTACGTGTGTGCGTGCGTGCGTGCACGCATGCATGCATGCATGCATGCAGGAGGCGGAAAGATTTTTCCATAAAATACATTTATGTGAATTTGTGAATCTACCATCAGAATGTGTAAAAAACACCAAAAATTTTGCACAAAATGTAAAAGAAAAATCATGAATAAATAGTAAAACAGTTACAAATAAAGACTAGAGCTAGACTACCCTATGTAGGGTTCAGTTGAAACTGACCCAGCTACACAGTGGTCAGGCTGAGGTCAACTGTAAGAGAACTCAAGCAGGGGAAACAACTATTTTGATGTAAACATTGGAACTGTCAAGATGTAATCATTAAGCTCAGGTTTGAGCTCTTAGTATATAACCTTTCTAAAATGTATGAATCCAGTTTATCCCATGTTTTATCAATGATTTCAAAGTCATTTGTACTTAGTAAAGGAGGGTTTAGCTGATTTAGTAAGGCTTTTGTGTGGTATGCCTCTGAGTTCACATAATTTGTTTTGGAAGGTTCTAATTAAGCTTCCAAAGTATCTACCATTATATCTAGAACATGCATATTGGAAAAATAAAAAAAAGAGCACAGATGTGTGTGTGTGTGGGGGGGGGGTAAATGTATGTATGTTTATATGTGTATGTGTGACAGAATGTAATATATTTTGATCAGTAAGAGGAAAACTCAAGAAAAAATGTGGAAAAATGGTTGTTAGTTTTTCCACCTTCAGCCGAGGGTCTTTTTACAGATATGTACAAAAGAACGAGAGAAGGAAGGTATTTATAAGGGTAGAGAGTATGGGGGCAGAGTTCCTTGGGTCCTTGTGGTGTTATAACTGCTCAGAGTTGGTTACCTTTTTTAGGGATGTAAGAAGGTGGCCAATTGTGAGATGTTATGAAACACCACGAGGACCTAAGAGGTTCCTCCCCTACACTTTGCCCCCTCAAATG
Organism: Cherax quadricarinatus; assembly: GCF_026875155.1. NCBI lineage: Eukaryota > Metazoa > Arthropoda > Malacostraca > Decapoda > Parastacidae > Cherax > Cherax quadricarinatus. The sequence goes on along the minus strand of NC_069408.1, from coordinate 30,019,376 downwards.
TCTGGTTTCCCCTCTTCATTCTTTATCAGTTGTATATGACCTCAGCATGAGGTTGAAATATTGAGGCTACTATTTATCCACATTTTTGTTTTGTTAGTTTTTCTCGCTGCACACTTGTGCTCACCTATTTGTGGTTGCAGGGGTCAGTTCTCAGATCTTGGCCCTGCCTCTTAACTTGGCACTCTCCATATTCACTTCCTCTTAACTGCAGGGACCTTGTCACATCTGCTTTTAAAACTATGTATGGATCCTGCCTCCACCACTTCCCCTTCAAGATCATTCCACTTCCTGGCCACTCAGACTGAAGGAATACTACCTAACATCCCTGTGGCTCATCTGTGCCTTTAACATCTCTAGTGGTGTTTCTCACTTCAGATAACCTATTCCCATCTACCTTATCAATTTCCCTGAATATTTTGCATGTTGTGATGTCCCCCTGGATCTTCTGTCCTCTAATGTTGTTGGATTCAGTTCTGCTAGTCTCTCCTTGTAGCTCATACCCCTTAGCTTAGGAGCAAACCTTGTTGCATACTTCTGCACTTTCTCAGGTGCAGGTTCCAACCAGTGCTCCATACTCCAACATTGGCCTGACATGTGTTGTATAAAGGGCCTGAAATGTTTTCCTAGTTGAGATTCCTGAAAGCTATTCTTCGATTTGCCAGACAAGCATTGGCTGTAGTGGTTATTCGGCTGATGTGAGCCTCTGGCGATATACTGGGTGCTATGCTCACTCCTGTGTCTTTCTCTTTGAGTGAAGTCTGCAAGCTCCGTCCCTCTTGTTCCTTCCCCAATCTTCATTATTAGTACAAGTCATGATGTATTGGTATGTGTACAGTCCATTTGTAATGGTCTTAAATGTACTCAATATTTATCTTTATAGATAAATGCTTTGGGGCACACAGCCGTTAGGCATCAGCACTCAAATCAGTTCAGATTTAGGATCCATAGTGCATGGATGTATCACTGGCACTGCAACTCGCTGTATTCATCTCTGTCCTCCTATATAATGAACTGCAGAACTAGTATTGACAATTCAATACTAATCTGTACTTACCTAGTTGTGGTTGCAGGGGTCAAGTCACAGCTCCTGGCCCTGTGAACCTATGCATGCCCTAACAGTGGGCATGACTTCATGACCTTCCATTTATTGGGGTTGAATTCAAACGACTTCTTATCTGGCTGCACTTGCTATTTGTCCAGATCGCCTTGGAGCCTTTCCTTGTCCTCATCTGTTTTTGTTTCCCTCAGTTTTATATCAGCAAGCAGGGATGTATTTGAATCAGTCCTATCTGAAATATCATTAACATAAACAAGAAACTACTGGTCCTTGTGGAACCCCACTAGTTACTCTTCTCCATTCTAACATCTCTTTCCTGCGTTTTGTTTCCTTGCCCTAAGATACATGTACTCTTTGATCCACTGGGGTATGTTCCGTGTGTGTGCATGTGGACACGTGTATGTGTGTGTGTCTGCATGTTGGGTGTGCGTGTCAGTCTCTGTTCAATTTAATACAAATGTAAGAACAACACACGAGAGATTATAAAGTCTACCTTATTCTATAAATAAAGCATAAAAAAATAGTCTGCCTGAATACAAATACACAAGCACATCACAGACACCATTGGTGGAACTAAAATGAATTGATTTTTCATACATATTTAAATGGTGATGGAAGAGAGCAGTTAAAGAAGTCATCTTTCTATGTCCTTTGGTTGTAAATTACTCGACAAAATACAAGCTGAAAATAGGTCAAGAAATATTGAAGTTCAGGTTCTGGTGTTTCCTTTTACCACTGGATTAAATTTTTGAAAATATATAAATCAAGATGTGGAAAGAACTTATAATCTGTTTAGTTGATTGTGAAAAAGTGGAGAAAGGTAGAATTATAGTACTGTACTAATGTGGAGTGCTAAACCCTTGTCGGTCATTCAGCTCAAGGAGGAGCGGAGCTTGAACTTCCATGAGAGTTTAATCTCTTAACCAGGAAAGAATAGTTTTGAAGTACAGAAAGGAATTGGAGTTATCTTCCCCTTTCTTGGAGCAGACCTGATTACTTTTAATTCCACAGGCACTGTATGCACCTATAGGTTTAGCATTTCATGAAAAAGAAAAACCACAAGCAGAAAGCAACGATGATGTACAGTCCAGTATTTCAATACACGTATAGTTGAATGAAATTTTGTAGACATTAAAACTTTTGAACTTGCAAGCAGGAAAAAAGTAATAGGGTTAAAATATAATAAACCTACTCTATGATAATACTGTATATGTAGTAAGGAAGGTTATGGCAGGATGAATGAGTGGCTGCAAGAAATATTAAAGAAATTAATACTAAAACTGATTAAAGGAAGGTAACACTTGTAATACTGCAAAAAACTATTGAAGCAGTCAGCAGGGAAGTGTAAGCTGAAGTTAGCCTCATAGTGTAGAATAGCTCTCAAAACTCAGAACATTATTAAATTGAGTGATGAAAGATAAAAAAATGTGTAATGATAACTTAGCAAAATGGAATCAAGTCTCATTATTAAATTGTATTAAATTGCATTAAAGGTAATTCAAAATATTAGAGCGAGGCAATATGAGAAATACTGAATGTGAATTTTGGTATTTGGCTATACACAAGAAATGGATTTAAGGGATTCAGTTGTATGCTCTTCTGAAATTGATGCTTTTGAAAATGAGATGGAAAGTCAAATTACAGTATTGATGACATTGATAAAAAGTGGTGGAACTAAATGTTATATTGCCTTGGGGCTTTAAGGAATCTGCAGAACTTATTTATCTACTCTGGATTATTTTTTGAAACTAAAAAGGAAAAAATTGATAAATGGAAAATTGTGATTGTTTACGAATAGTCACACAAGTAATAAGGGAAATCCCTTAAAATAAAAAGTATTTTTAATAAGCTTGATAGGTAAAATATAACAGATGTGTTAGGTAAAAGGACATGTGCAACTAATGCTACATTTTATTGTGGCATTAGTTGCACATGTGTTCTTATACCTAACATATTGTCGGTAATTATACCAACATTATTTTAATAGATGTGGATTGAATAAGAGTTAATATACAGTGCTATATTCTGTATAATTTTGAAGCAATATAGTGTACAACACAGTATCATTACACAAAAATAATACAAGAACAACAAGAATGGATTGATTGTAGGAGAGACAGCAGAGCTGAAGATTGCGTAAAGGTTGTATACTGCTTGCATAGAATCAGGGAAATGCCTAAACTACAGGGAGCACCTCAAAGCTCTTGGAGAGGTGAGATTTACCTGACACATACATACATATATTCATACATACATTCATACATTAGAGTTATACTACCTGATATATATACGAATATGCATTAGAGTTACACCTGATATATACATACATGGAAAATGTGCTCGAGGGCCTGGTACCTAGTCTTCATACTGCTATAACTTACTGGTGTAAAAGATATGGGACAAAGTGTAGAATACACCCAGTGGAAAGCATAAGTACAATTAAGAGAACATCCTGTGAACATCCATGGCCCAAGATTTTTCAAAGGCTTCATATCAGACATCACATATTGCTTGAACGATTGATACTTTCAAGAGGAAACTGGATCACTATTTTCTGAAAATTTCTAATTTGTGTTGACCATGTGGGTCTGTGAGCTACTAGCACAAACAGCTGGTTTTATCAGGTGGTTAACAGGGATGCCTGGCCAGTGGCCAGGCTGCAAGGGTACCTGAAGTTTACCTGTTGGAGGTTTTGGGAATCCCTGCCCTTGTGACTTAGTCCAAGACCTGGCTTCCTGGTAGACCATGGCCTGATCAACTAGGCTGTTACTGCTAGTCACGTACACAATTCAGTGTATGTGCTACAGCCCTGCTAATTAGGCACTGCCTTAAAGTTGCATACAAGACTGGTCATTAAAAAGGAACACAATTTGGGTTACTCTGGTTTAGAGCTGAAGGTACACTACACCACTGGTGTGCAGTAGAAGAAATGTTGAAACAGGTCACAAGTAATTATAATAAAGGTATACAATACTGACTAGTAGAAGTGCAAAAGTTGGAAGGGTTTCGTCCATGCAGTAGGCTACTTCAGTTGAATACAGAGACAGTAGAAGTGGAGAAGTAAAGATGTGATTAGTTCATTAGTTTTGAAGTAGCAGTTTTGAGGCAGTCAGTCCCTCAGCCTTGAAGAAAAAAAACCTCAGTTCCATAGTCTTGAACACATTGTTCAAGATTATGGAGCTGAAGTTTTCTACAGGCCGAAGGACTGATCACCTCAACAAAATTTCAAGGTTTTTGGACTGATCACATAATCTTTACCTCTCTACATCTGCTCTCTCTTCTGTATTTGACTAAAGAAGCCTACTGTGTAGGTGACACGTTTCAACAGTAAAGATATCAAGCTGTTGCACATGTGTCTAGTCTAAGATCACAAGCATGTTCTCATAAAAGATAACTTAGAATTTACAGAATATGGTAATACTGAAGAGTGGGAGGTACTCAACTGGATGAAAAACTTCTTCCATGAAAATAAATGATAATATTGATGAGGAAAATGTATCACAATTAGTGTTTGCTCCATTATTTGTCTGTGATTTATATATTATAAAATATTTACTGGAGGGAAGAAGAAAACAGAAAATATTGTCATTATTTTTATGTAAAAACTGAGTGATAGAATAAGTAAGATCCTATTTAAGGAGCATCTGATAGGAAAGCTAGTGTGGTGGTGGTGATGTTTTCATAATATAATTTGAGTGTCACTAGTAAAGAAAACTTCAATTTGTTACATCTTTTAGTTATTGGAAATGTTAACCTTAATCAATACTGTACATTTTTTTATCGATTAATTCAATATATATATAGATCGAGTTGTAACAGAAGTGAATGCTCGGGTGTTGGCAGGAGGTGTGGGGTTAAAAGGTAAAGAATCTAACATAATGTGGGAGTTGTCACAGTTGCTCTTTGCTGATGACACTGTGCTTTTGGGAGATTCTGAAGAGAAGTTGCAGAGGTTGGTGGATTAGTTTGGTAGGGTATATAAAAGAAGAAAACTGAAAGTGAATATAGGAAAGAGTAAGGTGATGAGGAGGATAAAAAAATTAGGTGATGTAAGATTGGATATCAGATTGGAGGGAGAAAGTATGGAGGAGGTGAATGTAGTATTCAGATACAGTGAAACCTTGGCTTATGTATGCCCCACCATGCAAACTTTTTAGGATACGAACCGTCGTTCAGTCGATTTTTTGCTTCTGGATACGTATGAAATTTCAGGATGCATACTTACCCCTCAAGGGAGGTTCCTTGGTGAGGGGCTCTTGATCTAGGGAATTGGATCTGTGCTCCAGTTTCCTAAATTAATAATACGTAATAATAATATTACAATATGTACGTACATAGTAATAATAATATAGTGTACACTCATTACTTACCTTAAAATATTTATAGTCTTAATAGCCTTAATATAAGGTGCAAGGTGAATAGTAAGGTTGGTAGATATGTAACCCCATCTGGCCTCCCCACCCACACATTATATACTAGGCATTTAAAGTACCCTAGAGTGATAAAATGCATATACAGTACACTCAATACAGTGGACCCCCGCATAGCGACCTTAATCCGTGCAAGAAGGCTGGTTGTTATGCGAAATGTTCGGTATGCGAATGAATTTTCCCCATAAGAAATAATGGAAATCAAATTAATCCGTGCAAGACACCCAAAAGTATGAAAAAAAAAATTTTTTTACCACATGAAATGCTAATTTTAATACACACAAACTGAAAAAGGCATGCACAATTACATGACACTTACTTTTATTGAAGATCTGGTGATGATTGATGGGATGGGAGGAGGGGAGAGAGAGTGTTAGTATTTAGAAGGGGAATCCCCTTCCATTAAGACTTGAGATGTGGAGTCCTTTTCTGGGGTTACTTCCTTTCTTCTTTTAATGCCACTAGGACCAGCTTCAGAGTCACTGGACTTCTTTCGCACAACATATCTGTCCATAGTGGCCTGTACCTCTCGTTCCTTTATGACTTCCCTAAAGTGTTTCACAACATTGTCAGTGTAATAGTCACCAGCACGGCTTGCAATAGCTGTGTGAGGGTGATTTTCATCCATGAAGGTTTGCACTTCAAGCCACTTTGCACAGATTTCCTTAATCTTTGTAGTAGGCAATTTCTTCAATTTCTCTCTCTCCCTCCTTCGAACCAGTTTCCTCAGGTCTGGCCTCTTGCTGTTGAAAATTGATCTATCAGCTCATCAGTGGTTAGTTCTTCATTGTCCTCCTCCACCAACTCTTCCACATCATCCCCACTAACCTCCAACCCTAAGGACTTTCCCAATGCCACAATGGATTCCTCAACTGGCATAATCCTCTCAGGGTTAGCCTCAAACCCTTCAAAATCCCTTTTGTCTACACATTCTGGCCACAGTTTCTTCCAAGCAGAGTTCAAGGTCTTCTTAGTCACTCCCTCCCAAGCCTTACCTATAAGGTTTACACAATTGAGGATATTAAAGTGATCTCTCCAAAAGTCTCTTAGAGTCAGTTGAGTTTCTGAGGTCACTACAAAGCACCTTTCAAACAGAGCTTTTGTGTACAGTTTTTTGAAGTTTGCAATAACCTGCTGGTCCATGGGCTGCAGGAGAGGAGTGGTATTAGGAGGCAAAAACTTCACCTTAATGAATTTCATGTCCCCATAAAGTCGCTCTGCCACGTCTGTAGGATGACCAGGGGCATTGTCTAACACCAGGAGGCACTTAAGGTCTCATTTCTTTTCAGTTAGGTAATCTTTCACATTGGGGGCAAATGCATGGTGTAACCAGTCATAGAAAAAGTCCCTAGTGACCCATGCCTTACTGTTTGCCCTCCAGAGCACACACAAATTCTCCTTGAGGACATTCTTTTGCCTGAACGGTCTGGGAGTTTCAGAATGATACACTAATAAAGGCTTCACTTTGCAATCACCAGTAGCATTGGAACACATCAACAAAGTAAGCCTGTCTTTCATAGGCTTATGTCCTGGGAGTGCCTTTTCCTCCTGAGTACTGTAGGTCCTGCTTGGCATTTTCTTCCAAAACAAGCCTGTTTCATCACAATTAAACACTTGTTCAGGTTTCAGTCCTTCACTTTCTATGTACTCCTTGAATTCCTGCACATATTTTTCAGCTGCTTTGTGGTCCGAACTGGCAGCCTCACCATGCCTTATCACACTATGTATGCCACTACGCTTCTTAAATCTCTCAAACCAACCTTTGCTGGCCTTAAATTCACTCACATCATCACTAGTTGCAGGCATTTTTTTTAATTAAATCCTCATGCAACTTCCTAGCCTTTTCGCTTATGATCGCTTGAGAGACGCTATCTCCTGCTAGCTGTTTTTCATTTATCCACACCAATAAGAGTCTCTCAACATCTTCCATCACTTGCGATCTCTGTTTCGAAAACAGTTAAACCTTTGGCAAGAACAGCTTCCTTGATTGCCTTTCTGTTGCCCACAATAGTAGAGATGGTTGATTTGGGTTTCTTGTACAACCTGACCAGGTCGGCGACACGCACTCCACTTTCATACTTATCAATGATCTCTTTCTTCATCTCTATTGGAATTCTCACCCTTATTGCTGTAGGGTTGGAACTAGAAGCTTTCTTGGGGCCCATGGTCACTTATTTTCCAGATAAAGCACCGAAAACACTGTAATAATACGAAATATTCCGATTGTATGCTTGGATGTTACCGCGGAGGCTGGCTGGTAAACAATGCCACCGGCGGAACATATGAGGCTGGCTCAGGCCGCACATTGGACGCGTCTCGAACGAAGGGCGGTGAGCGGGTTTTTGGGCGGTATGCGAGGCAAAATTTTAGCGATCAAAGCGTCCGGTATGCGGATTGTACGGTATGCAATGCGTACGGTATGCGGGGGTCCACTGTACTTACCTTAAAATATTTGTAGTCTTATTGTAGGGTGAGAGGTGTGTAAACAAGATTAAATTGTAAGAGAGAGAGAGAATGAGTACATGAGAGAGTACTAGCAGGTTTGCAAGTTTTGTAAACAAACCAGCTGGACGCGTATGGTTTTAGTTCACTCACAAGCCGACTGGAAAAACATGTCATATTTATGTTAATTTATTCTACTGTGCGTACATTTATCATGTTTATGTGTTACGTAGCATGTTTATTTTATAATTTTGAAAAAATATTATAGATAGGTTAAGCAAAATGTCTATATGTATTAACATTTTATACAACATTTAATGTGCCTCAGAGTGATTATTGTGTTATTATCATTATTAATATGGCATCTTCAAGAGTTTATCTCTACAAGTGAGATAAAGAAAATGTTGGGAATCTGGGAGAGATTTTCAGACTTTATTGAAAGGAAACAACCTCTGCTAGCATCTTCAAGGTAAATGCTGAAGTAAATGCAATTTTCCTTATGAAACTATGTAATGATCTAATGCAGTTACCCTTCACAAACACTTTTCTCTGATAATAAGAGCATGGGAAGATACTGTAGTCAGTGGGAGAGTAAATGGCGGATGGTGCCATCCCCGCCGTATTATTGCCATATTATGGCCTATTTTATTCATTCTAGAGTGTATATCATGTTTCAATGTTATTAATATTGTTTATTATGTTATATTAGATCAACTGTGATGGACAAATAAGCCGTAGAGTTGATATTAGCTTTATATTGAAGTGTGTTTTTCCTGCTTCTGAGAGCAGGAATTCTGCTGGAACGGATTAATTGCACTTAAGTTAATTTAAATGAGGAAAATTGAGTCAGCATACGAACAAATCAGGATACGAACAAGGTCATGAAATGGATTAAGTTCGTAAGCCGAGGTTCCACTGTATTTAGGAGTGGACGTGTCAGCACATGGGTCTATGAAGGATGAGGTGAATCATAGAATTGATGAGGAAAAAGGTGAGTGGGCACTTAGGAGTTTATGGAGACAAATTTGTCCATGAAAGAAGAGAGAGGAATGTGTGAGAGTATAGTTATAACAATCTTATATGGGTGTGAAGGATGGGTGGTGAATGTTGCAACAAGGAGAAGACTGGAGACAGTGGAGATGTCATCTTTGAGGACAATGTGTGGTGTGAATAAAATGCAGAGAATTCATAGTTTGGAAATTAGGAGGAGGTGCGGGATTACCGAAACTATTATTGAGAGGGCTGAGGAAGGGATGTTGAGGTGGTTCGGACATGTAGAAAAGAGGATGGAGTAAAATAAAAAGACTTTGAGAGTGTATAAATCTGTAGTGGAGGGAAGGCGGGATAGGGGTCAGCGTAGGAAAGGTTGGAGGGAGGGGGTAAAGGAGGTTTTGTGTGCAAGGGGCTTGGACTTCCAGCAAGCATGCATGAGTGTTTGATAGGAGTGAATGGAGACAAATTGTTTTTAGGACTTGTCGTGCTGTTGGAGTGTGAGCAAGGAAACACTTATGAAGGGATTCAGGGGAAACCAGCAGGCTGGACTTGTCCTGGAGATGGGAAGTACAGTGTCCGCACTCTGAAGGAGGGGTGTTAATGTAGCAGTTTTATAACTGTATTGTAAGCATGCCTCTGGCAAGACAATGATGGAGGAATGATGAAAGTTTTTCTTTTTCGGGCCACCCTGCCTTGGTGGGAGACGGCCAATGTGTTAATAAAAATAATAAAAAAAAATTCATTACGGTACTGTGTATGTAAAGGATAATCATTATCAAACGTCAGTTACTGTCTTCTAGGAAGAATTCGAAAAGGAAAGTACAGTGGACCCCCGCTTAACGATCACCTCCCAATGCGACCAATTATGTAAGTATATTTATGTAAGTGCGTTTGTACGTGTATGTTTGCGGGTCTGAAATGGACTAATCTACTTCACAATATTCCTTATGGGAACAAATTCGGTCAGTACTGGCACCTGAACATACTTCTGGAATGAAAAAATATCGTTAACTGGGGGTCCACTGTATATGCGAAACTTAAGAGGATTGTCATATAGTACGAAAGGAACACGTGAAAGACTTGCAAATGCTTGTCATCTGAACTTTCTTTCAAAGAATATAATAAGACCAAGGTCTTGACAGCCAGGAAATAATGCCAGTGGTGGCACTTTTTAAATTGCTTGTAGTGTCTCATTTGGAATATTGCTTAGTGTTGATGGCCTCACTCAGGGCAGGAACAGATAGAGATCAGTTATGGCCTGCATAGAGCCAATAAAGCATTGAAATTACTGGGAATGCCTTAAAGTCCTAAATATGTACTCACTGGAGTGGAGGAAAGAGGGAGAGATGCATGATAATATATGCCTGGAAAGTACTTGAGGGCCTTTTCCAAATCTGCTCACTGCCGTAACATACCGGAGTGAGAGATGGGAAGAAGTGCAAAATAAACCCAGTGAAAAGCAAGGGTGCTTGGGCACAATAAGGGAACACTGTATCAATGTCTGTGGCCTAGTCTATTCAACATCTTACCAAAAGATATCAGAAACAATGCTGGGATAAGTGTAGAAGTTTTCAAGATGAAACTGGAAAAGTATCTTCACCAGGCGCCAGATCAACCAATCTCTGGATATGTGGGTCACTGGGCCACCAGCAGCAACATCCTGGTTGACTAGGCAAGTACCACATGAGCCTGGCCCAAGATCAACCTTTGGAACTCAGAAAAGGAGAAGAAAAATATTCTTTGATTATTAATAAATAGAACCCATTGATTCAGTATCTGCGGTTACAGTTATCCACAGTTTACCATGGCCTGAAAATGACCCTTAATTTTGGCTTAATAATGGCCCCAAAGTGCACAAGTAGTGATGCTGGCAGTTCTTCAAAGCCTAAGAGAAGCTTTGAAGAAAGTAAAAAAAAAAGTGCTAATTCTAGATTTACTTTGCATATTTTCAGTTAAACTTTATCCTAGATGTACATGTTAACAAAAAGTGACATATATAGGGTTCGCTTCTATCCATGGTTTCAGGTATCCACGGCAGGTCTTGGAACATATCCCCTGCGGATATGAGGGTCCTACTGTACCTTCAAATTTACATATTGTAATGTAATTCTGATATGAATGATGTGTGTGAAGGTTGGTTGGATTTAAAGTGCTTTCAAAACTTTTCATTGATTTTGACTATCAGCCTTCCCCCATCGAGAAATTATCTTTTGTCATGTTGGGATTAATAATGGCGATTTCCCTTTGTAATACAGTGGAACCTCTATTTGTGAGTTTAATCCGTTCCATGACCTTGCTCGCAACTGGAATTGCTCGTTTGCAGTCAATTTCCTCATTTAAATTAATTGAAATGCAATTAATCTGTTCCATTGGAATTCTGTACTTCAATAATTTCGCTAATGTCAACTCTACGGCTTATTTATCTATCTCACTTCATCTAATATGACATAATAAACAATATAAATAACATAGAAACCTGATATATACTCTAAAATGGATAAAATATGTCGTTCATGTAGTGGTATGGGCATTGTTGGCGGTGGAAGAGAGTGGAGACCGGGCAAAATACTTCATGAATAATTTCGCTAGTATCATCTAAATGGCTTATTTATATATCACAGTTCATCTAATATGACATAACAGACAATATAAATAACATAGAAACACGATATATACTCTAGAAAGAATAAAATATGTCATTATGTAACAGGTGGAGGCAGCCACAACCGCTCGCTCTTTGTTGTGGTAAACACTGCCATCTAGTGACGGCCTTTTGAAGCCGTCTATTATTATAATTATTATGTGTAGTACATTATTATTATATATGTATTATTATTATACATATATTATTATTATTGTATTATACTATTATTATTATACGTATTGTTATTATTCATATTATTATTATACATATAATTATTATTATTATTATTATTATTATTATTATTATTATTATTATTATTATTATATAAATTATTTGTAATTTTTATTCACACAAAAAATATAAGATTTACTGTTATTCCTTATTGCAATAATTGTATAAATATGTCAACCCATTCACGACTGCATATTGGAATGGACAATGATGTCATTTGTTTACTGTGAAACAGCCAAGCAATGGACTATTTCTCCTAGATTGAGCTCAATTTCAAGGCACTTTTCGTCATGAAAGCAATCAAAATCGTATCTATTTCTGTAATATATCTTCCATTCTATCAAATGAGACCAAAAAAACGAGAATACAACCGTAAAAACCATTTGAAATTACTGCTAAGGGGTGGCTAATTGCTGAGAAGTGAACTCCATCACACAAGGATGTGTGATGGCACTGTGGTTGTTGAATATATTTATAGATGGGGTTGTAAGAGAAGTAAATGCAAGGGTCTTGGCAAGAGGCGTGGAGTTAAAAGATAAAGAATCACACATAAAGTGGGAGTTGTCACAGTTGCTCTTTGCTGATGACACTGTGCTCTTGGGAGATTCTGAAGAGAAGTTGCAGAGATTGGTGGATGAATTTGGTAGGGTGTGCAGAAGAAGAAAATTAAAAGTGAATACAGGAAAGAGTAAGGTTATGAGGATAACAAAAAGATTAGATGATGAAAGATTGGATATCAGATTGGAGGGAGAGAGTATGGAGGAGGTGAATGTATTCAGATATTTGGGAGTGGACGTGTCAGCGGATGGGTCTGTGAAAGATGAGGTGAATCATAGAATTGATGAGGGGAAAAGGGTGAGTGGTGCACTTAGGAGTCTGTGGAGACAAAGAACTTTGTCCTTGGAGGCAAAGAGGGGAATGTATGAGAGTATAGTTTTACCAACGTTCTTATATGGGTGTGAAGCATGGGTGATGAATGTTGCAGCGAGGAGAAGGCTGGAGGCAGTGGAGATGTCATGTCTGAGGGCAATGTGTGGTGTGAATATAATGCAGAGAATTCGTAGTTTGGAAGTTAGGAGGAGGTGCGGGATTACCAAAACTGTTGTCCAGAGGGCTGAAGAAGGGTTGTTGAGGTGGTTCGGACATGTAGAGAGAATGGAGCAAAACAGAGTGACTTCAAGAGTGTATCAGTCTGTAGTGGAAGGAAGGCGGGGTAGGGGTCGGCCTAGGAAAGGTTGGAGGGAGGGGGTAAAGGAGGTTTTTGTGTGCGAGGGGCTTGGACTTCCAGCAGGCATGCGTGAGCGTGTTTGATAGGAGTGAATGGAGACAAATGGTTTTTAATACTCGACGTGCTGTTGGAGTGTGAGCAAAGTAACATTTATGAAGGGGTTCAGGGAAACCGGCAGGCCGGACTTGAGTCCTGGAGATGGGAAGTACAGTGCCTGCACTCTGAAGGAGGGGTGTTAATGTTGCAGTTTAAAAACTGTAGTGTAAAGCACCCTTCTGGCAAGACAGTGATGGAATGAATGATGGTGAAAGTTTTTCTTTTTCGGGCCACCCTGCCTTGGTGGGAATCGGCCAATGTGATAATAATAATAAAAAAATATTATTATTATTATTATATAAATAATTTGTTATTTTTATTCACACAAAAAATATAAAATTTACTGTGACGTCATTTGTTTACACTGAAACAGCCAAGCAATGGACCATTTCTCCTAGGTTGAGCTCTATTTCAAGGTACTTTTGTCATGAAAGCAATCAAAATCATATTTCTGTGATATATCTTCCATTCTGTCAACTGAGACCAAAATAACGAGAATACAACCATAAAAACCATTCAAAATTACTGCAAAGGGGTAGCTAATTGCTGAGAAGTGAACTCCATTATTTATGCTTAGGTTTCTTTAATTTTTGGTGTATGTTAAGAAGCATCTTTCCATCATACATTGCGCAAGTTTCAATAAGAAAGTCCAACAAACAAATGAGATACAATTCCCGAGATCAAGAGCCCCTCACCAGTGTCAAGGACCTGCCTTGAGGTCTGCTTGCTTGTGGAAATTTTGCTCGCGGATGGAAGCAAAAAATCGACCCATCGACTGCTCGTATTTGGAAAAACTCGCACATGGACACGCTCGCAAGTAGAAGTTCCACTGTATAAGCAAGTCATCTGCATAACACCTATACAGAAATTTAATTTACAATCGAAATTGTAATTGTGAAGTAAAAATGAGTATTAAGACATTGTGCAGAATAAAGTGTTATTGAGAAGCACTCGGGTAGAGCTTTTTCAAGCCATTGATGACCTGTTTACCCTTGAACCATGGCAGACCAATAAAAGAAAATGATGACAGTAGTGTGGCAAAATAAAAATAAAGAACACAATTTGAAAGTGTACACTTTCTGAATGGAAAAGACCCCTCCTCCCCCCTAAAAAAAAAAAAAGAATTAGCAATATATGGAATATTAAAGTTGGCAGAAAATGCTTCCCCAGTGGCAGCATTGTCATAAGTATATATTTGTTTCTTATGGTTTTTATACAGAAAGCAGGCAGAGAAAAACAGCACCATTTACACAAATTAGTTTTCACTACGAAATTTTCT
>NC_069408.1:29977476-30002476 GCF_026875155.1 Cherax quadricarinatus | reverse complement strand
TGCAAAGAGAAAGTGCATAATATATTTGCAACAGTATCTTTACACTAGTGAAGCCCAGATTTTACTGAAATCCGTGTAGACATTTGTGTACTGGTGATAATTATTCTTGGGTATTTTGTTAGTATGCCTTTTGTTTTATCAATCGAGCACAAGAAATCCCCCATTCAACTATTGCAAAGTGCACGGAAGTTGGTAATTTGGCCAATTTTACACAAAACTGAAAAAATACCAATTTAAAAAGTGCAAAATATACAGTGTAGACATTCCTGGCACTAAAACATTTCCACCATTCATTAGTCACATCCCTAGACCTCTCCTGTATTACACTTGCCTTTCATTTTGAATTCGCAGTCATACAGCAATAGAAGATTTACTCTTTTCCTGGAATGAGTGGTCTATGCATGGTTTACGGTAATTGAACCAGACCTGTTAAAACCCATAAAACAACTGAAGGGGGTGTAGGGGGGCCTTACCTGTCCTCAGGAAAATCGGCAAAAATCTAATATTTCCACTACTTAAAGCCGAATTTCACGCTACTTCCAGTCTTGAAACCACCCATAATCATCTCTGTTTCAGTAGTCTTTCTTTCATTTTATCAAATGATATCAAGAAACAGCCACTAAAACCATAAAAATCCATCCCAGAAAACTCAGTTGCTGTTTTAAACCAAACACATGGTCTTAGTCCCATCATGTACCGTATGATAGGACTAGATTTTTTCATACTGCATACACTCACTACACTGACCCATTCTCTCGAATCTAGATCAAAATTTGCCACTCACAGCTTATCAGAGTGAGTTGAGCTCATGATGTAGAAGTGTGAGGGGAACCTGGCCTCAGTGAAGTAGTTCTATATGATGGCCACTGAAAGGGTTAATAGTTTTATAACTCTTTAACCCTTTGACTGTTTCAGGCCCCTTTCTGAAACTGTCATTCTATGTCGCTCAATTTTTGAAAAAAAAAAAAATTATTTTTTCTTATGAAATGATAGAGAATCTTTTCCCGATGGTAATGACACCAAAAGTTCGAAATTTGGTCAAAAACTCATGGAATTATGCTCCCGCGAAGTTAGCGGTCTCGGCGACATAGGCGTATAAGCGATTTCGCCGACTTTGAGCCCTATTTTCAGCCAATTCCATTGTTCCAGTTGACCAAAATCATAGCTATTTCTTTAGAACTCCATTTTATCTATCAGCTGAGTACAAGAAACCTCCCATTTACTAATTTGGACTACCCAATATGGTGGTCGGAAATTGGCAATTTGGCCAATTTCACGCAAACTAAAAAAGATGCCAATTTCAAAATAGGGTCCAGAATAAACAAGGTAGACATTCGTGGACATTAGTCACATCTCTAGGCCCCTCTTATATTATTATTGCTTTCTATTTTGATTTTTTATTCATACAAAAAAATACAAAATTTACTGTTATGCAGACTACTGCATTATTGTAAAAATGGTATAAATAATATCAGTGCACTAGTGAAAGAATATTAGACTCCCCAGTTGACGTGTATTGGACGTGTGGTGTGATTTATTTACTCCTGAACATTGGTAAAAATCGAACATTTCCGCTACTTTGAGCTCAGTTTCAAGGTCGTTTTCATCGTCAAAGTAATGAAAATCATCTCTATTTCTGTAATATGCTTTCCATTTTATCACCTAAGACCATGAAAACGCGAATACAACGATAAATACGATACGAAAATACACCTCAAAGTCGGTGTTTTATTCCAAAAAACTATCAGAGTTTTTTGTTTCTCATTACGCAATGTGTGCTGCAGGATTTTTTTTATGTGGTGCACACTGACCACACAGAGCCATTCTCTCACATGTGGGCCTACCGGCTTTCTCCCGCTTGATTTGAAGCCGCTAGAATTATTGAGTATATATACGTCAGAAACATTGGCTCGTAAGACGTATTTATACGTCGAAAACAGTCAAAGGGTTAAATGTTTATCAATAAGCAATGAAACAAGAAATTTAAGGTATGATCATAAAATACTTCCACGTTACTATTACAACTGATAAACTTTGGATGGCATCAGCTGATCCACCAGGTGACTCATGGCAGTCTAATACTCAGTGTGTTACATAACCAAATATCTGTCTTAACACTTCTACACCAACGTTTAGGAGAAATCTGAAGTTAAGGAATGCTAAAATTCTTCCTTAATGTTATTATGAACAATTAAATTGTATAGAGAAAAGTGTGATTGCATTATCTGAATCAAATGTATGAAAGGTATTACTGTGAGTCAACCAAACATACAACTCTCAGCTGTGTAGTGTTCAAAACACACAACCATCTGTTGCTTGTTTGAGCTTTATAGCTATCTTTAAACACTTCTACATCAAGTAAGAGAAGTCAAAAATTTAAGGTAGGGTTAAATTCTTGTTAATTTTTATGGATAAGAGTGTGTGTTAAATTTGTAATAGTCACTTGTGGTGTATTAGCCATCTGTTTTCTCTGGATGGAGAGCCATGCCTATTTTCTTTAGAATGCTAGCTTCTCATGGGACTTAAGTTTATTTAGTAAGTTTTTATTTAGGATTTGGGTATATGGTGTACATTTCCTGTATTTTGCTAAAAAAAAAAAAAATACTATTTGGGATGAAATGAACATTTAAGTTTTTTATTAGATTTTTTGGGAGGTGTCATGCACTTAATCCTATTTTTCAAGTACATTATGTGCATTTCATAGCACAAAATTACACAAAGTGCTGATTTCAGGAATGTAATGATCATGTCATGTTCATGTGAGGTGTTTATTGGACTTCTCAGTGGAATTCCACTGTTATCTTCAAAATTAGAAACACTGGGGACAAATGATGTATCCTCTTGCCAGTTCCCCACACTGCTGGCTAATGGTTTTACAATAACTAGTGGTGTTATGGCTTGTGGTGCATCTGGTGTCATGGCCCATTGTGGTGTCACAGCTTATGGTTCCATATATAGTATTTACCTTTCATTAGTACAGTGGAACCTCCACTTGCGAGCGCATCCACGTGTGAGTTTTTCCAAATATGAGCAGTCAGTCTGTCTATTTTTTGCTTTCATACATGAGTGAAATTTCCATAAGCGAGCGGACCTCAAAAGAGGTTCCTTGATGCTGGTGAGGGGCTCTTGCTCTTGATCTGGGGAATTGGATCTTTTTTGTTGGGCTATCTTATTGAAACTTGGGCAAAGTATGATGGAAAGATGCTTCTTAATGTACACCAAAAATAAAAGAAATCGGACCAAAAATAATGGAGTTCACTTCTCAGCAATTAGCCGCCCCTTAGCAGTATTTTCGTATGGTTTTTATGGTTGTATTCTCGTTTTTTTTTTTTTTGGTCTCATTTGATATAATGGAAGATATGTTACAGAAATAGATATGATTTTGAATGGTTTCATGATGAGAAGTACCTTGAAATTGAGCTCAAAGTAGCAGAAATGTTCTAATTTTTCCCGATGTTCAAGAGTAAACAAATGACATCACCTCCATTCCAATATCCAGTCATGAATGGATTGACATTATTTATACAATTACGTATTACAGTAATGCAGTAGTCTGCATAACAGTAGATCTTCTATTTTTTGTGTGAATAAAAATTCCAAATTATTTATATTGTAATAACAATAAGAATAATAATAGTATAATATACAGTGGACCCCCGGTTAACGATATTTTTTCACTCCAGAAGTATGTTCAGGTGCCAGTACTGACTGAATTTGTTCCCATAAGGAATATTGTGAAGTAGATTAGTCCATTTCAGACCCCCAAACATACACGTACAAACGCACTTACATAAATACACTTACATAATTGGTCGCATTCGGAGGTGATCGTTATGCGGGGGTCCACTGTATTTATCAGGTTTCTGCGTTATTTATATTGTTTTTTATGTCATGTTAGATGGATTACGATAGATAAATAAACCGTAGAGTTGATATTAAGGAAATTATTGAAGTATTTTATGGCGCCTGGAATTCCATTGGAACGAATTAATTCCATTTCAGTTAATTTAAATGAGGAAAATTGACTCTGTAAACAAGCAAATCCAGATGCGACCAAGGTCACGGAATGGATTAAACTGTTAGTGGAGGTTCCACTGTACTCCTGTGTGCTGTCATCTTGCAAACTGCTGATGTCCCTATTACTTTTATAGGGTATAAACTTGTATCTGTATACCCACACTGGAGAGGAAACTTGAGATGTTTTGCTCCATTCCGGATCATTATAAATTCGCTACTGTTAATGGTCCAGGGTGGACTGAAACATTGTTTAAAGTTGTCTCTTTAAATGTGGGTTTTGTGAAAAAGGATTCATGATTTGCACTAAAAAAAAAAATGCTACTTTTTAGTTATATCACTTGTATGTTTTGTGTACTGTATATACAGTAAAGCTGTTCATTAGCATATTGTGACAGTTTTGGATAAAAAAAATTGGCCGGACAATCTGAAGTATCAAACAAAATTGACAAAAGTCATTTTCTTTTAAGATTTTGTCCATAATGATAGTTTCTAGTTTTCTTCTGAAGTATTGGACCAAGCCTAATGACTCTTGACATTTGTCTGGAATAGGTCAAAGCTGCTATGTCCAGGACCTGTCAGTTTTTATTGTTCCCTGAGCCATAGGCCACTTGTGCATACACTTAACGTTGTCTCAGATTTTTCCTTAATTTAGTGTTTTGTGTGACTATTAATATATTAAATAAAATGCAATTAACAGTGGCTTTTAAAGCAAGTGGTTATGCCTAGAAGAACTGAAATTCTCATTGTTAAGCCAAAACTTGAACTGACAGAGAAGGTTCGAGTATGGCATCTGAGTAGCATGGGAATACTATTTTATCATTGAAGAGTACAGTATTGTAGTGTAGTACTCTACTACATTATTGTCCAGTTGTCTTTGCATCAGCAGACTAAGGTCACTACTTAAGGAAACCTGACGATCATGAAAAGAAAATTAATGATTTGGAAGTTTTGGACAATCAGTGATTTCATACACCCTCTCCCCTCCTATTAGTCCATTAACCCTTTCACTGCCATGTAAATATGTGTTATTGATGCCAGGGTCCCTCCTATAGATCTACATCTTGAGCTCAGCTCAGATAAGCTGAGATAGATTTTAGCTCAAGATATGAAAGAACGAGTCTGTGTAGTGAGTGTGCACATTAAAAGAAAATCCTGCCCCGTGCAGTGCATGATGGGAAAAGCAAAACCGATTGGTTTAAATAGCACCTTATAAAGAGAAGTTTGGTTGGTTCCAAGACAAAGTAGCATGAAATTGGGCTCAAAGTAGTTGAAATGTTAGATTTTTACCAGTTTTCCTGAGGAAGAATAAGGTCCCCTGCATTCCTGGTCTGTTTTATGGGTTTTTACTTGGCGAGATTAAATTATTAGTATTCCATAAACTATGACCAATCATTCCTGTTGATACTTTATCCAAAATAGGGATAAATCTTATATTTGTGATGAATTCAAATTGGAAGTATAATACAGTGGACCCCCGGTTAACGATATTTTTTCACTCCAGAAGTATGTTCAGGTGCCAGTACTGACCGAATTTGTTCCCATAAGAAATATTGTGAAGTAGATTAGTCCATTTCAGACCCCCAAACATACACGTACAAACGCACTTACATAAATACACTTACATAATTGGTTACATTCGGAGGTAATCGTTATGCGGGGGTCCACTGTATAGGGGAGACCTGGAGGTATGATTAATGAACAGAGGAGAACGTTTGAGTGCCTGGAATGTTTACAGCATTTATTTTGAATTCTGTTTTTTAATTGGAATTTTTTTAATTTTGTGTAAAATTGGCCAAGTTACTGACTCGTGCACACTATAGGGTATTTATTACAATGTACTCAATAGCTAGAACAGAAATGCTTGCAAAATAGCGAAGAATTTGGTTGAATTGAACAAGGAAATTGGCTTAAAATAGGGCTCAAAGTGGGTGAGTGAAATCACCTATGTGTAAATTTCCTTCAGACCTCTTAAATTTTCGCCTGCGCACTGCTATAAGCTTTCTATCAACGTTCATACTTTTGGTGTTATTACCTTCATAAAAAGATTATCTACCATTTCATAAGAAAAAAAATAGTTTTTGAAAAATACGGACACCGTGAGCACTTTTAATTTTGTTGCTTTAGACAGTTCAGGGGGTTAATGAAAGGGTTCACTGTAATTTGTGGTGGGAAACAGTTACCTAAAGATGAAAACATGCAGGTGCTAGTTTGAACAAAAGGTGTGAAGGGGAGTGAGTGATGGATAAAGTCAGCCTTATTTAGGGTCAGAGTTTTGTTCATACTACATAGTTTTAAACAAGTGTGCTCACGCAGAATTTTTTACTTTCTACAATAAGGCATTTGGGTGTACATAGCACAACAGAAGAGTAAGATGTTGTATTTAATTAGGTAATTCATGATATCTTATGCAGTTATTATACAACTATAATATATATACAGTATATACATTATACAGTTGTATTATAATATGGATGAAGAAACATGCAAAATACCAATTCGTCAGTACTTCAGTACAGATCATAGATCCACAGAGAAGGCCATTTATACTGCTGGGCAATGCTGATAGATGCGAGTTAGTGATGATGCTAGCCATCTGCACATCTCGGCAATCCTGGGCTCACCTTATGAGAGTCCACAACTTTTTTTTAGTCTAGTGATTTAAGGAGATACAATTATTGCCACTTCTGCCAGTTTTGAGCTAAGGAGGTTTCCTTGCTGGACTAGGAACTTGCATCTTGGCAGTAGAGATGACAGCTTTCTCCTGACTGCTAGTAGAGACAATCCCATCCTGTCAATTTAGAGGTGGGACTATTTTATCAGGGTTTTGGAGCCCACTCTATCTAATGCCTGTTTTCTTTTTGTGTCAGCCTCCCATATAGGGATGGCCCAGTTTTGGACTTATTCCATTTGCCAAGAGGTTTGCTTGTGAAGGTTCCTGTTATAGTGTGATGCCTCTTGTACCTTCTAACCTTGTACTTAGTAGTAGAGACCTCTCCACAATGAAATCAAATATCATATGTACCTCTCTCACTACTGACGAGGGATGTATTTGTGTTTGAGATTAAGGATACGTTTAGTGAAGCCATTCACTTGGTTATCAACGTCACCTTGGAGAATAGTATTCCAACCAGAGGTGGCAATCTCCGAGAAGAGGGCTGGCCAGTTTCCTCTTTCCGACAGGTTGTGCTTGTTGATTCTTCAGACTCGTTCTGTTGGAATCTTCAATGTCATAAGACAGCCTCGTGGTCAGATGATCCAAGAACACTTGAGAGGGTTGTGAGTGTGTCCTCAGATAGCTGACAACTGGGTCAGAGGAGGAGCAAGAGATGAGAGTAGGGAAGTCAAAAAAGGTTTTCAAGTCAAACATTTCAATAATATCTCTCAGAATAAGATATTGGTTAAGGTCACCAACAATTATAATATGTTGACATTTATGTTTAAGCAGAAGGGAGTTGATATTTTCCATCAGGAAGTTAATGGGGGTTTACTTGCTGCTATTGAGGTCTGTAAATTGCACATGATAGAACAGAGGTACTAGGGTTAATGCAGTGTCAAGACCATCATTTCCAGGTGGTTATGAATGTCTTATCGCATCCATGAGGTATAGCCAGCAATTCTAACAAGCATGGCTCAACAATGGCACTCATGTCAAGACGATGGGGGTTCACGAAACTGTGCTTGAGCTCTCCAGCATTGATAATGAAGCCTTTAATGTTGGTAGACAGGATTGCTCCCCCTCCTTTTCTCTCCCTTCTCTTCTCTCTCCCCTCTCCTCTCCCATCTCATCTCCCCTTCTCTCATCTTCCCTCTCATCTCCCCTCATCTCATCTCCCCGTTCATCTCATCTCTCCTCCCCTCATCTCATCTCCCTTCCCCTTTCATCTCATCTCCTCCCCTCTCATCCCTCTCCTCTCATCCCGCTCCTCTCATCCCTCTCCTCTCATCCCTCTCCTCTCATCCCTCTTTTCCTCCCATCCCTCACCTCTCCTCCCCTCTCATCCCTCTTCTCCCATCTCTCCCCTCCCCTCTCATCTCTCCCTCTCCGTGGTTGGACACTATTTCGTCTTGTTCTAGTGTCATTTTTTTAGTTTGAAGCATGAGAATGAAGCATTGCAAAACAAAATTGAAACGAGTTCACGTGAAGGGCGATATAAGTGATAAAAATTGTGTAGCCGGTAAAAATGAGTAATAGATGCACATTACACACGACATGGCATTTATGTGAAAAAATGGTTTTCAAAACCGACACGTTAAATATTGAGACATGCAACATATGGGAATCTTTATTAAGGAAACTTCTCGCCACACAGTGGCTTCATCAGTCCAATACAAAGCAGCGAGGGGGGGGGGGGGGAGGGGAGAGGAGTAATCAGTCCCTCAGTATACAAGCCACTTCTCGGGCCATATGCTATACTTTCTACAAGAGTGATAGACTGAACACATTGATTCCAGGCTGAGGGACTGATTACCTCGAACTCCTCCTCTTCTTATCCTTCACTGCTTTGTATTAGACTGATGATCGGTGCGTTATGTAATTTCGTGCTTTGGTTTGACAAAATACATTGTAGGTGTTGTTGCTTGTTATAGAAATGTATGTTATGTACCCAAATCTTTAATAAAAACTTATTAAAACCACTTAAGTTCTATGGGAAGCTTGTGTTCGACATGGGCTGCTATGTATGACTGGTGTTTGGTTCAATATACCATCTACTGTCCAAAGAAAATGGGCATGGTAATGTCCAGAGAAAATGGTGATGGCTAATACATCATCAGTGACTACAAATTTTATACCTAATCTTGGTATAAAACATGCTTTGATAGCAACGGGAAAAAGTTTTACCCGACCTTAAAATTCTTTGTTTCTCTTGTTAGTGGAGGAGTGTTTGTAGATAGCTAGTAGCTTATATGAACAGTACAAGGTTACACAAGTCCTGAGCAGTACATGTCTGAGAGTTTTGTTTTGTCAGATGATGCAAACACCTTTCACTGCAAATTTTATCATTTATAATAGTGACAATGATGAATTTTATTACACAGCACCTACTGCATGTTGGTGAAGAGTGTTTAGAGATTGTTATGCAAGTGCAGTACAACTGATCAACAGATGGCTGAGAGTTGCATATTTATGTTTTATGGGTGATGCATTTCATACATTTGATCAGGTGATGCATTCGCATCTTTGTACAATTTTCTTGTTTATATTGGTGATCAAGAACAGTTTTATCATGCCTTAAATTCTTTGTTCTCTTGCATGATGTAGAAGTGTTAGAGATGGTTATGTAGCACATTAAACAGTGGAATGTTCAGATTATTGAAGTGACGCTGTCACGTCTTTCACTATAATTTAATCAGTTGTAACAAGGAAAAGTTTGATCATACCTTAAATTCCTTATTTTATTATGTTTTGATAAGGGAGTGTTTGAAGAGGATTATGTGAGTAGTGAGCAATATATCATGTGATCCATCACATTTTACTATACAATTTTATTGTTTATAATAGAAACAAGGAAGTATTTCACCATACCTTAAATTCCTTGTTCTTTTCTCTGGTCCTCCCTAGGCCATATAAATCTCTGAACAGAAAGGATTTCGTGTTATAGCCACAATTTTTAAAAACTTATGGTGTAAAAGCCAAGGCATAACTGCGTTCTAATGTGTTTATAATATAAACACGAAAAATATTTTATTAAAAACCTGCTATATTAGGGTGCCATAAGCGGTGTGTATGTGATTATGGGGAAACTTTCAGAGTTTTCTTTCAAGTGTGCACTTGATTGTGAATACACTAAGTGCATATTTATAATTAGTGTTCCAGTGATAGCTTGTAGTTATATAATGCTGGTCAGTCAAGTTATGACTGTAGGACTGCAGGCTGCTAGCAGGACGAAATTTAAACTCATGCCTTCTACAAAGTATTATTATTATTATTATTATTATTATTATTATTATTATTATATTATTAATCATCATCACCAGGGAAAAGGCCATTAGGTAGGGAGAGAAGCTCCACCGTCATCACTGCCGGTTCTATCTGCTACAGTCATAAATTATTGCTGCTGTTGAAATCATTGCTACAGCACTCTGACACATTTTTTGCTATCGTGACTCAGTCACCCGCTCAGACCCCCACATGTTAATATATACATGGACTGACCATCACAAGTTAACCATTGTGAGAAATTATGTGGGAACATTTATACAATATCCTGAATTAATATTTCACCTCCATGATTGTGAAGAAACTTTGGTACAATGAACAGTTTACACTTACTGATATTGATGTAGCTCAGAGTCAAGTGTGACTTTAACACTTACTGATATTGATGTAGCTCAGAGTCAAGTGTGACTTTAACACTTACTGATATTGATGTAGCTCAGAGTCAAGTGTGACTTTAAGGTCACCAGGTCACACTAATATCCCACCTTCGTGACCACCTCAGGTCACACTAATATACCACCTCAGGTCACCAGGTCACACTAATATCCCACCTTTGTGACCACCTTCTCAGGTCACCAGGTCACACTAATATACCACCTCAGGTCACCAGGTCACACTAATATCCCACCTTCGTGACCACCTCAGGTCACCAGGTCACACTAATATCCCACCTTTGTGACCTCAGGTCACCAGGTCACACTAATATCCCACCTTCGTGACCACCTCAGGTCACCAGGTCACACTAATATACCACCTCAGGTCACCAGGTCACACTAATATCCCACCTTTGTGACCACCTTCTCAGGTCACCAGGTCACACTAATATCCCACCTTTGTGACCTCAGGTCACCAGGTCACAATATCCCACCGTGACCACATCAGGTCACAATATCCCACCTTCGTGACCACCTCAGGTCATCAGGTCTCACACGTCTGGACCTTAAATTATTACAACATAGTTCTTAAAATTATTTGAAAAAACAAAATATAGCAGTAAGACTGACATATTATGTCTAGACTATATATTCAGTAATATCAATTACTTAAGTAATTTTCTTGGATAATTTTATATTAATATAAATGAATTACACGATTAGAAAAGTATAAATGATATTTCAATATTACTCAGCAAATTAAGATTTTGGTGTCATATGCTAACGTCTCCCTTTCTGTAAGCGGTTCATATTGTCCAATATAAATTAACATACCTGTAGTGAGAATTAATACACTGGGAGGTGGACGTTATATGTGGTGTCAGTTTATCAGTTTCTGATGACACCGCTTCTATTACACCTTCATTAATTTCATTTGAAGATTCGGCTGATTTCTAAATTCCTTGAGAGAACTAAATGCACCTCTCAGGACGGCCACCCGGGGCACAATCGCGCAGATTCAGCTTTCCTTTTATGTCCTCGCCCATTGGGTAAAAAAAAAAAAAAAAAAATGCCGAGACGTCCAGCAGGCAGCCTTCCACACCCGTCTTTACCAACACTGCCTTTTTCCATCTACACAGCCCCTTACCCCCCCCCCTCCCCAACTCAGTTGGAAGCACTCACTCGCTTCCTCACAAGTAGTCTGGTAGTTTGTGACTACCTTTAATACTTTATATTTACATTACATTATACTGACACTTCACATACACATTACTAATTACGTATAGGAAAATTATAGCAGATTTTCCACAACCATCCTGACTTCCACATTAACACCCACATTATGTTAATGCCCACCCTGACCACCGCATGTTAATACCACCTGACCACTATACATTAGAAAGAATAAATCACAATGACTGGAACAATTTGTAAATAAGCCATTCTAGAGATGAAATTCAACCAGACCTTTGCTCTGTCATCTTTTCTCTCGATCTGCAGTATAACATCAGAAGAGTATAATTAGAAGAACGGGGCAGTAATTAACTTCTTGGAAATGGCAGTGGAGAGAAACAGCTTACAATAATCTTCTGATACTAGGAAATTTCAACTATAAGGAACTTAATTATGAGAGCTTAGATTTTCCCTTTCCTGTAGGAAACTGGAAACAAGGAGGAGAGGAAAACTAATGGTGGCAGTCAACAGTAATATTTAAGCTTGTGTCACTGTAAAGGAAGCAAGCATGAGGGGGAGAACCACTGAATGGCAGCAGTCATGCAATACAAACTTTGAAGTACCAGGTGGAAAACATGGAATAGTAATTTGACTCAAAATTTTAACAGTTACGATTTTGCCCGCAAAACAGACAAGCCAGCCTTAAGACTGGCAGGCTGGCGTTTTAACAACTGGTGGTCTGATAAGATTAGTCTAATTACATATATTTAAATACATGAAGGTTAACAGCTACTGTTTCTAGTGTGTAGAAACACAGATGTATCTTATTAGGCCCGAATGGTACAGTGGTTAAGACCTCTAGCATGCAAGTTTAGGATTGTTTGTCATGGATTCATTCCTGCTTATTTCATGAAAATGGAGAAATAAGTGGGAAAAGTGACCAGAAGCAAACAAGACTATAGAATAGACCATGATTGCATGAAATGCAATATTGTAATAGGGAAAGCATGGGAAGAATTTATACCAGGCATGAAGTAAAGAAAATAAAGTTCATGGTAACTAGTAATACAGAAATGCCAAGAGGGAGTAGTAGAAATAGTAAGAGATCATGAAGCAACAGAAAACAGAGTCAAGCAGGATAGCTAGATACTACTAAGAATAAAATTGGAGGCTAAAAAAATAGTTTAAAAAGCATATACATAGCATCAAAAGCAACAACAGCCACATTGGAAGACTGTATCAGATGTGTGGCACTACTCCCAGATCACACTACCAAAATATTCCTAGGAAATGTAAGAAACGTTTAATTTACAATTGTGTAAACTTTATTGTAGATCATGTTTAATAAGAATAATCTCGTAAGTCTTCTGACAGTGCGCCCCTCCCATGGTAAGTTCCTTGAGACCGATGAGTTATTTTTTTTTAAATCAGCAGCTGTACCTGTCCTACTTTTACTTGAATTGAACCTGTTGTCTCCCATTTCCCCAGGCACAGGTTGATCACTCACCCATAAATATAATCCTACTACAGTGTAGCAATGGCATTCTCAGAATGGGGGACACCTTTAAGGATTTTACTCCTTGTGTATGAAATAACCAAATTGCAGATGCCTATTTGGGCTTGCTACTCAACTAGGCTTGGTTGAGGCAGGGCCAGGTTATCTATCAGGAACAATACCCATAGCCTACAGAAAAAGGCCCCAAAAATCTTAGTAAAAAAAAAAAATGATAAAATTGCTTAATTGATCTTAATTTGATATGAATGAATTTGTGTATTGTATGCAGTTGATAATTTATCAACGTGTTGGTTCTCTGGACCATTTATCTACATTGTATGCAGTGTTTAGGTTCCATTGTGACCAGTACTTTGTATGCAGTGCAAATATTTATTTATTATATGTGTTTTGAGAACCCATAATTATGAGATTGCCCAGGGCTTGCTTTGAGATACATCTGTCTGTCCAGTAGCTGAACTTAGTGCTCACCTATTTAAGGTGTCAAGCTCCAGCTTGTGGACCTGCTGTTGGCCTGTTAAAGGTGTTGACCTACAGTTTGTGAATTGCCTACTAAGCTGTTACTCTTACTCCACACTCCTGAAGCTCAAAACAATAAAATCATACCTCTCCAGCTAAACCCACCATCCACACCACCAGTGCAGTGGTGAGCCTCAGCCTGGGGAAAACAACATTGTATCCCCCACATCTCATTCCGACATTCCCATTCCCTATACTAAATCCATGCCTTTCTTCATGCCCTTCCTCTACATTAACCCTTTCATTGTCTTGTGTAGATCTGTCATTGAGGTCAGTGTTGCTTGTAGATATTCATCGCAATTATAGCGTCCTCAGATATATTGTGAGTGAGCAGTAAATTTTGGTCTAGACATGAGAGAATGGGTCTGAGTAGTGGATGTGCAGAGTATTCAGAAAATCCTGATGCAGGCAGTGCGTAAGAGTAACAGCTAACCTTTGATCTTTTGTTAGGGTTAAAATAACAAATTCAAGGTAATTTTTAGGGTGGTTTTCATGGTTTTAGTTGCTGTTTCTGGGTGTCGTTGATATACTAGAAGAGGTCAGATGAAGGTGATTTTGGTAAATTTTTGCTACTGAGAACTGAAATAGGCCTCATTAGCGGAAATATTAGTTTTTTGGCAATTTTTTCTCGAGGAAAGTGGGGGGGAGGCCTTTCACCCACCTGGTCTGCTTTATGGGTGTTAGTAGGTCTGCTTCAATTATATCGATGGCCTAAACCATGGCCATTAAGTCTTGGTTATATCTATTACGTGAGAAGTAAGGTAAAACTTCGAATTTTTGTGTGTGATGGACTCAAAATGGAGGGCAAGGATTATATAAGACAGTCCTGGGGAATGTAATTAATATACATTAATGACTGGAATGTTTTAAAATTGGAATCTGTTGATTAGTGTAAAATTGGTCAGATTATCAATTTCTGGGTGCTTTGTAGGGTAGTTTCTTGTGCTCAATTGATAGAAAGGCCTACTAGTAAAATAACCAGAAATTGGTACTTTTGACTTTGTGATTGTGACATTGAAAGGGTTC
The DNA here is from genome assembly GCF_026875155.1 of Cherax quadricarinatus. Lineage (NCBI taxonomy): Eukaryota > Metazoa > Arthropoda > Malacostraca > Decapoda > Parastacidae > Cherax > Cherax quadricarinatus. Next base: position 29,987,916 of record NC_069408.1, on the reverse strand, counting down.
GCCCTAAGTCCCATTGCGTTAATACACCCCACCTACTCCCATACTTAACACACTAACAGCTCTGTATCATTCTGACATGAAAAACCCAAATTTCTTCAGCACTCTCTTGCCTTTCCTTACTGAAGAAGAGAGCGCCAAGCAAGCATCATTGCATCACAGGTGTAAAATTAAGGCAGTTAGATGTACAAGTTATGAACACAGGTGCCTGGAATAGTTGTCATAGCTCTGACATACTTGTGACTTGTTAAGACCAGTCAGGCCTGAGACCTGGTTTCCTTGTTTCATTTAACCAGGCTGTTATAGCTAGTATCCCCACACGCCTTCATTCTCATCACAATCTGACTGATGTGACAATTTTCCTGTTCAAAAGGGAAGCATATGGGTCTCTTGGCATCAGTTTTAATCATATACCATATTGCAGTTGAAAAAAATTGCTTCATGTTTTGGATCTGATTGTTATTTAAAATTGTGATCTCTTGTTTTGTTTTTCCCCTCATTGCTGATTTCAAAATCTTCCTTATTTAGGTTTTCATAATCTATTTTTTTCTCCTTTTCATGTTTTTCAAGTAGGACATTTCAAGACTTTAATTGTTCTGTTTTGTAGTTAATTTTTTTAACTCGTGGACAAATTTTGTTGTACATCTATTTGCTATTTGTATTTTGCTTCTTAAAGTGTGTCCAGTATACTACATTACGTACTGTACATGATCTAATTTAGGTGTAATATGCATTATTTTCGTAATCACTTGAAGCCCACATATTAGACATGGAAAGAGGACAGAGTTTGTCTGTTGTGAACCATTATAAAGTCTAACATAGAAAAACGGTGAAAAACTTTGTAAGGTCAGTGAAGAGGGAGCTAAAGAAATGGTCAGGGTGGTGGTAGAAGTGGTAGTGGTAATAGCGAAGTAGTAGTAATAGTAAAAATATAAATGGTAATATTCTAATAGTAATTGTGATTTTTTTCCAGTCACATTATTGTGACTTCATGAATTCTTTCACAGAACAATGTCTTAAAACCACATGGTACAGTTGTTCAACTCAGATGTTCTCCCATTGATTAGTGGGGTGACAAATTACTACCCCTCTTACAGTTCCACGCTTTAGAAGATAACATTCTGTAGCAAGCAGTCATATTAATATTTTCATGTGGAAGTGTTAAACCCAAAGGGGTCAGACAGCACCCGGGAATGGGAGGTTATCAGGTTTGATCAAAGGAAAAGAAGAGTAGTTTTAATTCCCTGGAACATGAGTTCTTCAGCAGCATCAAGGAATCCCATTTGATGGGCTAAGCATTCATAGGTCAGGGTGTATAGCAGGAAGGCTGCACCAGTTTAATAAGAATTTACAATAGTAAGGCGTGAAGTGAAAAACTGTCTTGGAAAGTTTGTTGGTGCTATAGCTGTCTCTCTTAAACTCTTGATATAGAGACTGGTAATTTTTTTATCCGGTTCTGTACTTTGGTAGATGCATATGTATCTTTTTATTGATACATATGCAATAAAACACATTTCTGAGAGTTAATACTGTTTATTGAAATTTACTTCTTCTTGTTTATTGATTGGTAAAAAAACTGATTAAATATTTAATTTGTAGGAGACGGTGTTGTTCAAAGCCATGTTCTACTTAGGAGCTGAATAACTATTGTATCAAGATATTATCTGCTAGGTGAAGGAGGTTGAACAATTGAAGAAATTCACACAAGGTATATAATACCGACAGATGAACAAATTACACCTGATCATTTGGGACCTTCTTCATTGGAATGAAAAGGCTCCTTTTTATTGAAGTTATATGATAATGAAAGTTTCCAAACGTTGCACATTTCTAATTTATAAAAATGAAGAAAAATGCTTGTGATAGTGTCAACATTGCAAACAGAAAATGAAGTTGAGCTTTTGTTGGCAAAGTTCACTCGAAGTGAAAAAGTTTAGTGATGATACTGTATTAACTATACGAGCTTCACTTCCTTTGCTTAAAATAAGGTTATGTGCTTTAGAAGCCTTTGCCTTGTAAGAAAATGTTATACTTCAAAAGTACACCTACCATCCGACTTACGACCGAGTTCGGTTCCGAGAAACCGGTCGCAAGTCGAAATGGTCGTAAGTCGAACTTTACTAATGAATATCAACAAAACATTTTTGTAATGACTTTATTTTATTGTTTTATTTTGGTATTTCATGTTTTACTTTACTTTTTATGTTGTTAGTACTGTATTTTATACTGTAAGGTTTAGGATAAACACTGTGTACAACACAAATAGTTGTTTATTTCCCAGAAATTTGGCATAAAAAACACGGTCGTAAGTCGAGTGGTCGTAAGTCGAGCAGGTTGTAAGTCGGATGGTAGGTGTATAATGTTCTTATTTGGACCAGGTTTCTTATTTTTGGTTCTGTAATGATGGTTGAAAGAGGCTAACCCATATATTAAGCCAAGCCTTAAGAAAATAAGCGGGGCTACTAGACATTATATCAACCCATAAAACATTAAACCAAGCCATAGACATCAAGCTGTAAGGGCACACTAATATGTGTATTCTGTGTAAACAGTGGTTGTCTTATAAATGATATAAAATTTTTATTTGAGGCACATACGGTGACAATATCATGCCAAAAAAAAAAATCAAGAGTTGAACATTGAAACTGTATACCATAAATACATAGGTACTACTGGTGAGCAAGGAGTTTGGCCGGTCGTAGCTGTTTGACCGTCTTTACTCAAGAGATCACAGACAATATTTTCTTTAGAAAAGGATGAAGTACACGCGCCTCACTCGTGGCACTTGCTTCCAGTTTTTTTTTTTTTTTTTTTTTTTGCCCCTCTGTGACTTAGTCTGCCACTGTCGCCGCTGCCGATACGAAATTTTTTTTTCTAAAAAAAGCAAGGTTAATGCCGGGCAATGAACTTGGGAATTTTTTTGAGGAGATTTGGTAATTTTTTGAAGGGTTTAATTATATGTATTTTTTTTAACTGAATGTGCTGTAAAATTGTTTTTTTAAGCGGGTTGCTTTTTATGGGGGTTTTGACAGCCCTCAGCTGCGGTTTTACGGGAAATTGTCTTTTCGTGAATATCCCATTTTTGTTATTTCCCAGGGACCCAAAATTGCAAACTCCCTTTACAATTACTTTGATTTTTTCTCAGGGGAGAAATGATTCAACATTGGGCCCCTTAAATTTGTTTGGTAGAAAATGATTTTTCAGTAACAGGAACTAAAAAATTAATAGTTTCTTTGCACCCAAAGTAATAAGTCTTGTTTCTAAAACCCCTCAAACGGGAAAGCTTTTTTTCTGATCCTTAAAACCAAAATTGTCCCAAGGGGTTTTGGGGTAGAAAATTAAACCTTGAGCGGAGACGGGTTCTAAAAGCAACAAAAACCCTGTTTTACACCCCAAGACTGAAACCCATTTTAAGCTTTTATTTCCTTAGTCTCCCCCTTTCCCCCTCCCCCTTCTGTCCCAACCCCTTCTTCTTCTCCCCCCCCCTTTTGGTTTCTCTTTTTTTTTTCCTTTTTCCCCCCCCACTCCCCCCCACCCTCTTCCCCCCCCCCTCCCTCTCCCCCCCATTCCCCCCCTCCCCTTCCCCCCCCCACCCCCCCTCCCCTTCTCCCCCCTCCCTCCTCCCCCCCCCTCTCTACCCACCCCCCCACTCTCCCCCCTCCCTCTCTCCCCCCCCCTCACCCCCCCTCCCCCCTTCCCCCCTCCCTCTCCCCCCCCCTCCCTTCCCCCCCCTCCCTTCCCCCCCCTCCCTTCTTCCCCCCCCTCCCCCCTCCCCCCCCTCCCCACCTCCCCCCCCCCTCTTTCCCCCTCCCCTTCTCCCCCCCCCTCTCTTCCCCCCCTTACCCCCTTTCCCCCTCCCTCCCCCTCCCCTTCCCCCTTTTCCCCCCTTCCTCTCCCCCCCTCCCCTTTTTCCCCCTCCCTCTCCCCCCCTCCCTCCCCCCCCCCTCCCCTCCCCCCCCCCCTCCCTTTCCCCCTCCCTTTTCCCCCCCCCCCTCCCTCCCCCCCCCTCTCCCCCCCCTCCCCTCTCCCCCCCCCTTTCCCCCTCTCCCCCTCCCCTCTTTTTCCCCCCCTCCCCTTTCCCCCACTCCCTTCACAGGGGTTTACGTGATTAGGGAAAAAGGGTTTCCCTACCCTTTTTTTACAAATAATTTTTATCTGATCACAAATTTTGAAGGCCTTTTTTTTGGTTTTTAAACATCAAATAGGGAATAAAAGGGGAAGTGGGACCTTCTGGGGGGGCCCAGCATTTTTTCTTTTTGGTCAACGATTTATTTCATCGTTTTATTTATTTTGTACGACAGGGTCCAGACACGAGTCATCCTAGGAATGAAAAATCTCGGAGGGAATTGTTTTTTTGGAGAAGTGTACAGTGTTGTTGTGTTGCCCTGCAAGTTTTGGGGTAAAAGCTGTCTTCGGAGGGACCCAATTGGGGGTACTTTGACAGTTTAAACCTTTCCCAAAACAAAAGGGCCCCACCCCCTCCCCTTTTTAAAAAAACTGGCTGAAAGAAAATTCTCTCTTCTCTCTTTCCTCTCCTCCCCTTCTTTTCAAAAAAACCCCCCCCCAAAAACCCCCCCCCCAACCTCCCCCCAAAAACCCCCCCCCCCACCCCCAAAAAAAAAACCCCAAAAAAAAACCCCCCCCCAACCCCCCCCCCCCCCCCAAAACCCCAAACCCCCCCCAAACCCCACCCCCCAACTTCCCCCACACACTTCCCCCACACACTTCCCCCCACACACTTCCAAAAACATTTCCCCCCCAACACTTCCCCCCACAACACTCCCCCCACACACTCCCCCCACACACTTCCCCCCACACCTTCCCCCCAAAACACCTCCCCGCACACACTTCCCACACCCCCCCACACCCCCCCAAACACACTCACACCCAACGCTCCTCCACACACTCCTCCACACACTTCCTCCCACACACTTCCCCACACCCCTTCCTCCCAACACTTCCTCCAAACACCCCCACAACTCCCCACACACTTCCTCCACACACTTCCTCCACACACTCTCCCAACACACCTTCCCTGCCCCCACACACACTTCCTCCCACACACCCCCTTCCCCCAACACACTTCCAAACACTTCCCCCACAACATTTCCCCTCACACACTCCACACTTCCCCCCACACACCACTCCCCTCACACACACTCCCCCCTCACCACACACACTTTCCCCTCAACACCCACACTTCCACCCACACACCCACACTCCACCCACACCCCACACACCTTCCCACACACACACTCCACCCCCCACACACACTCCAAACCCCCACACACATTTTCCACCCCCACCCACACTTCCCACACACACACACCCACCCCACACACACTTCCAAAACCCCCACACAACACTTCCCAACCCCCAAACACACACCCCACCCACACACACACTTCCAACTTACATTCTCTTTCTCCTCCTCCCCCCCTCCCCCCCCCACCTACTCCCTCCCCATCTCCCCCCACCCTCCCCCATTTCCCACCTCCCTCCCCATCTCCCCTCTACCCCCCCCCCAATCTCTCCCCACCTCTCCCTCCCCCCCCACCCCCACCTCTCCACCCCCTCTCCCTTAAACACACACACACCACACACACACACCCCCCACCCCCACACTCCCCCACCCACACCCTCCCCCCCCCCCCACACACTCCCCCACCCCACACATTCCCCCCCACCCACACACTTCCCCCCCCCCCCCACAAAACCCCCACCCACACACTTCCCCCACCCACACCCCCTACACACACTTCCCCCAAACAACTTCCCCCCACCCCCCATTTCCCCCCCCACATTTCCCCCACCCCACAAACCCCCCCCCACCCTTCCCCCACACAAATTTCCCCCCCACACACTTTCCCCCCAAAAACCCCATTTCCCCCAAACACATTTCCCCAACAACATTTCCCCCCAACAACATTCCCCAACACCATTTCCCCCCCCACCCACACTTCCCCCCCCCCTTTCCCCCCCAAACACATTTTCTCCCCAAACCCCCCCTTTTCCCCAACCCCCTTTCCCCCCAACACACACTTCCTCGAACACACATTCCCCCCCCCCACATCCCCCCACCCCCAATTTCCCCCCCACCCACACTTCCCCCCCCCCACATTCCCCCCCCCCCCACAACTTTCCCCCACCCAAAATTCCCCCCATCCACATTTTTCCCCCAACTCCCATTTCCCCCCAACACAAACTTTCCCCCCCACAAAATTCCCCCCCCCACACACTTTCCCCCGACACATTTCCCCCCAACAAAACCCCCCCCCAAAACCACACATTTCCCCCCAACACATTTCCCCCCAACACCCCTTCCCCCAAAACACACATTTCCCCCCAAACACACTTCCCCCCCCCCACATTTCCCCCCCAACCCACACATTTTCCCCCAACACAATTTCCCCCCAACACCCCACTTCCCCCAACACAACCCCCCCAACCCAAAATTCCCCCCAACAAAATTTCCCCCCAAACAAAATTCCCCCCAACACAATTCCCCCAACAAAATTTCCCCCAAACACAAAAATTCCCTAAACACACAATTCCCCAACACACACTTCCTCTCACACACAGTTCCCCTCACACAGTTCCCCTCACACACACTTCCCCTCACACACACTCCCCTCACACAGTTCCTCTCATACACACTTCCCCCTCACACTTCCCGTTAACACACTTCCCTTCACATGCTTCCCCTCACACACACTTCGCTTCACACACACTTCGCTTCACACACTTCACTTCACACACTTCACACACTTCCCCCTCACACACGCTTCCCATTAACACACTTCATTTCACACACACACTTCCTCTCACACACGTAGTGGGGGTTCGTAGGAGATATTATGGTTGGAGTTGAACACACTTGTTGGATGGTAACACACATATTAGCAGAGTATGAAGTGAGAGAGCCCAAACTTCCTGTCCTGTCGCCTGCTTGGATAAGGGGAATTGAGACCGATGTAGCGCGTCCCACGCACTCATTTGGGATCATGTGACGTCATACAAACTTGTCACTAGTCCTAGCAAAGGGGTCGTGTATGTAAAACATATGGATGGTACTATGATACTCAGATAAGCTATACAACACACGTAGGAGATCAACAACTATGGTGACAGCTCGGTCATGTTACGTATGTCGCCTCGACATACAATACTACACTATAGGCTGAACAGGCAGGTCGCTTTGGGCTGACTCTATACAATAGCAAAGACATATGTAACTTAGAACTGATGGATGGTATCATAATGGGTTTTAACGTGATGAGTTTTAACGTAATGCATTACGAATTATAAGAACAAATCGTGGTATAATAAAGGATGAAATTGATCGATCGATCTGTATTCATGCACTCTACGGATTCTGGGGAAGGATAAATATATTTACAAAGGTGAAAGTAATTAACAGCAAAGGCAAATCTGGCGCGCACATATCATTACTGCTAAATTCTCAGAATTCGGAGGGAACGTGAACACAAAAATTTTTTTCTGAAAATTGATCAGCTGATAAAACACACAGTTGACAACTTCATTCATCTTGAACATCTAATTATACAGACATGTACATTTAAACCCAACTCTGCGAGGGTAAGATTTACATACGCAGAATGGTTATCGTCTTTGGGAGGATAGAATTCCTTTGCAATGGCTATGCTGACAGCTCGGTCATGTTACGTATGTCGTCTCAACTTACAATACTACACTATAGGCTGAACAGGCAGGTTGCTCTGGGCTGACTCTATACAATACCCAAGACCATGAATTAACTTAAAAACATGGAAATTTAACTATGATACTCAGATAGCAATACCAACACAGTAGGGGATCAGCAACTAGCTGACAACCACTTTCTTCCACCACTTCCCCCATGCACACTTCCCTCACAACATTCCCCTCACACACACTCCCTCACACACACTTCCCCTCACACACACTTCCCTCAACACTTCCCTCACACAACACTTTTTCCCTAAACCACTTCCCTCACACACTTCCCCCACACACCTTTCCCCTCCACACACTTCCCTAACACACTTCCCTCCACACACTTCCTCCAACACTTTCCCTCCACACTTCCCTCCCACACTTCCCTCAATGCACTTTCCCTCACAGACACTTCCCCTCCAGACACTTCCCCTCACACATACTTCCCTCACACATACTTCCCCTACCCCACACTTCCCTTCCACACCCCACTTCCCTCACAACATTTTCCCTCAAAAACCACCACACACTTCCCTCCACATGCATTTCCCCCTCAACACACACTTCCCTCAACACACACTTCCCTCACACACACTTCCCTCAACACACACTCCCCCACACCCCTTTCCCTCTTACACCACTCCCCCCACAATTCCCCCCACCACCACTTCCCCCCCCCCACAAAATCCCCCCCACACAACTTCCCCCCACACACACTTCCCCCCACACACACTCCCCCACAACACTTCCCCCCCAACACAACCCCCCCCCCCCCAACACCACTTCCCCCCAACCACACCCCCCACACACATTTCCCCCCCCCACACACAACTTCCCCCCCACAAAACACACTTCCCCCCCCCCCACACCCCCACCCCCCACACACTTCCCCCCACCACTTCCCCCCACACACCCTCCCCCCCCACACTTCCCCCCCCCACACAAAACTTCCCCCCACACCACTCCCCCCACACACATCCCCCCCACACTTCCCCCCCCCACACACTTCCCCCCCACACATTTCCCCCCCACACATTCCCCCCACACACTTCCCCCACAACACTTCCCCCACCACTTCCCCACACAAAAACTCCCCCACACACACCCCCCCACCACATTTCCCCACCACACACACTCCCCCACCCCCTTCCCCACACACCACCTTCCCCCCACCCCCACACTTCCCCCCCACACACTCCCCCCACACACTTCCCCCACACACACTTCCCCCACACACACTTCCCCCCCCCCCCACACACTTCCCCCACACACTTCCCCCACAACCCCCCCCCCACACTTCCCCCACACACACTTCCCCCACAGACACTTCCCCTCACAAACATTCCCCTCACAGACACTTCCCTCACAGACACTTCCCCTCACAGACACTTCCCCTCACAGACACTTCCCCTCAGACACTCCCCTCAGACACTTCCCCTCACAGCCCATTTTCCCCTCAGACACTTCCCCTCACAGACATTTCCCCCTCACAGACACTTCCCCTCCAGACATTTTCCCCTCACGAACACTTTCCCTCACAGACACTCCCTCACAGACACTTCCCCTCCAGACACTTCCCCTCACAGACACTTCCCCTCACAGCCCACTTCCCCTCACAGACACTTCCCCACAGACACTTCCCCTCAGATACTTCCCTCACAGACACTTCCCCTCACAGACACTTCCCCTCACAGACACTTCCCTCACAGCCACTTTCCCTCACAGACACTTCCCCTCACGGACACTTTCCCTCACAGACACTTTCCCTCACAGACACTCCCTCACAGACACTTCCCCACAAGACACTTCCCCTCACAGACAATTCCCCTCACAGACCTTCCCCCACGACACTTCCCCTCACCCCACATCCCGTACACAACACTTCCCACTTACCTCACCCCCACATACCCATCTACACCACCACACACTCCAAACCCCCACACACACTCCCTTACTCCCCCACACACTCCCCTATACTCCCCACACACACATGCCCTATACTCCCCACCACACCCCTATACTCCCCCACACCCTCCCTTTTACCCCCCCACACACTCCCCTATACTCCCCCCACAACACTCCCCCATTCTGTCCACACACACTCCACCATACCCCCCCCACACTCCCCACACTCCCCCCCCCCCACATCCCCCCCCCTCCCCATATTCCGCACACACACACACACCAAAACACACACCACACACACACACACACACACCACAACACACACACCACGCACACACTCCCGACACCCCCCCCCACCTCAACACTCCAACCCATTCCCCCACACCCCATTCCCACACACTCCCATTCCCCACACACTCCATGCCCCCCCCACACTCCCATTCCCCACACACTCCCATTCCCCCACACACTCCATTCCCCCACACACTCCCATTCCCCCACACACTCCCATTCCCCCACACACTCCCATTCCCCCACACTCCCTTTCCCCCCACACACCCCCATTCCACAACTCCTTTTCCCCACCCTCCTTCCCCCAACCCCTCCATTCCCCACACATCCATCCCCACACACTCCCATTCCCCCACACACTCCCATTCCCCCACACACCCCCATTGCCCACACATCCCTTGCCCCACACACTCCCATTCCCCCACACACTCCCATTCCCTCACCCATTCTCCCACAACACTTCCATTCCCCCACACACTTCCATTTCCCCACACACTTCCATTTCCCCACACACTTCCATTCCCCCACACA
>NC_069408.1:29959976-29972476 GCF_026875155.1 Cherax quadricarinatus | reverse complement strand
TTGTCTTTTGGAAATACCACTTGAGTACACTCACCATTCATTCATCACCTGTTACTGCATGGTTAGGTAATTATAAACTATGAATGATTCAGAAGAAAACTAGAAACTATAAAGGACAAACTATTGCTTTTATTATTTTAAAATTGTTTTGATTGAAAAAAGCAAGTATTGAAAAGTAAAAATATCGATTAAAAATGGTCCTGAAACATTTTATTTCTGGTATTTTTATCACTTGTTATGGATGTTGTAGAAGCTTGTATACAGTTATGTGTTGTGTTTGGGAAAGTCTGTACACTTAATAAAGTTTGATAATCATATGACCTAGAAAAGACACCTTGAAGAATCTCTGTATTTTTGTTACGTTGCATCACCAATTGTGTTCTTCATAATTTTGACAGAATTGGTAGTAAAATATATATACTGACCTGCATGGAGCTCAATAAACCCACTGATAAGCATATTTTGTATATTGCTAATGCTAAATAAGAGCAGAGTGTGTGTGTGTGATTCCTTGTATCTTATAAAAGTATTCATAACTCATTTTTTTTATTCCTCTCCTTTTTCTTGTATACTGTATGTCATAAGCCAGGTGATATCAGCATACTCTTAAACTTTTAATATTCCTCTTGATTATAGCAAAAACAACTGTAATAGTGATATGAAAGTTACACTATAATCTTTGCGTCGTTTCACAAAAGATGTGGGTTGAGTTCATTATTTCATATGGGAAGGTTAAGTAACAAAAATAATCAGTTACAGTAAATCCTTGATATAACTGACTAATGGGAGGGGGGATTGTCTTAGTGTTCATTAAATCAGAATAATACTAAAAAAAAAAAAATACTCTGTGTGTAAGCGAAATATAATACTGTACCCTCATTTTACGGTTATCGTTCCAGTCACGGTATTGTGCCTTTTTTGTTATTTATTGAAAATAAAGGCATTAAAAATAAATTTTGCCCGTTGTTTTAAAAGTTCATTATATTGAGGTCCATTACATCGAGGGTTTACTGTAAGCAGTTTTCCATACACTGCCAAAAATTTTGTAATGCATTAGCCATCTCCCAACAAGGTAAGGTGACTCGAAAGAGAAGAAATACTTTAACTGCCATTCACTCAATCACTGCCTTGCTAGAAATATGCTGACACTACTGCTCAGATAACCTTCCAAACTGCAGCATCCCCACCCTTCTTGAGAATGAAGCCACTGTACTTTTCACCTGCAGGACTCAAGATAATGTTTATGAAGGGATTACCCAAATCCCTTCATAAATGTTTCTTGCTCGCACTCCAACAGCACATTAAATCATAAAAACCACGTATTCCACTCACACCTAAGATGCTTACACAAGGCCATTAATATAAGTGAAATAAAAAAATTGATTAATACATGGCATACATGTAACAAGTACAGGTAATCTAAATATTATTCTTTTATTTGTTAATCTCATGATATTTTATTCTGAAAAAAGTGTATGTATGAATTAAGAGTAATAGTAATATAAAAAGCTTATTCGAGCCCATAGTATTCCTGGGTTTTCAGTCTGGCTGTTTTTTGATTGATAACTTTTATTTTATAAAAAAAAGGAACAGTTATTACATTGTATTCATTGCTTTGTAATAATTATGTTACGTTGACTCAGTTGGTTGTATGTGATTGATACAAGTGCATGCAGTTGTAAGGAAATGAGGTCTAGGTGCTTCAAAGCTCTTTTGATCATAGTGTCATAGGTCAGCTTCAGTGCTGGAATCCTAATTTATGATCCATTGCTTTCCATTACTATCACAGTTCTACTTAATGGTGATCTAATAAGAAGCTAATGTAGCAGAGGATAAAAGCTAAGAATATGTTTAGTACTAAGTCAGAATAAAGAATAATAAGGATCAGATTGTGCTAATCACTGTTTTATCGATGCTCTCCCATTCAGTGTATGGTTCTCAATAAATTTTGCACTTGGTTTAATCCATGGTTAACAATTCATTTGAGTTAGTGAATTTGTTTCAAATGTTTAAGACATTAGGGGACTGTGGGATTGCTAATGGTATTTAGGTTTTTCTATTGGAGAAGTCACAAAAGTCACAAGAAGCCCTCAAATTGAAAAAAGAATATTTGGTGAGTTTCTTGTCAGTCTTAGATCATTGTCAAATTGTAGTAATATGGTGCACATTAATGTTCTCCATTCAACCAATAATTTGGGCTTGGAGTATGTTTACACAGTGATCCTTCTCTCTCCAAGACATTTGAGAAACAGATTGCTTATTTTGCTCTTGTCTGTTGTACTGTTGTTGGGATTATAATCATCCCATAAGCTGGTAGTTTTCCAGAATAATCTGCAAGCTTTCAAAGATGTTCTCTCTCTTAATTGACTATAAACAACATTTCTGATATAAATCCTGGCCCAGGTTTAGTTTTTGAAGATGTTTGTCTCCCTCATTGCATAGTCAATATTTAGAACACAATAACTTGACCTGACCTTGGCTGTTTCATAATCATCTGTGTTGACCTATCTTTCTCTATTTTTTTTTATAATCACAGCTTGAAAAAGAGGCCCAAAATCCAGAACAATGTCTCATTTTCATTTCTCTATTGTCTGGTTTTCTGATTTATTCCAGTTCTGATAGTGTCATAAATTGTCATTAAGATATTAAGAGAGGTTCTGCACATATGGGGAAAAGCTCAAAGCAAGATTTTTAGCATTCAGGTGTACATAAATGACCCATTTTTGCAGCCAAATTTGAGTATAAGTACAGAGAAAGAAAACACTTATTTCTATACATTATTTGTAGATGAAATGTACATGTGTGTTTGTGTATATAGAAACATAATTATCTCAAGTATGAATTAACACATGTGAAACACTGTGATAGTTGTGAATAAGATGAGCGTCCCCTACAGATGTTGCTGAACAAGGAACTGAAGACCAGAAGGAGCGATGGGATCGTGATACACTTAAAAGGTGTAGCATCCACCAGCAAGCTCCACCAGTGCCCATACTGCTCTTACACAACCAACAAGACAACGAATCTTAATAATCACATTCGTGTTCATACTGGTGAAAAGCCATTTTGTTGTCCACATTGTCCATATAGAGCTACTCAAGAAAACACGTTAAAATTTCACATTCGCACACATACAGGGGAAAAGCCCTATGCCTGTACCTATTGCCCGTATCGTTCAATAAAAGTAAGTACATTAAGAAGGCACTTGCAGACTCATCAGTATACGAGCTAATTAAAAATTACTGATGCTCATTCACAATGACATGAAAATTTATTTTAATGATCAGTTTTATTTTTTGTTACTACATCATTTAGCAATATTTTTAGTTTGATTAACTTAAGTAACAATCCCTGTATGATGAGTTTAGTGTGAAGATAATTTCAATAAAAAAGATACAATAAATGTATTTGATTATTAGGTATAAACTTGAACCAAGCCCTGAATGTATGTGTATTTGGTGAGTCTGTGTTTTATTTACAGTAATTCATCCAATTTAAATGTAGAAAACTCGTAAATTTTGTTTTTCAAAGATGGTGAATTTGAAGAAAATACTATTATCGTTTGAAGATCATAAAATTGAGCAAGTGTCAAAAATGTGGAACATCACTATGTAAGAGGAACTACAAGCATATTGGTAAGCATTTTGCTGTGCATTGACCTAATTAATTTATTTAAAGTTTGCCTAGGTGCCTGTACTTTAGTAAATATCAAAGAAAAACGTTTATTTTAAACATGTACATTCCTGTCAGTGTTTATCAGCAATTTATACATGAAGTGAAGAAAACATTTGCGTGATTGCAGGATACGTAATGAATTTAACTGAATCTTAAGAAATGTTCATTGCATTTCATTTGGGGCTTAAATTTTGGTGATGATGGAGGCATGTAGACTATAATTACTTTTGAGTAGAATATAATTATTTTCAAAATAGGATACAGTAATGCAAGAACAAGCAAATCATCCTTGTTGCAGAATTTGATAGAAGTTTTACTCATTTTATAATAATGAGTTTATTGGAATAATTTTCTTCAGGTTACCCAAAATTATCTTCTTTTTGCAGTTTGGTATAAATAAGATAATGACGTAGTGTAGCCTGCTTCAGTAGTATGATTTTTTTTAAGTGGCAAAATTCTCTCATTAGTCTTATTACATGACAAATAGTATTAGGTAAGTTAACAGGTGGGAATGAAGTGAAATTTTGTTTTATTTTCCATTTGTAACATGAAAGCAAAAGAATGAGGCAAAAAATTGATGGTAGTTGCTTTTATTTCATTCAGAATTGATTAGCGTGAAGATTAAAATTAAATTTTTTAGTGCTGTGGTTATGAACTGATGTTAACAGTGTGTACCTAAATACAATACTGTATTGATAGAGAATCTAATTTATGAATGCTAGTCAGTTGTATTACACAGGATTTCTCAAAAGCTAGTGTTTGTTAAAGGAAATGTGTGGAGGTTGGATTCTCAGTCTTTCAAGCTTTTTTTTATTTGCATTAGGTATTGCATTTGTTTTTTTATTTGCATTAGGTATTGTTGAACATCAGTTAATATGTTGAATAATCAATTTACATAGATTACGAAAAGGCTAAAATATGAAAGATGTGAGGAAAACAATCTTTTCTAGAAAGTAACAAGATTGAACGTGTCTATCAAGCGGTTTCACACTCAAATAAAAATGATGGATACAGTTTAACTGAATGCAGATACAAAATACAGAGAATTAAACATTTTACATACACTACAAACATAGGTAGAGAAATTGCCAAAGGAATAGAACTAAGAGTTATTGTAAACAAAAGTGGAAATCTGAGAATAAATATCTGAAAAAGTTCAAGTGAGGTAACACTTGAATGGTCATGTATTCTGCTTGGATTATGGTGATCCTCGTGGGTTTGCTTCCCCATGGAAATATAAAGTTTGGAAAAGAGAGTAGGAAGGAGAGACGGCTTAGTACAGAGTTTTTAAATGAAACCATAAAAGTTATAGAAATTAACATACAGCCTCTCCTCACTTATTGATATACTCGTTTACTGACAACTCGGAGTTATGATGAGCTCTCTGACGAGTCAGTATTGTATGCCGTACGAAAACTTGGGTAACGGAAACGGGCAGCACAATGTCTCAGCGTCAAGCATCTCAATCTCCTCGTTACAGCCACTCAGTACACTTGCTTTTAAAGTCTCCAAGACTACATATTTATACAAATTTGTACTTGATTGTGCACCCCATAGTACAAGATAAAAGTGCAGCAGCACTTGGAAGAGGAAAGATAGGAAAATGGAAGAAGTACAAAAGAAGTCACAATAAAGGGGTTAGCTGGTGTGTTTGTCTGTGTTTATATTCTCGGTCTGGGGTCCCAGACTATTCAACATCTTTCTAGAAGATATCAGAAACACGGCTGGAACAAGTGCAGAAGCCTTCAAGAGGAAATGGGACCTGTATCTTCACCAGGTGCCAGATCAACCAGGCTGTGATGGATATATGGGGCAGCAGGCCTCCAGCAGCAACAGCCTGGTTGGCCAGGCAAGCACCAGATGAGTCTGGCCCATGGCTGGGCTCAAAGAGTAGATAAACTCTTGAAACTCTTCAAAGGTATATCAAAGGTAAGGTATATCTCATGAAATGATTAAACTCGGTGAAAAAGATATGTCAATGGTGATAAAGGTCCACCATCACAAATCCGGCAATCAGTTATTTGGCACTAATTTTGGCTAGCATAATTTCAAATTTCCAGGGTCGCCACACCAACCTGCTGGTACTGTTCGGTGGTGCTACTTGCTGCATGAGTCATTCCAATTTCTTTTTCTCCATTTATTGTTTTAACCTGCTTACTTTTAACCCTAGCCACGGTTCCAATGAATAAAAGAAATGCTTCTCATTATGTAAAGCACCGACACAGTACATTATCCATTAAAGATAAGGTGGCTTGGAAGCCACTGTCGGTTGCCATGAGCTCAGTCTCGTGAAGCAGGAGAATATGCTTTATTATTACGCTAATATCAATACTACAGCTTATTTGCCTATCACAATTGATCTAATATGGCATAATAAGCAATATAAATAACATAAAACATGTTAAATACTCCAGAATAAATAATATTTGGCATAACACCAAGCAGTTCGACGGAGGTATGAAGAGGATATGGTAAACAAATACCATTCTCCTATCCCTGTCTTGGGGGCTTATATTAGAGAAAACGAAGTGTAGCACAGGGCTAACTGTGATATATACTCGTACGTACTGCACCATAAACCTGAAACAAAAAAGTTATTTTCTCTATATAGATTATCACACATAGCAGCATATGTGTAGAGAACCTAGGATAACCCAAAAAATTCAGACAACGTGGCTTATTTCTAGTACCTGGCTTGGATTAGTCATACAGGAGGGCCCCGCTTTACGGCGTTCCGCTAATACGGTCATTTCAAATTATGACCAAAACTCGCTATACGGCTCCCCCCACCTGACTTTCTAATATGGTCACCGCGCCCCACCCTGTTTGTTTACATTCTTCGTGAGCTCAGTAAGCACTAAGTCTCTCCATTTTGTCTGGAAACTCCAAAATTTCAAATGTTTTTAAAAGTTATTTCATATTTTATATATACTCTGATAATTATACTTATATATACCTGTACTTAAATAAACTTACATACTGTGCTGGCATGCAGGTACACATTAAAATCAGTAAGAGTGTCTTATGTCTCCAGACGTCATATTAGTAATGATTATAATAATCATCGAGTCTCATTTAAATGTCGTATATTACGTTAAATACACATTTTCATTAATCCATCTATGATATTTTTTCAAAATTATATAATAAACACGATACATAACATAAAAAGATGATAAATACACCCCACAATAGAATAAATAAACATAAATATGAGATGTGGTAGCAGACGACTTGCACAAGTGACGGCATATTAGAAATGATAATAATAATAATAATCACCGAGTCTCATTAAATGTTGTATATTACGTTAATATACACATTTTCATTAATCCATCCATTATATTTTTTTCAAAATTATATAATAAACACGATACATAACATAAAAAGATGATAAATACACCCCACAATAGAATAAATAAACATAAATATGAGATGTGGTAGCAGACGACTTGCACAAGTGACGGCATATTAGAAATGATAATAATAATAATAATCACCGAGTCTCATTAAATGTTGTATATTACGTTAATATACACATTTTCATTAATCCATCCATTATATTTTTTTCAAAATTATATAATAAACACGATACATAACATAAAAAGATGATAAATACACCCCACAATAGAATAAATAAACATAAATATGAGATGTGGTAGCCAGATAACTTGTACAAGTGACGCCAAGAATAACATTTTCTCTAATCTAACATAAGAGAAAATGTGTTACTGGGAGTAACTGTAGAAAATTATTCCTTTCGTATGTATGTAAGTAAGTTTATTCAGGTATACACAAATACAGTACTGTACATAGATTATCATACATAACAACATATGTGTAGAGAACCTAGGATAACCCAAAAAAGTCAGAGTGACTT
The DNA here is from genome assembly GCF_026875155.1 of Cherax quadricarinatus. Taxonomy (NCBI): domain Eukaryota; kingdom Metazoa; phylum Arthropoda; class Malacostraca; order Decapoda; family Parastacidae; genus Cherax; species Cherax quadricarinatus. The sequence continues at coordinate 29,964,921 of NC_069408.1, read as the reverse complement.
ATTTCCATTGCCTTCACTCAGAGCATCATTTCTTCTCAAAATGATGTTATATGAGAATGGGAGTGTTCTTCTTTATTTATTCTACCGTATCAATATAGAGACAACCTGTACAAAATGTAACTTGTACACAAACCAGACGTGTACACTTTGTTTACAAAACTTACCTTCGCCTGGTTTGTTTACATAACTCTGCGCCTGTACTCTCTCATGCACTCATTCTTTCTCTCTCTCATTTATTCGTTTTATCTCATTTACTTACTCCTGACCCTACATTAAGACTACAAATATTTTAAGGTAAGTAATGAGTGAACTGTATATACATTTTATCGCTCTGGGATGCTTAAATGTAATAGAATATTATGTGTAGGTGGGTTGGCCTGGTATGGTAGCCCGGCTGACTACCATACATACCACACTTGATTTTTACAATAAATACTACTCATCTCACCCTATATTTTAAGGTAAGTAATGAGTGAACTGTATATACATTTTAAGGCTCTGGGATGCTTAAATATCATAGAATTGTATGTGTGGGTGGGGTGGCCTGGTATAGTAGCCTGGCTGACTACCATACATACCACACTTGATTTCTTACAATAAATACTACTTGTCTCACCCTAGATTAAGACTATAAATATTTTAAGGAAAGTAATGAGTGCACTATGTGTGTATTGTACTTTTTTATTGTTTTTTGATGCCTGGTTCTATTGCTAACTTAATATATGTTAGTGTAAACTTGTTATCTAGTGTTTGTATGCATTTGTAAGTGGAAAAAAGGATGTTCCACTTTACGGCGGTTTCCGCTTTACGGCGGTAGCCTGGAACCTAACCAGCCGTATAAGTGGGGCCCTCCTGTATATGATTTTTGGTAAATATTCGATTCCCAGCCAGGGTAGAAACATTAGGCGTGTTTCTTTACACCTGTTGTCTATGTTTACCCATCAGTAAATGGGTACCTGGGTGTTAGCAGACTAGTGTGGGTGTTATCCTGGGACACTGACCTAATTTTCTTGAAATACTCTGCATAACAAGCGGCTTTCTCTACAGTAGTATGTCACTGATGTCAGCTAGGCCTGTATACCTTGTACATGTACGTGTAGTAAATAAAGATATTTTTATTATTATTATTATTATTATTATTATTATTATTATTATTATTATATTATTATTTTCTCAGTTGTTTGTTGGGTTATCTTACTGAAACTTGGGCAATGTATGATGGAAAGATACTTCTTAACGTAGACCAAAAATGAAATAAATCAGATCATAAATAGTGGAGTTCACTGCTCAGCCATTAGCGGCCGCTTAGCGGTATATTTTTGTATGGCTTTTATGGTTATATTCTCAGTTTTTCGGTCTCATTTGATAGAAGGAAAGATGTATTACAGAAATAGATATGATTTTGATTGCTTTCATGACGAAAAGTACCTTGAAATTGCGCTCACAGTAGCGAAAATGTTCTATTCTTTAGCGAAGCTCAAGAGTAAACTGTCCAATACTTGTCCACCTGCCAGTCCAAATTCCAATACGGAGTCAAGAATGGGTTGACATTATTTATACAATTATTACAATAATGCAGCAGTCTGCATAACAGTAAATCTTCTATTTTTTTGTGAATAAAAATTCCAAATGGTAAGCAAGAGCAATATGTGAGGGGCCTGTAGCCGTGATTAATGAACAGAGAAAATGTTATTTTAGTGCCAGGAATGTCTGCATTGTTTATTCTGGGTCCTATTTTGAAATTGACATCTGTTGAAATTTGTGTGAAATTGGCCAAATTGCCAATTTCTGACCACTTTATTGGGTAGTTGAAATAAGTGAATGGGTGGTTTCTTGTACTCAGTTGACAGACTAGAAGTAAATAAGTTTATTCAGGTATACTCAAATACAGTTACATTGATTATCATACATAGCAGTGTATGTATAGAGAACCTAGGATAACCCAAAAAAGTCAAAGTGACTTATTTCCAGTACCTGATTGGGCTTGCTGTATATGATTTTTGGTAAATATTTTTTTTCTCTCGGTTGTTTGTTGGGCTATCTCATTGAAACTTGGGCAGTGTATGATGGAAAGATGCTTCTTAACGTGCAACAAAAATAAAAAAGACGGACAATAAGTAAGGGAGTTCACTTCTCAGCCATTAGCCACCTCTTTGCAGTATATTTTCGTGTGGTTTTTATGATTGTATTCTCATTTTTTTGGACTCATTTGATAGAATGGAAGATATATTACAGAAATAGACATGATTTTGATTGTTTTCATGACAAAAAGTACCTCGAAATTGAGCTCAAAGTAGCGGAAATGTTTGATTTTTGCTGATGTTCAATGAACTTTGTATAAGTCAAGTTGGTTAATTTTATTAAGTGTATTCTAACCTAACCACTCTGTAATTCAGCAAACTCAGTAATCCGGCACACTACAGGTCCCAGTGATGCTGGATTTGTGATGGAGGACCTGTAATACTAATACTACTACTACTAATAATAAAATATAATTAAAATCTAATTAATAACGAAATATAATTAATAATAAAATATAATTAATTACTCTGGGATGTTTTCAATGTCATACATATTTCATATACTTAACCCTTTCAGGGTCCGTGCTGTAGATCTACGGCTTTACATTGAGGGTCCAAACCGTAGATCTACGCCATGAGTTCAGCTCACTCTGATAAGCTGTGAGCAGTAAATTTGGGCCTAGATATGAGAGAATACATCTATGTGGTACGTGTGCACCACATAAAAGAATTCCTGTAGCACACAGTGCATAATGAGAGGAAAAAACTGGGACCGTAATTTTCGATGTTTTTTCGTATGTTTTATATAGTTGTATTTGTGATTTCTGGGTCTCATTTGATAGAATGGAAGGTATATTACAGAAATAGAGATGATTTTGATTGTTTTTAGTATTGAAAATGGCTTGAAACTGAGCTCAAAGTAGCAGAAATGTTAAAATTTTGCCGATGTTCAAGAGCAAATAAATGACCTCACACATCTAATACACGCCAGCTTGTGGGTCTAATATATGTTTACAAATGTGCTGGTGTTATTTATTCAATTACAGTGGACCCCTGCTTAACGATCACCTCCCAGTGAGACCAATTATGTAAGTGTATTTATGTAAGTGCGTTTGTACGTGTATGTTTGGGGGTCTGAAATGGACTAATCTACTTCACAATATTCCTTATGGGAACAAATTCGGTCAGTACTGGCACCTGAACATACTTCTGGTATGAAAAAATATCGTTAACCGGGGGTCCACTGTATTACAATATTGCATGACAGTAAATCTTCTATTTTTTGGTTTGAATAAAAATTCATTATGTGAATTAAAAATCAAAATGGAATTCATTTGTAAAGCCTGAAAACGTAACTAATGAACAGAGGAAATGTTAGTTTAGTGCCAGGAATGCCTGCATTGTTTATTCTGGACCCTATTTTGAAATTGGAATATTTTGAACTTTGCACTAAATTGGCCAAATTACCAAACTCCAATCACTTTATTTTGTAGTTGAAACAGCTGAGTTGGCAATTTCTTGTGCTCAGTCGATAGAATAGAAGTAATACTAGTGAAATACCTAAGAATTTGATTGACTGGAATAAGGTAATTGGCCTAAAATGGGAGTCGAAGTCGGCAAAATCACTGGTGCATAAATATCGCTGACACATCAAAATTTGCGAGAGCAAAATTTTGTCAGTTTCCCATCAAATTTCGTACTTTTTATTTTATTACCTTCAGAAAAAGATTCTCTACCATTTCATAAGAAAAAATAATAAAATTATTTTTTGAAAATTCGTGAACACTGGTGCGCACTTTGAAATTTGGTCTCTGGACCCTGAAAGGGTTATAGCACTCCAGAGTGATTGTTATTATTATTAATTATTATTATTAATTATTATTATTATTATTAATTATTACATTGTTACATTTTCTGTCTCGTGGCAGCTTAATAAATGATTAAACTCGCTGAACAAGGTATGTGGATGGTAATAATAATAATAATAATAATCATCACTCTGGAGTGGTTTAAATGTCAGCTACCAAACCTTTACAAAATATGTATGACATTTAAAGTACTCCAGAGCAATTATTTATTATTTTTGTTATTATTATTATCATTGTATTATTATTATTATTAGGGTTGAAACAGGCAACGCAGCATCTCAGCATCAAGTATCTCAAATAACAAAAAAAGGCACAATACCGTGACTGGAACGATACATAAATAACCCGCACATAGAAGAGAGGAGCTTACGACGACGTTTCGGTCCGACTCGGACCATTTACAAAGTCACACTGTCTAGCTTTCACTGTCTCGAGGACTACATATTTGTACAAATTTGCACTTCATTGTGCATCCCATAGTACAAGATGTTGGCAAAAAGGAAGATCTTGTGCCAAGAAACAAAAGAAGGCTCTCGATATTGAGGTGAAAATGAAGATTATAAATGAGTATGAAGCTGGTTAGAAGGGGCAAGTGATAGCCGATGACCTGAAGCTGGAGCATTCTACAATTTCCTCTATCTTGAAGGATAAAGATAGAGTGAAAGAGGCAGCGGAAGCATGATAAAGATCCCAAATTAATGAAAACTGACATATATAGAAAGGTATTAGAGGGTGTGCAGGGCTATACGAGAGAGAGGGAGAAGGCGCCAGCAATGTCTCTCAGCAACTCATGCTTCACCATGATGTACGGACATGTCAGCTCACGGCACTATAAAATATTGTATAATTATGACTCACGAAATCGTAATGACACAATTGCAAACAAACCATACCCTGGCCGGGATTGAACCCGCGGTCAGAGAGTCTCAAAACTCCAGACCGTCGCGTTAGCCACTAGACCAGCTAGCCACAATAAGATTCGTCCAACTAGTGGCTAAAGCGATGGTCTGGAGTTTTGAGACTCTCTGACCGCGAGTTCAATCCCGGTCGGGGTAT